>CM053771.1:275193685-275223023 GCA_028658325.1 Potorous gilbertii | reverse complement strand
GGGGAGAAAATTTTGGAACCCAAAATCTTGTGAAAATGAATGTAAAAAGTTAAATAAATTTATTTAAAAAAAAATAAAATAAATCGAACCAGAAAAAAAAAGAATTCCAACAATGAGAGAAACAAAGGAAGATGGAGAAATATTGAGAAGTCTGAGAAATTCTATAGGTAAGTATTAGACCAAGGTAAACTGATCTTGCCACATCCTGCTATTTACTTGGGCTTTGGGGTTCTGGGTTGGATATTACTATCCTTTGAAAAGTAATACCTCTTTTGCAGATTATAATAGTGCTTTCTGCACTGAGAAATAGCTGATCTGTTTTTTTTTCAAAGTTTGCTTGAAATTTAAGTTTATTTTTATACAATATTCAAAATGCCTTATAGATGGAAAGGTTTCAGAAATTTGCTTTGAAATTACATAGATTTGGTAAACTTGGCCCCAAAGAAGAGAAATAAGAATATACCTTCCTTCCTTCTTTGTAGGGACAATGAAAATAGAACATGACTGATACGTTGGCTTAGGTTTGTTTCTCTGGGTTTTTTTCCCCCCTCTTTTTTAATTCTTTGTAAAAAAAACAGGATGACTCTGAATATGGTAGGTGAAGGAATATACTGGGAAATTAAGATACCTAAAAACAAAATTTACAAATGCAACTTGAAAAAAAAAAAGAAATTATAGAGATTTTTGGATCAACTTGCCTTGTGATATAACTGGCATTTTGCAGTTAGAGAAGAAAACAACCTACGGTGTAATTTGGAACACTATCAGAAAAGATGTTTCTGGTTCTGAAATATCTTCCCACTGGCCTTCCCCAGTCTTTCATTCTACCATTAATGTCATTCTTTCTAAGAAGATTTGAGGAGTGTCCTGTTAAAATGTAAATTCTTTACTCCCAAAGGCTCACATTAAATTATTTTTTCTCAAGGTTTTTTTCTCTTTACGACTCTAGTCAGTGGTTTTTCAACTTGTCAAATATATCAAGGACCTCTATGGTTTCTTAATGTCTGGCTTTATAGTTTATAGTCTTGAGAGAGTTGCCTAAGGCTTAGAGATTAAATATCTTTCCCTTGGTCATCTTTTTTTTTTCTGGTCTCATTTCTTAGCCTTACTCACTGAGTGGGTGTTGCCTTGGACAAACTGAGACTTGGGAAAGACCTTCTGAGCTTAAAAAGACCAAGGTCTCCCACTTCATCTAGGGCCATCTCCTGAACTATGTCTTGTCACTGGACCCAGATGGCTCCAACAGAGAAAGTGAGGTTGATGACTTTGCACAGCTCTGCCTCGCTTAAATCCAATTCACTTGCATGTCATGGCATCACCTCCTTGATATTATGTTCCTCTTCAAGAATGAAGGACCAACCACAACTTGTCCATGGTAAACTATCTATAAAGGGTAAGGGTGAGATTTGAAGTCAAGTCTTCCTAAGGCCTGGCTGCCTCATAAAAGCTTCTTTTACAGACCTCATTTAATAGGATCCCTAATTTTGAATGCCAAGTAAACATTTTTCTGTTACTACTATGCCAGTCTGACAGAACAAAGTGATTAGTGCTCAGGTTTGAATACAAGGGGCTGAAAAGGACAAAGGACATGGGTTGAGGCAGGGCTAACAACATTTTAACTTCTGCAAACCTTTCCATCACGTCTGGTTTCTTCAGTTTCTGTGATCCTCTTTTTTTATTATGTTTATTAGGCTATGGCTTTTGTGTTTTAGAATTTTATAATGGACTCTGAGGAACATAAATGAACTAATATTTCTTGCTGTGGAATAATTTATAAACCTACACACATTAGCTATGTGAATAGTAAGATATTTTGTGTAAACTGATATAGAATGAAGTGAACAGAACCCAAGAATTTATACAATGCTGTAAAGAAAAGTAACTTTGAAAGACTTAGAAACTCTGATCAATACAATGATCAAACACCTCCTGAGAAAGAGGTGATGGATTCAAGATGCAGAAATGAAACACATTTTTGGACCTGAGTAACATGCGCATTTGTTTTGCTTTATTACACCAATTTGTTCTAAGGATTTTCTCATTTTTGTTTGTTTGCTTGCTTGTTTTTCCAGTAGGTGAAAGATGAGAGAAAATAAATTCTTGTTAATTAAAAAAAAATAAAATTTAATTTTAAAATAAGTAAATTTATTATCTCTTCATTAGGATATTTTTCAATTGCAAATAAATTCCCACTCTCCTTATGGAATCTGATTTAGAATTTCACATGTAGAGTCATAGAAAAAATTTTTAGAAAAACATAACCAACTCTACAAGGTCTTTTATTTCTCTCTTAAGAGAATCATCTATTCTCTATCCTCTTGGTGCCAAACAAATAATTGCCATGTATCCAGTATCTGTCCTTTTATTCTATTTTATCTTATTTTTGCATTAACTCCTAAAACTAGCCAAGACAGTTTCCTCTTTTTCCAATAATAACTTCATGGACTCTGGGCCCAGATTGCTTCACAGTACCTGACACCTATAGCTATATAAGACTTCTTATCTTATCTAAATAAGACTTCTTCAGCCCTGTTAGTTAACCTTTGGTAAATTGGGTAACTTACCATTCCCTTGCTCTCAATCCCTTCAACAAATAACTGTACAAAAAATCTCAAAGCATAATTCTAGAAGTAGTAGTAGCAGATTCCGATCACTACCTTCCCAATAGGGAAGATCTCTTAACTCACCTCAGAGATGGGGCTTTTCCAGTATACATACATACACATACACACACACATGTGCTCACACACATACACACATGCGTGCTCACACACATACACAAACATACATACATGCACACACATACACACACACACACACAATGGAATGTTGATAAACCCTTGTTAAAGCCATCTCACCATGTTATCATTAACAGCCTAGAGGTAGACCTGGAGGCCTGAACAACCCTATTCTTGTCTCTGACCTGGAGCATCCTTTGAGAAATCTGCTGTGGACAAGTAAGTCTTATGCATGGTTTCCTTTTCCCCCATCTAGTATGGACACAGGGTTACCATGCAATCATTTATTTAGACAGGCATTTACTGCTAAATGGAGGGATTGAAATGGGTAGGGGAAACTGAACCAGGTTCTTCCTCATTTATAAATTGCTAGAATTTAAGGAGCCTTCATTCTAGTTGTTGCAGTGAGAAGTCCTAATTTACTGTCACAAGGCAAGGATGCAAAGGCTAAAGGCGTTTATTGAAGTTGATAAAAGAGAGCTGAAAATCAGCCACCTTGCTGTCCAGTCTAGTCCAGTGACCACTGAAGGAGCATCCCTAGTCCATATAGTCAACATCTGGGCTTCAGTTTCCAGCATGGTGAGATATACTTTGAGCTCCCCTGACATTAGGTGCTTGAAGTCTCACAGTAGGGAAGAGAAATTGTGCTCCCTCATTTCCCTTTTTGTTCCACCCCTCTTAGGATCTCACTGAGACAGGAAGTGTCTACTCTTTGGCCATGGCAATTGGCTAGGCTCCAAGAAGCGTCAATCCTGAGTCTGTATAATAAAGTCCTCATTAGGTCTATGTCCAACTTGTCCTGGGCAGATAGGTGGTACAGACGATAGAGTGCTGGGCCTGGAATCAGGAAGATTCATTTTCCTAATTTCAAATCTGACCTCAGATACTTACTAGCTATGTGACCCTGGGCAAGTTATTTAACCCTGTTTGCTTCAGTTTCCTCATCTGTAAAATGAGCTGGAGAGAGAAATGGAAAACCACTCCAGTATGTTCGCCAAGAAAACCCCAAACAAGGTCAAGAAGTGTTGGACATGACTAAAAATGACCAAATAATAAAAAGTAGAAAGAGCCACCTCAGGAAGTTTGTGTATTCATTCCAGAGGGACTCCGCCCTGTACCCTGACATTTCAAGGTTCCCAACAACCCTAAACTGAGTCAACTTAACTCTGTTTAACTCAGTTTCCTCATCTGTAAAATGAGCTGAAGAAGGAAATGTCAAGCTACTCCATTATTCTTGCCAAAAAGAGTTGGACACAACTGAACAACAATAAATAATATCTAGCTAGCAGGGGGAGTTAGATCAAATGAAGTTTTTTTTAAACATGGTGTGGAGAGAGGGAGACATGGGTGTGTTTGTAGGCAGCAGGGAAGGACCCAGTAGATGGGAAGAAATCCAAGATTAGAGAGAGTGTGAGGAGGACATGGGGGGCAATCTTCTGGTGAAAAGAGGAGGCAATGAGATTAAGGGCACACGCCCACAACAGGGATTTGTCTTGGCAAGAAGGCAATTTCATCAGTGCTACACGTCACAAGCTTTGCTTTTTAGTAATTTACAGAATTTGCAGAATTCTCTCAATGCAAAAGTACCAGTTTATCTCACACCATTCATCATCGTGGAAAGGAACCCACTGACCATGTTATGGCTAAGCATTGGTGCCAATAAATATGTTCCCAGGCTAATTTCTCATTTGATTTCTCTGGAGATAGCCTTGCAGAATATATCTAAAGGAGTGGGACAAGGTGAGAGCTTGGGGGTAGAGGTAGGAGTGGAAAATGCCTGCCTTATCTCTCTCCTGGGTAGGAGTAGGAGACAGCACAGCCTGGTGCATAGTGAATATAACCTAAATGTAATAGAAGTTGCACCCCAAGAAGCATGCTTAGGAATATACCTATGGGGCCATCTCAGGGAATAGACTCCCTGGGAATCAATCTCTCTTATATAAACTTGTAAGCAAGGCTTAAAAATGAATTAATGAAAATCATTTCCTTATCTTACCAGGTACCAAGTACTGTGCCAAGTGCTAGGGACCCAAATACACAAAAGTAAGATAAGTCCCATGCAGTTCATATTTTAGTGGTGGATACAACAAACAATAGGAAATGGTGGCCTGGTCATTTTGGTCGCAGAAAGTTACGGAGATGGTCAATGCTTCCTCTGAGGAGAAGATTCACTTAACCCCATCCTTGAACAATGGCAGGGTTGAAATAACCTTTGTTTACGGTTCCAGAACTATGTGGGAAGGGGAAAGAAAGGAAGAAAATTGTTCCAGGAAGAGTCTAGAGGTGTTCAGAATTGTCATGAAATGAAAACTCCATGAAAATTCCACACACTAGATCAGTGCTTCAGCAATCAGCGTATTTTAAGGTGAGTTCAGGAGAGTAGGTAGGGGACTTAAGAGCTGTAGTTCTGGTACAGCTGGCAGCTTCAAGGAAATACGTAAGCCGTAAAGACAAAAATAGGCAAAATGACATGGTCACACTCACGGGGGAGGGGAGCAATTATGTGTGGCACCCAGCCACCCCCACCCCCACCACCCCTGGAGATGACCAAAATCCCCAGAGGTCTTATATACCATTCTGACTGCAGGTGGCCAGGCCACCTGCAAGAAGGTGCTTTCTAGTAGGGCTAGGAATAGCTGAGCCCTTCTTGAGAAGTAGGGACAAACATGCCAAGAATATTCCTTTATGCAGCATAAGGTGGATTTACTGAACTGGGAAGAGGATGCAGGTGGGTACCAGGGACATATAATCCTTCAAAGGTCAAGAGGTTCCAGGTTTCTGAAAACTTGTTATCACAGTATATATACTGACCTTGCTGAGAATAGCTCAGTATGGAAAGATTATGTTTCAGAAGACACTGCAGGTGGACACCAGGGACATGTAGTTTAACAGGGTCAGAAGTCAGGGCCTTCTAATAATTTTATATCACAAAACTGTACCCCTGCTGGGTGAATAAAGGGCAAACATTGCTGGAGATGCTGGAATGAAGCAAGACTGGTGGTTTTCTTAAAGAAATAGCCAGGAAGGAGCAGTCACCCATCAAGAAAGTAGGACTTCAGGGTGGACATACTGTATGTGTCTAACACATATAATTCTTGGAACTTTCAAACTGATTCAATAGGTCAAAGAATACAACTGCTGTTTCCTTTACAACTGCCATTTAGTTTCAAGTAGACAATTAATAAAATGAGGAAGTTGCAGAGAGATTTCTTTAAAAAGTATATTTGTACAGTAAAGATCTAGAAATCAAGAAGATGTTCATCTCTTGGGGAACATCTCCCTCATCCTCCAATCAGAGTATACAAATATAATTGAATAGTACTGTGCTGTCAGAGATGATGCATGTGAAGAATTCAGTGAAGTATGGAAAAATTTAGATGAACAGATAGAGAGTACAGAAAGAGAACCAAGAGAAAAATATGCACATGGATGACAATAATGTAAATGGGCAAAAGCAATTACAAAAACCAAAAAATGTCTAATACTGAACATGGTAATTAGAATGACCCAGAGCTCTTATGTAGCATTCTGGCTCCACCACAGTCACCACCTTAGTCTCTCTTAGGCCCTCATTACCTCTTGCCTGGACTTCTGCAATAATCTTCTCATTGGCTTCCCTGCCTCCAGTCTCTACCACACTTCTATCTGTCTTACACTTAGCTGCTAAAATGATTTTTGTGAAGTGAAGGTCTGACCCATGTCATTCCACTTCCACTCCCGTCTCCATAAACTCTTTCTTGTTGTTTTGTCGATTTAATTGTGTCCAACTTTTCCTGACCCCACTTGGGGTTTTCTTGGCAAAGATAATGGAGTGGTTTACCATTTCCTTCTCTAGTTCATTTTAAAGATGAAGAAACTGAGGTAAACAGGGTTAAGTAATTTGCCCAGGGTCACCCAGCTAGTAAGTATCCAAGACTAGATTTGAGTTCAAGTCGTCCTGACTCCAGGCCCAAAACTCTATCCATTGCACTACCTAGCTGTACCCCAATAACCTCTAGTGGCTTCCTCTCACTTCCAGGATCAAATATAAAATCCTCCATTTGTCATTTAAAGCTCTTCATAACCTGACCCCTTCCCACCTTTCCAGTGTTCTTACACTTTACTCCTCTCCAGGCCCTCTAAGATTCAGCCAGACTAGCTGACCTGCTGTTCCTCACCTAGGACACTTCCTATTTCCATGCGCAGAAGGCTCTACCTTTTCACCTCTGATTCCAAACTTACTTCAAGATTCAGCTCAAATCCTAGGAAGCTTTTCCTAGTCCTTCCCCTCTCTCTCCCCAGTGCCCTTCCCCTGAGATTACCTTCTACTTCCACCATTTACTTCTCGTTTGAACATAGTTGTTTTCATGTTATCTCTCTATAAAAAAATATGATGGCGACCTATCTTCAGGACACTGCCCTTCTAGTGCTTGACTTTCTCTCCTCCCCAGTGCCTGCCTTATACTAGGAAACTTTAACATACATATTCACATTATCTCAAAAACCCTAACCTCACAGT
Source organism: Potorous gilbertii (assembly GCA_028658325.1). Taxonomy (NCBI): domain Eukaryota; kingdom Metazoa; phylum Chordata; class Mammalia; order Diprotodontia; family Potoroidae; genus Potorous; species Potorous gilbertii. Next base: position 275,215,787 of record CM053771.1, on the reverse strand, counting down.
TCTTCAACTTTCTCTTTCACATGATTTACTTCTCCATCACTCATCCTCACCCAAAAGCTGTCATACCCTCCATCTTGCCATCATGATGGCAAATGCACAACTTCCAGGCTTGTGGACTCTGAAATTCCCTTATCTGATCACAAACCACTGTCATTCTATCTTGCCCTCTAGCTTGCTAGCCCAAGCCTTACTCATATATTCATCTTTTTAAAATACATTTTTATTTCATTAACTATTTCCCAGTGACATGTAAACAAATGTTAACACTCATTTAAAAAAAATTTTTGAGTACCAAATTCTTTCCCTTCTCCCACCCATTGAGAAGGCAAGTTAATAACATCAATTACACATGTGAAGTTATGCAAAACATCTTTCTACATTAGCCATGTTTCCAAAGAAAACACACACACACACGCATATAAAACAAGAAAATAAAGTAAAAAAGCATGCTTTCATCTGAACTCACAGCTCATCAGTTTTCCCTGGAGGTAGATAGCATTTTTCATCATGGATCCTTGGGAATTGTCTTGGATCACTGTCTTGTTCAGAGTAACTAAATCCTTCAGGGTTCATCATCTTTCTTATTCTCCTCTTTACCTTTAATCCTTCAACCCCCTCAGTTCTTTCTCAGGCCATCAACCCATCCGGTCTCTCTTCTCCTCCCTTCCCTTCCCTTCCCCATCTTGAACCTTTGGCGAACCGGTTCAACTCTATACTAACCCATTCTTAGAGTCCCTTACATATGTTTCATCAGCCTTGGATAGCTCCCATCAGTCACTGCCTTCACTCCCACACGCTGCTGAATGAAGTTGGAGAAAATAACAAAACCAAACTAACTGGTTCCACTATAAATTTGTGTCCTGTAACCTCAACTGGTCTCTCACCATTTTTATGTCTCACTAACTAGCATACTATCCCACTCTACACAATAGTGCTTCCAAATCTTTTCATCCCTCCTCAAACTTCTCATTGCTCTTCTTTACCCCCACACATCTGAGAAACTTACCTCATATTTTACTGGGAAAAAAAGTTGAGGCCATTCTGAGAGTTCCCTCTTATCCTTTCCTCCTTATCTCACATCAGTCAGATGTCTTCTATTTCCTTCTTTATCCCACTCTCACATGAAAAGATGCCCTTGCACCTTACCAAAGAAAACCCTCCATGTGCACAAATGATTCGAAGCCATGTCATTTTCTCCAGCAGATCATCCCCTTCTCTCATTTATCTTAAATCCCACTTTATCTACTGGATACTTCCCTAATGCCTACAAACATGCCCAGGTTGCCTCCATCCTTAAAACTTTTAAAAATCCCCACTAGCTACCTATCATCCCATCTCTCTTCTCCTATTTGTGGCTAAACTCCTTGAGAAGGCCATGTACAATACATAGTTCCATTTTCTTTCCTCTCACTAACTCTTTTAACCCATTATAATCTAGCTTCCAAACACATCATTCAACCAAAACCACTCTTTCCAAGGTTTCTAATACTCTCTTTATTATGAAATCTAATTCCCTTTTCTCAATCCTCATCTTTCTTGAGCTCTCTGAAGCATTTGACCTTGATATTCCCTTCCCTTTACGTTTTCATGGTACTTTCTACCCTAGATGGCCTCTTACCCATCTGATTGTTCCTTCTCAGTCTCTTTGACTGGATCTTTGTCTGCTAAAGATGTTCCCTGGGGTTGGGTCTCGGGCCGTCTTCTTTTCTCCCTCTATACTATTTTATTTGGTGATTTCACCAGCTTTCATGATGTAATTATAATCTCTATGTTGATGATTCTCACACCCTAACTTCATTGCTGACCTCTAATCTCATGTCTACAACTACCTATGGGACATCTCAAACTCAGCTCTATGTTCCATAGATATCTTAAAGTCAGCATGTCCAAAACTGAATCCATAATCTTTCCCTCAACTCCTTTCTTCTCTCTAATTCCTGTGTTACTATGGAAGGTACCTCTATCCTCTCAGGCACCCAGACTCATAACCTAGGTATTATTCTCAGTTCCTTACTCTTGCTCATCCTCCATATCCCATCTGTTGCCAAGTCCTGTTGATTCTACCTTGATACCATCTCTCTCATAGCTCATCTTCTCTCCTCTGACACTGCCACCACCTTGGAGAAGGGCTTTCTCCCCTCACTCTTAGACTATTACAGTAGCCTGTTGGTTGGTCTCCCTACCTGAAGTCTCTCTTCACTTCAGCTGATTCTCCACCCAACTGTCAAAGTACTCTTCTTAAAGCCAGATCTGACGGTGTCACCTTGTCAATCAGTTAATAAACATTTATTAAATGTTTTTTAAACATTTAACATTTAATACATACCATGTGCCAGGCACTGTGCTAAGCTTGTGTTTGCCCGTCGTTCTCGAAGAGGACCATGACATCAAGAGGATGACACGACTTGCACTTGACTTTGATTTGAGGGAGGGAGGGCTGGGCAAGGTCACCAACATCACTTTATTCTCACACTGTACTAAACACAGGGGATTCAAAGAAAGGCAGAGAAGATAGGCCCTGCTGTCAGGAATCTCATAGTCTAACAGGGAGACAATATGCAAATAACTATGTACAAATAAGCTATATACAAAATAAATTGGAAATAGTCAACAGAGGAAAATCACTAGAATTAAGGGGAATTGGGAAAGTGATCATATAGAAAGTGGAATTTTAGTTGGGACTTCAAGGAAGCCAGGAAAGCCAAAAGGTAGAGATGAGGAAGGAAAATCTTCCAGGCATAAGTGACAGCCGGTGAAAATGCCTAGAGTCAAATGAAGTATCATTTATAAGGAACAGCAAGGAAGATAGTGTCACTGGGTCACAGAATACATGATGGGCTAACAGGGACAAAGAAATCTGGTAGAAGTGGGCCAGGCTATGGAGGGCTTTTGACTACAAAAGAGAATTTTACATTTTATCTTGGAGATGACAGGAGCCACTGGATTTAATTGAGCAGGGAGATAAAATGGTGAGATATACATTTTAGGAAGATCATGTAGACAGCTAAGTGGAGGATGGACTGGAGGAGGTAGCAACTTGTGGTAAAGAAACCAAACAGCAGGTTTTTGCAATAGTCCAGGTATAAGGAGATAAGGGTCTTTTTTCAGAAGGTGGCAGTATCAGAGGAGAGAAGGCACATTATATGAGAGATGTTAAGAAGGTAAAATTAACAAATGATTGGATATGGGGAATAAGCATCAGTGAGGAGCCCAGGATGAGGTTGTAAGTCCTTGGTGCCTGGGAAGATGGTGATATCCTCCACAGTAGCAGATAATTTAGGAAAGTGGAAGGGTTTGGGGAGAAAGAGAATGAATTTAGTTTTGGAATGTTGAGTTTAAGATGTCTATGGGGAAAGCAGTTCAAGATTTCCAGTAGATAACTGGAAATATAAGACTAGAGGTCACCAGAGAAGTTAGGGCTAGATCAGTTGATTTAAGAATCATCAGTATAGAGATGATAATTGAATTTAAGGAAGCTAATGAGATTACTGAGTGAAAAAGTATAAGAGGAGAAGGCAAGAAGGCCTACAGGAGAGCTTTGAAGGGCATCCACTGTTAGTGGTCAAGACCTCAATGAAGATCCAGCAAAGGAGACAGAGAAGGAGCAGTCAGATAGGTAGGAGGAGAACCAGAAGAGAATAATGTCACAAAAACCTAGAGTCTCAAGGAGAAGAGGGTGATTGACAGTGTTAAAGATTGCAAAGAGGTCAAGAAAGATGAGGACTGAGAAAAGGCCATTAGAGCAGGCAATTAAGAGATCACCCTACCACCATTCAATAATTCAATACCCCCAATAGCTCCCTATCATCTCCAAGATAAAATATCAAATTGTCTTGGTTTGACATTCAAATCTTTTCAAAATGTATCCCCCTCCTTCTAGTCTTTTTATACTTTACTCACCCATTTCCGCACCCCCCACACCCAGTACTCTGTCATCCAGTGACACTGGCCTTGCTGTTTCTGGAATAAGAGACTACCACACAACCATGAGCATTTTTTACTTGCTATCTCCCAGGCATGTAATGCTCTCCCTCCTCATTTCAATCCTAACTAAAATTCCAGCTTCTATGAAAAACCCTTTCTGATTCCTCTTAATGGTAGTGCCTTCCCCACTAGAAGGCAGCTAGGTGGAATAGTGGGTAAAGTGGATAAAGTGCTGGACCTGGAATCAGAAAGAACTGAGTTTAAATGTGTCCTCAGTCACTAGCATGATGACATTGACCAAGTCATTCAAACAATTTGTCTCACTTTCCTCATCTGTAAAATAAGGTTAATAATAGCACCAGCCTCACAGGACTGCAGTAAGGATCAAAAATGATAATACTTATAAAGAACTTAGCACATAGGAAATGCTACATAATTGTTAGCCATTACTATTACCTCCCAATTTTCCTGGATATATTTTGTTTGTGTTGGTGCCCCCCATTAAATGTATGCTCCTTGATATCAGGGACTGTTTTGCCTTTCTTTGTATCCCTTGTACTTAGCACTATACCTGGCAATAGCAAGTATTTAATAAATGCTTAATAATCACTAAATTGATGGTTGACTGACTTCTTTTTAAATCTTTCTTATAAGAGATGGCTCTCTGGATGAGAGAAGGAAGAATATACTGTAAAATATAATTGATGTAAAAACCGAAGATATAAATAATTTTTTAAAATGTTAAGTCTATTTATATAATTCAACCCAGATTTTATCCAAATATAAATGGGACTAAGCCTGTTCTTCCTGACAGCATGGTTTATTGGATAGAACGCTGGATTTAGAGTCAGAAAAACTGTTCACAACTGCCTCAGACACTTAATAACTAAGGGGTCCTAAACAACTCATTTAACCCCTATAAGCCTTAGTTTCCCCATCTGTAAAATTAGAATAATGATAGTATGTGTTTCAGAGCTGAAGTGAAAATCAAGTGAGATAATGAATGTAGGCTCTTAATAATGAATGAGGCTCTTAAAAGTGCTATATATATGAGCTTTTATTGTCAGTTCCCACTTTGCTCCTTCACTGACAGATTTTCGATGGACAGCCATACCCTAACCCCATCCTCTCTTTGTTCTAGAGTATAAATTGCCATAGTTAAATAATTCATCACCAAAGCCAAACTGCAGGTTATAAACCTTTCCATAATCAGCTAGATAGGTCCTCAGAAAGAAGACCTAGTCTGTTGCTAGACTTGAAGTCTTTTCAACATGGTAGACCTTTATAGATATTATAATTTCTAGATGATTTTGATGTTTTTATTTTCCTTTCTCTTTTATGGTTTAATCAATGATTTATCAATTATGTTGGTTCTTAAAAAACAGATCCTGATTTTATCACTTCTGCAGCCTTTTTTTGCTTTCAATTTACTATCTCTTAATCTTCAATATTTTTCTTTTCTATTTATTTTAGATTTGTTAATTTGATTTTCTATTTTTTTTTAAATTTTAAACAATCCATTAATCCTCTCTTTTTTTGTTTTGTTACTTTTTTAAGAGATCATTTTCCTTCAAAGACTAGTGGCATCCCCCAAATTTGTACTTGTTTTATTGCAGATGCTCTTTTTTTAAAACATTTATTATTTCTAAATTTGTTCTTTGCTGTCATTTGGGATATCATAATTCATCATAACAGTCTCTGTGTAGGTCCACATCCTTTATTCTGTCATAATAATAGTTTTCTTAAGTTATTATTTATAAAGGTTTTGTTTACTATTTGTCTTTTTGTATTTATTTATGATTTTCTTGTCCCACAGAACATGATTTCTCTTTATAAAAGTACCTTTCATGTTTATAGATACATAGATTCTTTAACATTCAGAACATATCTTTCAAACCTGTTTTTTCCAAGTCTATTGAGCTTTTTGTTTTATCTTTTGCTTATCTTTATACTACATTTGTGTAGTTCTGAAAGAGGAACATTAAGGTCTCTTAAATTTGTGTTATTATCTGTGTCTTTTCGCAATTTTGTTACCTTTTCTTTTATAAATTTAGACACTATGGCACTTGGTGCATATATTGATAATATATTGTTTTACTGTCTATGACACCATTAAGTATAAGATACTTTTCAGTATAATTATAGATGAAAACATAATTGCATTTCTGTTTTAAAAAAAACCTTCTGAATCATAGTAAGTTTTGTCACATACCCTTATTTTCATTGTGTGTTTCTTTAGTTTTTGACTGTGTTCTTTTTTGCAGAAAACTATTAAGTTTTGTTTTCTTATCCATTCTATTATTTTCTTTCTTTCTCTTGGGAAGTTTAATCCATTCATATTTATAGTAATAATTGATAGTGAGAGAAATGATTATTAAATAAACAATTATTGGAGTGATCTAGAGTGTTTCCCTTCCTATTTCCTTATTCTCTACTAGATCAGGTCAGCATCTGAAGGACATTTCTGATAGTGAGACTTTCTCCCCAATCTTGTTCAGACCCCACTCAAGTGAAGAAACCCACACTGTGCTCTACTCAGGCTTGGGTGGGGGCTGGTAGATTCTTTGTCTAGATTACCCAAGGCTGGGGTGGATCTGGGAAGCAAGAGGAGTCACATCCCACAGCCCCTCATTAAAACAGACCCAATTCTCATTATAATATTAATTCTCTTATTACCTGGTAATCAATCAGAATTGATTTCCACTCTCAGTAATACCCACTCTTCCAAGGGCATATAAGCAATGAATGTGTTCTATGGGGGGCGCTGGCATTCTAGAGTGCCACTGACCCCTTTTAATAATTATTGCTAGCATAATTAATAAAATGATTCATTACCGAAAAACTAGGTCTCTCAAACTTTTATACATCACATTGGCTTTATATTTTCCTCCATTTTATGGTTTTGTTTTAGGCTTTTTTAAAAAAAAACTACTTTGCTGAATTGATACTTACCCTTTCAATTATCTTTACTCACACAAGATTGGTCTTAATAGGTTTTCTGCACTCCCTCCTTTACCTTTGGCTTATACTAAATTTTTAAAATTCAGTTATATTATTTTCCTCTTTTTTTTCTTCCCTTTCACCTTTCCTCCCTCCTTATTCCTTCCCTCCTACCTTCTTCTTTTCCTTCCTTCCTTGTAATCCAGTAACACTGGTATTGCTGCTGTTCCTCATACACAAAACTCCTTGCGCATAACTAGATAATTAATAAATGCTAGTCCCTTCAATATGAGATTTTGTTTTGCTGAACTTAATGATTTGTTGTAACAGTTTTCTTTTTATTATCCTTTTCCAGTGAGGAGTAGGAAGTGGTAATGGGGAATGGAAAGGAGAAAAAAATAAAACTTTATTCATCAAAATTTAATTTAACTTTAAAAAAAATTGTTGGTCAAGAGTATCAAAAACCTGCAGAAGTCAAGAAGGTTAAAACAAGGGGACCTGTCAGATTGTGCAGTTCTAAATGTGTATGAGTACTGATAAAAGATCATTGTATTTTAAGATATCATTGGTAATTTGGAGAGAGCCATATCATTCAATCATGGGAGTCAGAAAAATGATGACAAATGGTGGAGAAGCCAAGTCTACAATTGCAGAAAGTTCCCCATCCCCCTATCCCCCAGGAATTTGACAACAAAGGGATGGCCAGTGTCATTTCTTCTAGTTTCCATTAAGGTCTATAGCAAGAATGCTTCTTGTGAGTTTCCCATTCGATGACAAGCATTCAAAGAACAGGGACTGGTTTTTGCCTTTTTTTTTAAATCACCCAGAACTTTGCACAGTGACCAGCATGTAGTAGTTGCTTAATAAATGTTTATTGATTGCTTGATTTCTGATCATGTTCCCTTTCCTGGCTCCCTCATAGACAAACGACTTGGCTTCGGGAACTCGGAGCCCATGGTGACATTTTGCTCGGTTCACTGATGTTTCTTATCTCCTGCCTGATTACGACACAACTGCCTGGGGAATATTCTCTTCTCCAGAGACTGAAGAGCGAACACACATGCAAATAAAACTCAACACATGCAATATCCAGGCTCCTTGTGGCCCCCTCCTCAGCTCCAGCTAGAGCCAGTCACCTATTTAAATCTATAGTTCATATAACCTGGGGAGTGGGGAGTGGAAAGGAGGGGGAGGGTTCTGGGCCTAGCCTTCAAAGAATCTTTAATTCTTCTTTAATTCCAGGCCAGGCTACCAGTAACATTGCTTGAGCCACAGCAACGCCAAAACCAAACAGATTTCAGTGCTCCAATCCTCCTTCCTCATATGTTTGTTTCTTCAGCTGATCTTTATAGATCCATGGTATGAGCAGGGTGCAGATACAGTCTGAAACATTTTTACAATATTAGATTTATTCTTTCCACTTCACAACTGGGAGATAGAGGCCCTCTTTCCTTTTTTCTTCCCCCACTCCCACCCCCATCCTTCTCCCTGCTCATGGTCCTAGAGGGAAAAATGGAAAGGGAGTAAACAGACAGGCAAAAGAGAAAAGATTTTCATGGATTAAGTTCCTAGAGAGGAGGAGAGGGAGTAGCTAGTGTGCTTTCAAGGAGACCTAGGCATCCCAGAATGACTACTGTTCCGAACCTCAGCTCTTGGGTACGGTCTTGGCTTGAATGTAGACAGTATTTCTCTGAGCTCCTCAGCGAGTGATGGTCAGTAAAGAGTCCTGGGATTAGGCTGTCATGGATAACATTTCTTTCAAGCCACTTCAAGACCTGGGTAGCATGTCTGCACTTTTAGCCCACTCTCATCCCCTTCCCCCAACCCCTCCATGGAAGTTTGCCATTCTCCCAAGGCCCTCAGAACTAGGAGTTGAAGCAGAAGTATCAGTTTTCCTTCTCAGCCTCTTGCTCCCCTAACTCTTGTTGACTTTAGGGGAAGGAAGGGATAGGGTGTCATGCACACAAGCTCCCACCAATGCATCTTTTTTTAGGGTTGAATAGCTTTATTTCTTTTCAGTCATTATTTATTTTAAGCATTCATTTAAAAAAAAATTTGAATTCCAAGTTCTCTCCCTCCCACCTGCTCCTTCCCCACTCATTGAGAAGGCAAGCAGTATATAAATTATACATGTGAATCATATTTTTATATTAGCTATGTTACCAAAAAAAATAAAGTAAAAAAAATTATACTTCAATTTGTACTCAGAGTTCATCAGTTCTCTCTCTGGAAATGGATAGCATTTTTCATCATGAGTACTTTGGAATTGTCTTGGACCATTGTATTGATCAGAATAGTTGTCTTTCACAATTGATCAGCATAAAAATATTGTCATATACAATGATCTCCTGGTTCTGCTCACTTAATTCTGTATCAGTTCATATAATTCTTCCCAGATTTTTCTGAAACCATCATTACTTATGGCATGATAGAATTCCATCACCATCATATACCACAATCTATAGTGTACTTCAATTGATGGGCACCACCCCACCACAAAAAAAAATCTACCATAACATGCTTCTTTTATGAGCTTAAACCAGATTACCATGAATTTCAAGCAAGGACACTGAAATAATTTAGGGAAAAACAAGCAACTGACTCAGGTATTAAAGCCATTTAATCAGATCTATTCCCAAATGAGTTCCATCTCCACACATTTCCCTCAGAGGAGTGTTCTATTCATCTCCTGATTACAATCACCCTTTCCAGTGGTAGACGAAATAGCAATCACCCATGGGAGTTGCTAGGGAAACCTGCCATGGCCCTAAGGGATGCTGGGCTCCTTTGCGGAGGACCTGAGAGGCCATGAAGATGCAGAGACAACTTGAGAGTCTTGTTTCTTGGCATAGAAACCTGACAGAAGGAGCTCAGAACTCAGCTGCAGATTTCTTCTCATCTAGTGAATAAAGAACTGGCTTCAGCTCCAGTAAAACTCAGCTTAAATATATATATATATATATGTGTGTGTGTGTGTGTGTGTGTATATACATATATATGTTATATATGTGTGTGTGAGTACGTATACACACACATATATATATACATATATACATATATATGCCCACACGCACATGTATCTCAAATATGGAGAGAGGTTGCTGAACTCCAAGGTCTTCTTCTAGTAAATGACTGCCAATCATACCTCCCTGCCCTTTCTCTCTCCTTCCCCGTTTCCTCCCCAAAAGATGTTGTTGACCTACATTGGTAGAGGAACTTTAATTATCCTCAGGAATTCCCTTCCCTAATGAAAATACAAATCTGGTCCTTATTCCTCTCTCCAACTAACAACACATTTTTCCAATCCTAAATTCCATCTTTTGCAAAACTTCTCATCAGTCTTTTATATATAAATGATGGATATTTTGGTAAATAATATGAAAGAATGAATACAACTTTTCTAAGCACTTACTATTTTCTGAACATTATGGTAGGTGCTGGGGATACACATGTGTAAATGAGACAGTCCCTGACTTCAAACAATTTACATGAATGGAAAAGACAACTTATAGGGGAACAGTGGCCAGTGAAAGGAATGTTAGTCTTGGAAATCAAAGGAATGGTGAATGAAGTTATAAAACAAATCAATGAAAGTAATGATTTGATTACTATTCCCAGAAAAAAAGGGAAGAAAGTGCATTGATAGAGGTAGTAAGTACCCAGGCAACCAAGCAAATGGCATGATGTCTGGGGTGGATGGATATGAAAGAAGGACATGAAGGGTGCTTAGATTTGGTGGCTACTTTGTGCTCATTCACTCACTAGTCCCCATAGCTGGAATTACAAGACTGAGTGAGTTAACTCCTCTAGGGTGGTGAGGATTATTTCTGGAAGTCAAGTTCAGACAGAGCTTGCTTCAAGTGGGGAAGGAGACAATGACAGGGCCAATGGCAAGATGTCAGGAGGGATGATTTGAAGCAAGTGGTATTAGTAACATGCTAGCTTCTACAAATGATTTAGCAAAAAAAAAAGAGTTATAATTGGCAAGAATTTCTAAATAATATATATAACCAATAGCTGGTGTTGCATCATTAAAACGGTAGAAGTGAATTAGTGGGACTTGGACCCTGAATTATCCCACACATTTCAACAGCTCTGTCCAAGGTGCCTCCCCTACGGCATATGGCCCACCCCAGTCCACCTCGATTACTAAATTAGCTTATTTGATACTTAATCTCATCTAGACCCTTTCTCTGTTTCCTCAGGGCCATCCCAAACTATTTATCACTCTGTAATCTCATCCAGATCTTTTCACCATTTTTTCTAGTACCAATCAGTACCAATTTTACCCCCATTAAATTTCACAGATTTGGTTAAGAATCTGGTCGTTTCTATTGGCAGCACAATAAACCTTACCACTGTAACTGAAAGAAGGCTTGAGTAGTTGAATTCTTTCCCTGTACTCTTAAATTTTGGGTTTCTCAGCACCCCAAACTGTAACAGTCACTAGTGCAATTAAACTTCTCTGTGACTGTACTTCAAGCTGTCCAGAGGTCCTAAACCATAGATTAATTGTCAAAGATTCAGTTTCTTCATTATTCAGGTCACTTCAAGAGTCATTTTCAGAGACAAGGTGTTGATCTGAGTATAAGTTTGGTCTGGAGCATAATGAGTTTGAGGTGCTTCACATCCAAAGGGAGATTGGATAGGTGAAGATATGGATCTTGTCATGAAAATTTAGGGCCAACTTTGGGGTGAATGCAACTCAGGGATACTGCTAAAAGTTCAAATGGTTTATTGAAGTTCACAAGCAAGTACAGCATAGAAAGGTACAGCAATTTAGTCATCGATAAAGATGCATGTGACCTTACCTGCCCCCACCCTTCCACAAGAGAACATGCCTGGTGTTGACTTGGATGAGTAGTGGGTCATGCTCTCTGGTCTAAGGCACAGAGTTTTTGGATAAAGGATCTTAGTGGCAACTGTCATATTGTTGGTAGGGCAATTATGTAAAGAATGAACAAGTAGCAAAAAAAAAATTAATTTTTAAAAATTACCTTAGAAGGCTTGCTCAAGATGAGGAAGGTAGAATTATAATTTAGATTCAGAAGTCAATACTAATTAGAACTGAGATGGATAGATAATATCATGAAAACAATGTGAGAAAAATGATTATTTTATTATTAATAATCAATTTTATATATGGGATCCAAAGATTCTCTTTCTGATTATTAACAACTACTTTCTAGTAGGTTATTTATTAGTAGGATTTTTTTCTCTTTTTACTTCCTCATTCAAAGTTCAATCCTTGTGAAGGAAGCAGCTGACAATGAGACACTCTCCTCAATCTTAGGCAGGATCCCACTCAGTTGAGAGAGTTTATTTCTGACTAAAGGTTAACAGAATCTAGTCTAGGTGAATTCTGGCCCATTGTTGAACAATTTAATGACTGGGATGGAGATGGATTCCTTTGTCCAGATGAATGGGGCAGCTGAGTCTCATCAAGCCTTGTCCTCTACAAGAAGAAATGAAGACTTTTTGCCCACTTCCTCATTAATATATCTACCCTCTCATTAATTGTTAACCAATCAGTGTTGATTTTCACCCTTAGGGACACCCCCTTTTCCAAAGGTGAGTAAATATTCAATGACTTCCATGTGGGGTCTTTGGTTACAGAGAGAACCACTGACCTCAATTTATTGATTATTTTCTAGTCTAATTAATCAATTGATTATTAATTACCCAGAAACTCTGTCTCTCAGACTTTTCATTTGTCTCAAAAGAATATCAATTTGGACAGACTGATGCCAAGTGGAGGACAGAAGGGCCTGCTGCTTTACAGTACTTGAACTCATGAAGAGTTGGACACCATCGAACAACACACCAATAATTAGAACTGCGTGAAGTCTACTTTGTTTATGGGGCAGGAAGTGTTGGCTAGAAGTTGGGTAAGATCACTCTTAGTGTACTTCAGACTCTCAGCTAGCTAACTACGTCTAATCCCGAGCTGGTAAGATGGATCTATTTTTAAGAAACAGTCCTCAGATTCTTTTCATTTGATTACACTAAGGCAGGTGTGAGAGGTTAACCCACTGAAGCATAGATAAATGAAACAACCAAGTTGAAGAGGAATAGAGAGGAGTAGGATGGTTTACATGGGCCTTGGGGAACTTCCAATCCACCTGTGTTCAAACTGACATTCTACCCCAGTCAAGATCTTGGATTTCTTCCACCTTTTTCAGCTGAATAACTTTCCAAACAACTTCACGTACCCATAAATCTCAAGGGAAGAAAGTACATGCATACATGTGTTTTGACTTTCTTCTATGGTTTTTAAAATCTCACAGAATTGTGTTAGTGCTCAAAGAAATCTTATAGGAATCATTTAGTATTAACCTTTTCTATGTGTCATAGATGCCATTGGCAGTTTGGAGAATCCTATGGACCTCTTATGAAAATAATACTGTTAAAAGCAAAAAAAAAAAAATGTAGGATTACAAAAGAAACCAATTCTATTTTTAAATTCTGTCAAAATCTAATAAAGATATATATTGGTTCCCATCCAAATTCAGAGACCCTCCTGAAATCTATCCCAGATTGAGAACCTGTGATCTAGTTTAATTCCTTCACTTTACCAATGATGAAATTGATGCTGAGAGAAGGTGAAAAACTTGTCCAAGGTCAAGATGATGATTTACCAAAGAGCAGAGCTGGTATTAGAACCTGAATTAGAGCCTGAATTTCCCAACTCTAATGCTCTTTCTGTGCTACATTTTGTCTTTTCTCTCTAGATAATGAAGAAATTAGGATTTGTATCTTCCTGGAAATGTCACCCAGGTTCTTTCTTTTTGGTATTTCTTCTGCTTCTCTAGCATCATCATCTGAAGCCTGCTCTCCTGGAGGATGATTGGTCTGATTTAAATGTAGTAATTAGGACTGGTGTTCAAATGAAACTACAAATATGTAGAATATTATTCTTCCTTGGCAGGCATTCCAAGCTGCCATTAGAGTTCTCCAATTCACTACCCTCCTGGAGCATCATACTATTTATTCCCTCTCAAACTCCTAAGTCTCTTGTCTGTTTTGTAGCTGTTTCTCAGGACAGATGAAATTGTCTGTCTCCCAGGCTCATCACAAGTGTCAGCTTCTTTCCCATGGAACTAGGTAAACCTATCTTGTTTCCAGGGGTGGTGTTAAATTCGAGTAGTGTCTGACATGTGAGAAGTCACTCTCCAGGGAATGTGAAAAGTAATAGAGGATGCTTTGTTTTCCTTTTTTGATGAATCCTATCCAGTTCTTTAACACTGTAATCTGACGGTTGGGTAGAAGAGATACAAACAAGGCGATAGTTGCACTGTTCTGTATAATCTAGGGCCTGTGATACTTATGTAGTTTCAACACTAGAAGAAAAAAATCTAGGACTATACAGACTGCAAGTATGAGTCAGCAGGTCTCTCTTCTTGGTAATTTTACAACCCCTGTTACACAGTGTCAGGGGATCAAACAAGTCAGAGATCTGCAACTTGACAGCTATGAACAAATACTGAATACTCATTCACTTGCTCAAATTTGTGTTGTAATTTTTAAAATACATCTATCAACAAGTATTTAATGAGTATAAATTATGTGCAAGGCATTATAAAAGTAATCTGATCTAGTCAGAGGTCAAACACAAAATCTTCTGCTCTGCCTTCTTTTGGATCTATTCATTAAGATCATGGGGGAGATTACCCTGTAGACTCATTCATTTTGCTCTGTTGCATCCTAACCCATAAGCCTATAATATATTTCTCTAATGCATTCACCATGGTGTATTATAGTCATTCATGTTTCCCCCTCTTCTCCTGATACCACGGGCTCCATGAGGGTAGAGATCATGACTTATCTGCACTTTCTATCTCCCTCAGCACCAAAGACAATGCTCCCCTAGCTGGTATTTAAAGCTCCTCTCCTTGGCTTCAACCTACCTTTCCAGGCTCATTTTCAAATGACATAATATTTACAAAGTAGTAGGAATCTAGGAGTCAGGAGGACCTGTGTTCAAATTTCACCTCAGACACTTGACACTCACTAGCTGTGTGTCACTTAACCCCAATTGCCTCATTCTAGGTCATCTCCAGTCATCCTGATGAATATCTGGTCACTGGATTCAGATGGCTCTGGAGGAGAAGTGAGGCTGGTGACCTGCACAGCCCTCCCTAGCTCAAAACAAAGTCAAGTGCAAGTCATGTCATCATTTCTCTGATGGCATGGTTTTCTTTGGCAATGAAGGATGAACACATAACATAACATAAGCATTTACAAAGTGCTTAGCACAGTACCTGTCACATAGTGGGCATTTAATAAATGCTCATTCCCTCTCTTTCTCCCTATTACAAATCTCCATTTTAAGCACTCTACATTCCAGTCCACCTGGCCTACTTATTGGTCTTCCTACAGGGCATTTCATGACATGGTCTAGGTTGTCTCACAAGCCTGCTGTGCACAAGGACTGCTCTTCCCATTCAGCTCCACCTGGTGCAACTCCAACTCCTGCTTCCCTTCAAGGGAACATTTATTAAAGGCCTACTTTGTGCCAGACGCTTATATGTCACCTCATATGTAACAGAGGCAGGTAGGAGGATGGAGTGTGTTGGGCCTAGAGTCAGTAAGACTTGAGTTCAACTCTGACCTCAATCACTATCTGTGTGACCCTGGATAAGTCACTTAACCTTTATTTGCCTGGCACATAGTAGTGAAGTGGACATTATTCCTCCCTGGGCCCCTAGGTTGAAAGATATCTTTAGGTTGCTGGGCAGGGTTGGATAACCTGCCTAGCAGCAGGCTTTTGTTGGGCCCCTGTCAAAACATTATTCCCCCCTGCCCCGGGTTGTGAAATATCTGTTGAGTTGTTAACAGCCATTTTCTGTTGAGTCCCCTTGCATGGCAACAACCTGTGCCCCACCTGATGTTAGACCCCTTTTCCAGGCAACTATCTTCTGCTGGGCACCCCCTTCCTGACAACCACTTTTTGTTAGGTGACAACCATTCTCTGATTGGGTCCCTTTCCTGGAACTTCTTTTCTGTTGGGGTCGTTTACCTGGCAGCACCCTGACAACCACTTTCTGTTTGGGGGTTCTTGCCTAGCAATAAGCCCCGCTGCTCTGTCAGAACTACGTTTGTTGTGGAAACCGCAAGGCTGTGCCAAGTAGCACCAAAATGCTTAAAATGCATACACCCACCTCAGTTCAGGGCTGTCTCCTCTGGGTCTCTTCATGAGGCAGTCACCAGCCTGGCTAATAAATTACGCTCTCGAAATACCTAATTGATTCTTGCCTGTGAATTTCTCAGTCCATCCATTTCAGTAGATCTGAGATATATATGTATAAGTATGTATTTATGTGTGTGTATGTATGTCCCACATATAAAGCCTTTTCTGATCCCCTCAGTTGTAACACTTAAAAACTGCTTAGTTCATATACATATATACATATATACATATATATATGTATATATGTGTGTGTATGTGTTTGTATGTATGTGTATATATATATATATATATATATATATATATATATATACATACACATTAGCTTTTACAAAAAGGTAGTTATGGTGAAAATATAGTAAAAATAGATGGCTAAGTGGCTCAGCAGGCAAAGTGCTAGGCTTGGAACCAATAGCCTCAAATATTTACTTTCTTTGTGACCTTGTTTGCCTCAGTTTCCCTCATTCTGTAAAATGAGCTGGAGAAAGAAATGGCAAACCACTTCAGTAACTCTGCCAAGAAAATACCTAATGGGTCACGAAGAGCTGGTCATGACCGAAAGGACTGAAGAACAATAGTAAAAACAGAAGTTGTAAAACATCCCCCTCTCCCTTATCCTCTGTTTTACAGGGGACATTCTTTGATGTATCACCTCAGTCCCCTGGGAAAGTTGGGCTTGTATTTAAAGCATTTTTCACAAAGTATTTTCCCCCAGTTATGCACTTCCAAGCGTGGCATAGTCCATGGGTGGGTGAGTCTTTGTCTCTGTTACCACAAGTGTGGGTTAAGCCCGCAGCCCTTCAGGATATGGGCCACTGCCTCACCTCTGGCATTAGCCCCCCGTCTTCTGGTACTAGCTATTCCTACCAAGTTACAGTCATACTCGATACTTCATTTAAAAGTAGGAAGACACAACATTCCCAAAACTTCCTTGATGGGGAGATTAAAGCCTAAGGTCTCTCTCCCTTCTGGGGCCTGAAAGCAGGTTTTGTTTGCCTCTTCATCTGAGCACAGACAGGCAGAAAGAAGAAGAGTTAGTACAGCAAATCAAGCATTAATCCCCTGTAGTAGCGCATGTATTTAATATTCACTCTTAGAAGTTATAATTACATAAAATAGGGTAGCTAATTCCAGCCCATTGGAAAATGCAAGGTAAATTCAAACAATGCAGCCACTTCAGAGGATTCATTATTGCCACTAATTGGAACTAGTTTTATTAACTCTGCTTTATTATATGCTATGTTTACCTATCTGTATCCTTTTTTCATTCCTCTCAGTAGAATGTAAACTCCTTGAAGGCAGAGACTGCTTTTAACTTCATAGACCCAGCATGCACAGTGTCTGGCACAAAGTAGGCCTTTAATAAATGTTTGTTGAATTAAAGAGATTTTTTAAAAAACTGAACTAGGGACCCTTTTATTAATTATTGCTAGTATAATTAATAAAATAATTAATTACCTAGAAATTATGACTTTTGAACCTTTTATACATGACAATGGATAACCTATCACTGTTGTTACTAAAGGAGAATCCCAAAGTGCCTGCTCCACAGATAGTAGGATTGGAGCATCATCTTACTAGATGAAGACTAACATTGTCATTTTAAAACAAACATCCCACTGGCTTTGAGGATAGAAATACTCTATTTTTGTTATCTTCTGTATCATTGATCCTTAGTTTGCAGTTCTTTTATGCCCACAGGAGCTATTGTACTTTGTTCTTTTAACTAAATTTTCTCCCTCCCTTTACTTGATCCAACAGAGACAGACTAGGCTTTAGTCCTTCAACCAGGAAATCCAGGGCTATTAAACTTTTGGGACACTGTTTGTTCTTTCTAGGAAACACTAGAATTGGATTCTACCATCTTGTTTCCAGAACAAAAGTCCACTTTGCAATCTGGAGAAAGAGGAATCCACTTGACCCTTTGGCTCAACTATAAAATAAATTGTGTGTATCAGCATCCTTCCAATCCCCTTTGGCCTGCCTTTTCCTCCCTTTAAGTGGCCCTCGCCCTAAACCAACTAACCAGTTCAGAATTGCCCCCTGTGATACCAAACACTCTGGGCCTTTCTCAGCTCCTTCCATCAAAGCCAGGCTTCTGTGTCCTATACTGCTTAGGTCTTCTTAGGTTAATATGACTAATCCTCATAGTAAAGTGTTAATGACTTAATAGGTTACTTCTGCTAGATCACATTTGTAACTGGGAGTTGCTAATTAATGCAATATTGACACTCTGGTCAGCCATGGAAATGTTTTGTGCATTTCTAGTGCCCTGAATTCTGAATGTAAAGTATATGGAATAAGGCTTAAAACTGCCTTCTCACTTAAGTGTGTACAGAGACAGAGAGAGAGAGAGAGAGAGAGAGAGAGAGAGAGAGAGAGAGAGAGAGAGAGAGAGAGAGAAGGAAGGAGGGGGAGAGAGAGAGCGATAATGGAATGAGTAAAGTTGAGGGAAGAGAGACAGGGAAAGAGAGGGAGGAAGAGAGGGGGAGTGAGAGAGGAAAAGAGGGAGGGAGAGATTGAAAAAATTCTATCTATCCTGCTGTAACATTTCACACTTAGGTACCGAACCAGATATAATCTCCCAGGTAAATGTGAAGAATGAATAACAGCGGCTCAATTATGCTTGTTACTCCAAGTTCTTGACATGGCAGTAGTCTGGGAAAGTCTCCATTCAGACTGCTTAAAAATAAATACTTAGGAGAAACATTTGATCTAAAACACTCCAGACTAACATTTACCCATTTTCATTTAATTCAATTAATGTTTATCAAGCACCTATTAGGTACAGAGTACTATGGGAAGTGCTAAAAGTACAAAGACAAAAATGGAAGTCCTTAACCTCAAGGAGCTTACATTTGAATAGAAAAAATAGAACATGTTCATAGATAAGTAAATATAAGGAAAAATGAGAAGAAAAAAAATCTAACACACTTAGGGGAATCAGAGTTTGAGGTGGAAGTGAATTTCAGGTATAGGGGGAGAGGGCAGACTGAAGGCAGGAAACAGGAGGTGGAATGTTGAGATCAGGGAAAAAAGAGTCAGCAATCTGACCTCATTGTAACATGAAGTTCATAAAAGGAAGTTAAGTGAAATAAGGTGGGAAAGATATATAGGGACCAGGTTGTTTGGCTAAGGGATTTTTATGTTATCCTAGAAAATAAAGATATTTGAGCAAGGAAAAGACTCACTCAGATATGAAAGCTCAATGGGAGATATAAAGAAGATGGGAGAGACCCCAGACTGGGTGGACAATAATCCAGGTAAGATGATACTAGGGCCTGAACCAGGTTGGTAATTCTTACGAGTGGAACAGAGACAGAGGCAAAGGATGTTTTTCCTCCCAAACTCTGCCTCTACCCTAACTTGCCCTTTGCTGTCAAGGGTACCACCATTCTATTCTCCCAGACACCTAGGCTCACAATCTAGGGGCTGTCAACCTGAAATGAAAAAGACTGCCAAAATCAAGGCAAAGGAATTGCAATCAAGGGGCCACCTCCTACCCCAGGAGATGCCCAAGAGGGACAGAAGAGGAACAAAATTAATACATATCCACAAGGAAAGAGTCTCAAGGAGGGTACAGCCTGGAGAAGCTATTTCATAAGTTGTTTTACATAACAACCAAAAGTCCCTAGAGAAGTCTGAGGGAGGGTTAGAGACATGGGGAGAGGTGACATCAGATCCCATCTGCAGGCTTGGGTTCTGAGAGCAGCAACCAGGAAACCAGTTTGGACCTGCTCCAATCTTGAGGTCAGCTGAGATCAAAGTCAGATAGAGCCTTCTGAGTTCTGTATTCAACATTCTTTTTTAAACTAGTTTCAGTAACCCTCAGGCAATTTATAGCTCTAGGATCAGGCAAGGTTAGCAGCTGCATTCAGCCGAGTCTTTTTTACCCCTTTTTCTCTTACCTCCTCTTCTCTTCTCTGACACTTCCACCACCCAAATGCAAGCCCTCAGAACCTCTCTCCTGAACTATTTCAATAGCCTGTTGGCTGGTCTCCCTGCATCAATTTTATCTTCACTCTAAGCCATCTTCCATTCAGCTGTCAAACTGATCTTCATCTGACCATGTCACTCTTTTATTCAATAAACTCCAGCAGTTCCTTATTATTTCCAGGATCAAATATAAAATTCTGTTTGACTTTTAAAGCCCTTTATCATCTGATCCCTTCCTATCCATTTAGTATTATTACACTTTACTCCCCTCTACATACTCTGACATCTTGTGACACTGGCCTTACGTGTTCTACACATGAGATACTCCATCTTCCAACTATGATCATTTTCTCATTTGGGGGAATCAGTAGGGGGCCCCTCTGTCCCCCATGCCTGGAATGTTCCACATCTTGACTTACTTTAGGTTCCAATGACCCTGAGCAAGTCACTTAACTCTGTTTGCCTCAGTTTCCTCAAATGAGGACTGAAGAAAGAAATGGCAAATCACTCCAGTATCTTTGCCAAGAAAATCTCAAGTGAGGTCACGAAGAGTCAGACACAACTGTAAAATGGCTGAACAACAAAAATTAAAGGGAGGGATGTGGGTGATAGACACCCTGAGATAGAAGCTAAGCCTGTCAAACAACTTCCAGGAGGGATTCATAGCAAATTGGAAGGAAAAAAAATATTTGCTACAGAGCTCTAAAGAGTAATGAAGTCCAGTCGCAATGTGATGGAACAATCTTAGATTTGGCCTGCCCCTAGGAAAGTTGAAAACAACCACAAAAGGTTGTATAACAAGTTAGAAGGACAGTGAAGGTGTTTGTGAGAAATGAAGATTTTCTTAACTGTTTGTGGGCTTCAGAAGTATCAATCAGGAAGCACTTATTAAATACCTACTATGTGTCAAGCACTATGGTAGACATGAAGGTCAAAGACCAGAATGACATGGTCTAGCCAGAGGAGACACATTTTATGGGCATAGGCAAAACATATATGTAACTGTCTCCCAGAAGGGGCCCTACTCTGGCCTTGAATGGACCCAGATTCATCTCGGGACAGCATAATATCAGTGAAGAGTGGCCAGCAATTTCTTGCTTGGACTCATTGCCCCCATCCCAAAGTAAATACATGAAAATCTTTAGGTATGATTCAAGTCTAGCATCTCCTAAAAAAGTGACTAACAGAGTTCCTCCCAGGAAAGGTACTAGATATATAGTACAATATGGATATCGTATATAGGACGCATCCATCAAATGGGCAAAGATAATAAGAAACACTAAAATTCGGTGTTGACTCAGCTGTGGAAAAATGGCATGCTAACAAAATTCTAGTAGAGTCATGAATTATTTGTTCTTTTGGGAAAATAGTATGGATTCATATGATAAAAGTTATGAAAACAAAGACCTCACTATTAAATTTATGTCCTAAGAACAATATTGACCAAAACAAAAGACCTATCTACACAAAAATATTCCTAGTAGCACCCTTTGTAATAAATAACAAATTGAAACAAACTATATTTCCAACTGGGGAATTTTAAAATAAATTTTAGGAAATAGATGTCAAGGGATACTTCTGTACTACAAAAAAAAACATTTGAAGAATTCAAGAGATATAGCAAGACTTATTTGAAATGATGCTGAGTAAAGAAAATAGACCCAAAGAACAAGACACATACTAGCTATAACTAGATAAATAAAGGCATTATTAAACAGGCACAAAATTCACATAAAGTATACAGAACAACTTTCTTGATCACCTTGTTAAAGCTAAAATACAGAGCTCTTGTTTCTTTTAAAAACTGTCAAATAACATACATCTATAACTCACATATAATTATTTAAATCACTTTTGTTATTATTTAGTTTAGCAAGGAGGAGGGTTGGTTTTTTTTTTTTTTTGGTAATTTCTTCCTTTTGTTTTGGGTTATTTGTTCCAAAGTTTATATTCAACTTTGGAAGTTAAAACAAGATGTATCATTTTTTTATTTTTTATTTTTTTAATTTTTATTTTATTTATTTATAAATATTCTACAATCACTTCCTTAAAATTAAGATTTTATCCCCCCACACCTTCCCCCCCACCTCCCCTCCCTCCCCATGACAGCATACA
>CM053771.1:275176308-275193185 GCA_028658325.1 Potorous gilbertii | reverse complement strand
GACTTGTATGGTTATATATTTGAGTCAGTTCTCTATATATTCTAGAAATGAGGCCTTTGTCCCCAAGCTTAGTCGTAAAAATTTTTTCCCAATTTACTACATCCCTCCGAATTTTGGATGCATTGAGTTTGGTTGTGCATATCATTTTTTTAAAAGGAAAGAAAATAAATCTGTCACCAAAGATCAGGTTTTCCCTTTGTCCTCTGGTTATTTTACCATTTAAAAAATACAAATGGACTGAATTTTTCAAGAAAGAGTTTCAAAAATAGCAAGATGGGTTACAAAATAGAATCTCTCAGCACATATACAGTGAACACATTTAAAACTGAAAGTTTAGAAAAATATTCCTACATAATTGCCCACTAAAAAAAGCAAGATTATTCCTGAGGATAGACAAGGCACAATTCAAACCAGAAAGCCTTTAAAAAAGACAAACAAGGACATTATATTATGGTAAGATTCTTGTTGTTGTGTTTGTCCTTCATTTTCGAAGAAGATCATGATGTCAGGAAAATGATGATGACGTGCAGTTGACTTTTCTGGGCAAGGTTATCAGCCTCACTTTCTCCTCCTGAGTCATCTGTATCCAGTGACCAGATATTCATCAGGATGACTGGAGATGGTCCAGGATGCAATAAGAAACCCTTGCCCTTTTAGGCTAAGGCTTTTTCAGGTACTCACTTAAAGTGATGTAATGCCCATTCAAGGAATAGGCCTTGCCTCTTTAAGAAATGAGTTAAGGCTTGGCCCCTTTAATTAAAAACAAAACAAAACAATCAAACTGGAAGGGGAAGACCCTTAGCATAGTTGTTCCAAAGAGAAACAGTTACCATTGACATTCAATCTAAGGCAGAAGGGCCCAAAACAATGGTGAAATTCAAAATAAGAACATAAGAATTTTCAATTTATATGAACCTAATAATACTTTTTTCACTAGCAAAATTTTACTAGGAAAAGTTTTGTGTTCTACATGAAAAAACAGGTAATAAACACATAATAGTGGAAGACCATAACACCTTAAGATCAGAATATGATTGATAAAAACATTCTTAACTGAATAGAGTTTCAAATATTTGTATATATATCAACTATATATTTGTATATATACCTATATCAAGTATATATATTTGTATATATATATATCAAGTTTAAATCAACTAGATTTTATAGACATATGGAGAGAACTTAATGGAAAAAGCACAAAACAAAATTCATTAGGAAAAAATAGACCAAAAAAAGTAGGTAAAATAGTGAGAGAAACAAGAACAGGATTAATGAAGAGGAGGACCTCAACTTAGGAGCATCATTTTCAGCAGAAACCAGCTGAAGGGATAAAGATGCTGATATGATGAAACACACTGAGAGAAACTACAGAAGAGAAAAAAAATTGTGGAAAATGAGAAGCTGAAGGTGAAGCTGAAGAATGATGGAGACTTTATGAGCTCCTCAAGAGCATCCCAGTCTCCTCAGCTAAGAAAACAGAAGAGATGTTGTCCAACCGGATGCTGAGTGGCATCTCTGAAATGAACCTGGGCATTGACGGAAAAATAAAAAATATTTCAACAGAAGGTGCCAAGAGATGACTACTGTGTGAGCAACAGAACATAAAGAAAGACAGTGAAACCTCTTTTGTTCCAACCAAACTGGCTGTCACAACCAGTTTTGTCATGAAGAGCTCAATGCCTCAATTCAGTCATAAAGAAGAACAGAAAACCCAGCCCCTCAGGGTGGGAGACACAGAGAAACCAGAACCTGAGAGATCTCCTCCAAATCGCAAGCTCCCTCCCCACCCATCCCACCAAGGAAAAGACAACAGATGATTATCATTATGAAAAGTTTAAGAAGACGCACAGATGCTATTGATATCAGCTCAGTAGGAGTAGGTGGGGAGGGCTTCTTTTTTCAGTTGACTTTTTCCTAAGTACAAGATGCAACGTAAATATTACAGAAAGAAAAAAGAAAAGTAGACAGACAAGACTATTAAGAACTATGCAAATGAGACAAGAAAAAGACTCATCCTATCAGATTTTCAAGTGTATTATAAAGCAATACAGTTATCCTTTTCACATCAGGGCAGTTAGAAGCACGATGCCCCCATGATCTGGAAAATGCATGTAAAATTTTTTGGCCCTCCCTGCATATCAGAGAAGTCTAAATTTCTGAATTTTTCCTTTTTCTTCTCTGAGGTATTTAGAGTACCTTTATTGAAAACTTTGGGTATATTTGTGGTACTAAAGGATAAAGCATGTTGATATTATGTAACACTTTACATGTATTTTATGAATTTCTGAGTTTCCAAACTTTTTCTGTGTCATTTGCTGGCCTTCATGTATCACCTGCAGCTTGCACAAGACTCCTCCCAAAATTCCCATTTAATTTCTTATGATCATCCATAATATATTGAAATTTTGATGGGGAAAACTGAGATGTGGAAGAGATAACTTTAATTACAAAAACATTGTTATGGCAAAAACAGAGCAATTAAACAAAATAAGAAATGAAGAAGAACCTAACATACATAAGAAGATGGTGTTTGGAATGAAACAAGGCTGTGTGCTTGCTCCCATGCTTTTTAGCATGATGTTTTCAGCAACATTGTCAGATGCTTTCAATGAGGACAAACACTGTATCAAGGTCAGCTACCACACCGATGGTAAATTAATTAACTTGAAAAGGCTACAAGCCAAGAGGGGGAATTGGTATCTGATTTTTTGTTTGCAGATGATTGTGAGCTCCATGAAACCTTTAAAGCTGAGATGCAACAGAGTATGGATTATTTCTCTACCTCTTGTGCTAATTCTGGCCCAACAATTAACACCAAGAAAACACAGGTGCTCCACCAGCCAGCACCACATCATCCATATGTGGAACCATAGGTTAGAGCAAATGGAGGAGTTTTGAACACTGTAGATAAATTCACTTACCTTGACAGTATACTTTCCCAGGATGTACACATTGATAATGAGGTTGACTCATGCATTGCCTGATATAGCTCAGTGTTTGGGAGGATGTGAAGGAAAGTGTGGGAAAGAAGACGTATTAAACCGACTACCAAATTGAAGGTTTACTTAGCCATGGTGCTGATCTCATTGCTGTATGCCTGTGAAACCTGGACAGTATACCAGTGCCATACCAGGAAGCTGAAGCACTTCCATTTGAATTCTTAGGAAGACTCGAAAGATCATCTGGCAATACAAGTAACAGATACTAAGGTTCTTTCTGAAGCAAAACTACCAACCATTCAAACTCTACTGCAGAGAGCACTACTCCGATGTTCTGGCCACATTGTTTGAATGTGTGAATTCTTGCCTAAAAGACTTTCACAGACAATTCATGCAAGGAAGACACTCATAGGGTGGTCACAAGAAGTGATACAAGGACACTCTGAAGATCTTTTTAAAGAACTTTGTAACTGATGTGTGACATGGGATATGCTGGCAAAGAACTACCCAGCATGGTGTGCCCTCATCATAGAAGGTGCTGTGCTCTATGAGCAAAGCAGAATTGCAATAGCACAAATGAAAGGTGAGCTGGGCAAATTTAGAGAATCCATCCCAAATATTCATGTGGACTATTTGTGTCTGACCTGTGACAGAGTATTCCAAACTCATACAGGTCTGATCAGCCACTTGACTCTGACTTAGTGATGTCATTTTGGTCCTTTTTGAGAACAAAGGCCAATAACAAATCAATCAACCATCTCAGAAAAAAAGAGAAATGGAAGAATCAAATTGTATTAAATTTTTTTAAAAAACTATTAGAAAAATTGGATAATTCCAAGATAATGTGATTTTTAGATCTAGGGTTCTTATCATATACTACAATAAATTCAAACTATATCAATTTGGTTAAAATTTGATTCAATTTGGTTTAAATATGGGTTATTTTTTAAGCTGGAAGAGAAATAAAACTGTCCCACATGCAGCAAGGAGGAATATTTTTATCAGTCAAACAAATGGAAGAAGTTATTGGAGACAAAATCAAAAGATTTGATTTTTTTTAAAGAAAAAAGAATTTAAAAAAACAAAACAGCACTTCTTAAATAAAACCAGAAGAAATAGGGGAAAGGCTTGCAGAAAATATATGACAAAAGTCTGATATCTAGAATCTATAAGAAATCAATATATTTCTATAATTGTAATACAAAGTCTACAATAGATAAATACTCAAAGGCTATACACAGATGATTTTTGAAAGAGTCACTACAGACTAGGATTACTCAAATGAGTCTGTCATTTCACAGATGTAGATATTCATTTCACTGAGGAAATCAACCATCTTTTTCTCTCAGCTCATCTTTTTGTCATTTCTATTCTTGCTTCTAGCATTGTATTAATTTTTATCTTTCTTCTAATATGTGAATGATGTAACTGTCCAGAGACAAGTGACTCACAAATGATTTCTGTGGCTGTAATGAGTCATTTCCTGTCTGTTAAAATATAATCAATTTAATTGGTTTTATGAAATTATTTGGTACTGACCATGACCAATAACTTGATTCATTTCTCAAAGCAAGTTTTCATCATCAAATTAAACAGTCATTACAAGGTATATGACATTCCAAAATATTAAAAATATGTATCCATATTGTTTCTTCCAATATAATGAAGGCTTTTCGAGGGCAAGGACTGTTTAATTTTTGTCTC
The DNA here is from genome assembly GCA_028658325.1 of Potorous gilbertii. Taxonomy (NCBI): domain Eukaryota; kingdom Metazoa; phylum Chordata; class Mammalia; order Diprotodontia; family Potoroidae; genus Potorous; species Potorous gilbertii. The sequence goes on along the minus strand of CM053771.1, from coordinate 275,188,539 downwards.
TGAATCCCCAGGATCTAGTGTGTCTAGAAAAATAAAAGATGCTTAATAAATGCTTGTTGACCCTTTGACCAATTCTAGGATTGTATCCCAAAGAGATCATAAAAATAGGAAAAGGACCCACATGTACACAAATATTTATAGCAGCTCTTTTTGTGTTGGCCAAGAACTACCAGTTGAGGGGATGCCCATGAATTGGAGAATGGCTTAACAAGTTGTGGTATATCAATATAATGGAATTGTTGTGTTTGTGTTGTGTTCCTTGCCAAAGAAGACTATCCCATCAGAGAAATGATGACGTGACTTGCACTTGACTTTGTTTTGAGTGAGGGAGGGCTGCACAAACAGGCAAACTTCAGAAAAACCTGGAAAGACTTATATGAACTGATGTTGAGTGAAGTTAGCAGAGCCAAGGGAACAGTATACACAGTAACAGCCACAGTGTTTGAGGACTGTTTTTGATAGATTTAGCCCTTCACAGCAATGCAAGGACTTAAAACATTTCTAAAGGACTCATGATGGAAAATGCCATCCACACCCAGGGAAAGAACTAAGGAGTCAGAACACAGAATGAAGCACACTATTTCCTCTTTTGCTATGTTTTGTTTTGTTTTTGTCATGGTTTCTCCCATTCCTTTTAATTCTTCTATGTAACATGACTAATATGAAAATATGTTTAATGGGAATGTATATGTAGAGCTCATTTTGGGGAGGAAGGGAGGAAGGAGGGGAAGAATATTTGGAACTTATATAAGTGATTGTTGAAACCTGAAAACAAATAAATTAATAAATTTGAAAAAAATGCTTGTTGTTGATTCTTTAGTCTAGGATTTATAACCTCAGATCCTACATCAGTGTGCTGCATATTTTTCTTTCATCAGACCTACAATTTTATCCATGTAGATCTATACTTGTTCTGAAACTTCATTTTAGAGAGTTGCCTAAGGGATATTAAGATGTTAAGTGATTTTCCCAGGGTCACACATCTAGTATGTGTCAGAGCCTGGGTATGAACCATGAGTCTTACATAATTAAAGGTCAGCTCTGTATTCATTATGGCACTTCTCTGCCTTGTATCTTTTTTGTGTTGGTAGTTGTTGGGTTGTTGCAGCTGTATCTGACTCTTTGTGATCCCATTTGGGGGTTTCTTGGCAAAGATATTGGAACGGTTTGCCATTTCCTTCTCCAGCTCATTTTCTAGATGAGGAAATTGAGGCAACAAGGATTAAGTGACTTGTACAGGGCCACATAGCGAGGAAGTATCTGAGGCCAGGTTTGAATTCAGGTCTTTCTGACTTCAGGCCTGGCACTCTTATCTACTGGTCCACTTAGTTGTCTTGTATTTAGTAGATACTTAATACATATTTGTTGGATTGAAGAAAAGAAGTGATTATATTATAGACAACAAAAAAGGAAGTGAAATATGGAGGCAGGATTGCACACTGGAAAGAAACATTGACACTAGAGTGAGAGGACCTGATTTCAAATCTCCCCAGAGAAACTTACTTCCTATGTGACTTGGGCAGGTTACTTAATCTCTTTAGGTCTCAGTTTCCTCATCTGTAAAATTACAGGATTGTACTAGATGGCCTCTGACATCCTCCCAGCTGTACAACCATGACCCTATGTATAAATGTGAAGCTTAGCTTCTGTGTGCTCTACAAGCCTTGGACTGCTCTTAGTCCTTGAGATTGAAACGTATTTTCTAACATATTTTTGCCATCCTCTCCTCTTTTCCACCCTTTTGCATTAGAGTCACCAAAGCTCAAATTATATGTCAATTTAAGTTTGAGGTTCTTGTTGAGTTCTTCACAGAATTTTTTTCCCTTTTCATCCTCTGAAGCAAGGTTAATAACCACATGAAGAGATGTTCACACTCTTTAACGATCACATAAATTCACCACCTTAAGATATATTCCCTACCATACTGGGGAAAAAAATGATAAAATACAATGCTGGGGAGAAGGGAAGACTTAGGGAGAAAAGTTTCTCTATTACATTGTTGGTGGTAGTGAAAGCTATGTAAACTCAATGTTCGTTAATAGTTACCAAAAAATTGTTGTTAAGTCATACCAGTCATGACCTCATTTGGGATTTTCTTGGCAAAGATATGGGAGTGGTTTGCCATTTCCTTCTCCAGCTCATTTCGAAGGCAAGGATTAGGTCTCTGCATCCCCAGGACCTAGTGTGTCTGGCAACTGAGGCAAACAGGGTTAAGTGACTTGCCCAGCGTCACACAACTAGTGTGTAAGGTCATAGTGGAGCTCAGGTCTTTCTTATCTCCAGGCATGGTGTTCTATCCGTTGTGCCACCTCACTGCCTACCAAGTATGGTTACTATTAATAGCTATACCCTTTAATTAGCAATCTTTAGGAATTTATCCTAAAGATATTATAATGGAAAAAAGCATCCTTCAACAAAAATATTCATAGCTTCTCTGTAATGACAAAAAAATTGAAACAATCCATCTGGTAACAGTTTGATTGACTATAGAGTATCACTGTAATGTTGTTAAAAAAGAGATAAATATGAAAAATATAATGTGAGGAAGTATTGAGTGATAGAGTCTTAAAGTCAGGAAAACATGGATTTTTTAGTCCTGTGTCTAATATAGACTGGATATATGACTCTGGGTCAGTCATTTAACCTCAGGCCTATAACTTGCGGTAGAGGTGCTCACTTACAGAGGGAATGTATCAACCCATAACAAGGAATCACAGATCCAGTCCCTATGTCTATGAAAAACATAAGGAAATATGAAGTGAATCAAAGTGAGATCAACAGAAGTAAAGCAACATAGACATTGGCTAGAGGCACATGTGTGTATCTCTATACATATGTGTCTGTGTACGTATGTTTACACATCTATGTCTATATATGTAGTCTCATCATCAGATGGCAGATGCCTGAAGGATAGCCCTGTGATGATACATACAAGAGATATAGAAAGAGATATAAGTACTGATTAGCAGAGAGACTTTTGATGAAGGAGAACAGAAAGGAGAAGTGGTCAAGAAAGAAGGCAATGACTTTGAATATGAGATGGATGGGGCTCCTGAAACCATAACCATGCATGAAGTAGGTGGTTCTCCAGCAGCCCTTTGATTTCTGTTGTCTATATCTTCAGAGCCTACGAAGACCAAACTTTTTCTTTTTTAATTTTTTTTGGTAAAGATCATTTTTTTCCTCTGATCCAAATGAGGTTTCATCTCTCTCTGGGGTCACAGAGTTTCTAACTTTTGTGTATTCTATTGAAAATTCATCTTTATGACTTTCTCTATTACTCTCTTCCTGCTTGTCCAACTCAATCTGGTTGAGATTAAGTTGTTACTCTCCTAGTCTGTGGAGTTTTATAGTGAAATTCAATAAGGAAATATATCTCTACACTGCAAATATATGGTGTGATTTAGACATAATTCCAACCCTAATAATCTTATTAATGATAGCAGAGCAAAGAAATGATTACCCAGTCACTACTGTCCTCACAGTCCCCTCAAAGATAAAATTCCATTCTCCCTGAGATGTAGAATAGGGCAGTTCCAATCTATTTATACATACTACATGTGGGCTGCTCAAACTGTTACATGGATATCTGTTACACGTATAAATTAATTGTCATTCATTTATTTGATTTTTCCTTGTTAACATTTATTGCTTTCTTTTTCTTTTTCCTGATTTTATTGGGAAGTAAATAATTCAAATTTTAGGACTTTGAATGAAGATCAAACCCAATAGATGCATTGTGGTTGATTAGTATTGGTTGTAAAGGTCAAGCTTGTGACATAGTATATTTTGGCAAAGCATGCAAGATTCAGTTCACTCCAACAAACATAAAGTAGAGTCAACATTACAGTGTGGAAGAGGACTGTATTTTTAGTCAGAGGACCTAAGTTTAAAACCTGGTTCTGCTATTTATTGCCTAAATGAACTTTGAGAAGTCACTTAATGAGAAGACTGAATTCAATGATAGATCTTATGAAGCACCTACCAACAAAGGGCAATATCCTTGGTGCTGTGGGAGACAAAAGATTAGATTATATTAACAAGATACCTACTTTCATGAAGTTGGAAATCTAGTAAGGAAATATGATATATAGGTAAAGAACTCTAATATAAAAGAACAAAGGATAAGTACTTAGTAATTGTATTAATACTTATATTGTGCTTAAGATTTGAAGAGTTAAAAGCAAAGTGCTATATAAGGATTGGAAAGAAATTAGGAGGAGCCTTAAAGGTTAAGGAGTAATAATTTAACAAGCAAGAAGGCAGAAGCCAATCTAGACATGAAGAAAGAAGTGGGAAAGCACAGGGTGTACATGGAGAACAAGTATATAGAATAAGAAGGGAACTTAGTCTAACTCTCACATTTTATAGTGAGGAAACTGAGGCCCAGAGATGTGAAGCAATTTTGCCAAAGTGACACAGGTAGGAAGTAGGAGAGCCAGGACGAGGATTCAGATTTTCTGACTCCAAGTCTTTCCATTATATCACATCAGGACTCAGATCATCATCTCATTGGAAAGAGGGTATCTGTTAGGAGATGCAGCTAGAAAGGGAGACAGCACCAGATAATGGAAGATAGATTGACTAAAACTTTAGCCTGTGGTCCAAGGAGTGCCCCTGAACAGTTTAGAGCAGAGGAATGACTTGGTCCATCTATGCACAATTCATAGGATCACAGGAATTAGAGTTGTAAAAGACCTTGGAGATGATACAGTCTGGAGGTATCAAGGTCAAATAGAAACTAAGGTCCACTAAACTGTACAGAGGGAGCCCTGTGGGTTCATATGAGCTCAGAAAACCACATATTAACATTATCTATACTTTACTGTATTTTTATTTTGTTAATTATTTCCTAATTACATTTTAATCTCATTTGGGCTGCCCTCTGCAGTGCTGTAGGCCATATTTGGCCTTTGGGCAGCATATTTGACTCTTCTGATCTAGTCCAGCACAGACTAATTTCTTTGCCTTTTTTTTTGACACAGTAGAAACACCCCCTTCTAAACTCCCCAAAAGACTAGACTGGTAGATTAAGGGAATATTGAAGATATAACATACTTAGGCTTCAGAAGAAAACATTTGATAAAGGCATTCGTGCTATTTTTATGGAAAAGATGAAAAAATACGAGCTAAATGAGAGAACAGTTGTTGGGCTTTAGAACGACTGAATGACTGGATCCCTCAAAATAGTTCTTAATGAGTCAACAGTAACTTTCTGGAAGATCTCTACCACAGTGCCACAGGTCAGCAGTGGCTAGAGAGAAGGTTACATCCCCAGGGAAAAAAGTAACCCAGACCACAAAAAAGTAGGAAAAGCTATGAACAGGTGGTTTATCGATGAACAAATCAAAACTATATATAGTCATATGAAAAATGTACTAAATCACTATGGGTTAAAGAAACATAAATTAAGACAATTTTCATATATCATCTTACTTCTATCAGATTGGTTAAAGTTATAGAAGGGGTAAGTGGCTGATGTTGAAGGGAATATGGAAAAACTGGGACACTAAGTCCCTGTTGGTGGAATTGTAAATTGATCTAATTATTTGGGAGAGCAATCTGGAATTATGCCCCAAAATTGTAAAATTTATATACATACCTTTGACCCAGCAATGCCACTATTAGGCCTGTTTCCCAAGGTGATGAGGGAGAAAGGAAAAGAACTTATATGTTCTAAAATATTTATAGCAGCTCTCTTTGTGATAGCAAAGAACTAGAAATTGAGAGGATGTCCATCCATTGAGGAATAGCTAAGTTATGGTACATGATTGTGAAGGAATACTACTATGCGATAAAAAATGAGTTTGTTTACTTTAGAAAAACATGGAATGACTTGAATAAAATAACGAAGAGTGAAATGAGCAAAACCAAGCAAACACAGTACAAAGTAAGAGTAATAGTATTCTAAGAACTTTGAATAAGTCATTTTGAGTGTTATACTCAAAATAATGACATTGTTGAGTTCTTCGTAGAATTTTTCTTCATAGGTCCTATGAAGATTTTCTTCACATCCAGAGGAAGAACTGATAAACAAACATGACAAAACAGGAATAGATGTGGAAAACATGGAGAAGATGTGGGAAAGCTGGAACACTAATTCATTGTTGGTGAAGTTATGAACAGATCCAACCATTCTGAAGAGCAATTTGGAACTGTGCCCAAAGGGCTACAAAAAATGTGCATACCCTTTGACCCAGAAATATCACTTCTAGGGATGTATTCCAAAAGGATCATAAAAATGGGAAAAGGGCCCACATGTACAAAAATATTTATAGAAGCTCTTTTTGTGGTGGCTGAGAACTGCAAATTGAGGGGATGCCCATTAATTGGGGAATGGCTGAACAAGTTGTGGTATGTGAATGTCATGGAATACTATTGTGTTATAAGAAATGATGAGCAGGACAAGCATAGGAATTGTTGGAATGTCAGGAGATGTGATTGATGACTCAGAAAAACCTGGAAAGACTTATATGAACTGATGTTGAGTGAAGTAAGCAGAACCAGGAGAACATTGTACACAGTAACAGCCACGTTGTGTAGTGACTGAGTTTGATAGACTTAGCTCTTCTCAGCGACGCAAGGATCTAAAACAACTCCAAAAGACCCATGATGGAAAATGCCATCTATATCCAGAGAAAGAAATGTGGAGTTTGAATGCAGATTGACGCATACTATTTGCTCTCTTTTTTGTTCTGTTTTGTTCTTCTTTCTCATGATTCCTCCCATTCATTCTGATTCTTCTATACAACATGATTAATGTGAAAATATGTTTAATAAGAATGTATATGTAGAACCTATTTTGGATTACATGTCATCTTGAGGACGGGGAAAGGGAGGAAGGTGGAAAAAATTTAAAACTTATAGAAATGGATGTTGAAAACTAAAAACAAATTTATTCAACAAAAGAACTGATAAACAGAAGTTTATTTAATACAGTTTTACAAATATACACATATTTGCGGCTAATGGTAGCCTTCTCTGGGGTGGGGTGGGGAGAGAGGGAGAAAAAAATAAAAAGTGCACGGTGGAAAACAAATAAAAACTTGGAAGGGAAAAGGAGGGTAGTTTTGAAAATATTGTGTAGTATTTGTTAGGTTTTTTTTTAAACAAACTGAAACGGAAATTCATGGTTTATATATTCAATCTTCTTTTTATGTTGTGCTGTGTTCATAGAAATATTCTTTTTTTCTTTTTGTGTTTAAATTCAAAATGAATAAAAATTTTTTTTGAAATCTAGACATTCAACGTTCTTTATCAACTTGATTTTTCTTCTGAGAAAGATCAACCTAAATTCCTTTAAATGGTTATAGTTCTTTTCTAGGAGGTTCTACACTGTCAGTTACAAGTGTCAGTCAACAAGTGTTTATTAAGTGTTTACAATGTACCAGGCACTGTGCTAAGTTCTGGGGATACAAAGAAAGGTGAAAAAACAGTCCCTGTTCTCAGGGATTTGAGTCTAAGGATGAAGAGAGGGGTGGAGTATGGGTGGGACAATATGCAAACAATTACATACAATCAAGATATGGACTTGATAAACTGAAGATAATTTCAGAGGGAAGGCTTTACTATTAAGGGGAATCAAGAAAGGCTTTCTATAGAAAATAGGATTTTAGCTAAGACTTGAAGGAACAAGGGAAGTCAGTAAGTAGAAAAGAGAAGGGAGAGCATTCGAGGTATGGAGGACAGTTAGTAAAATACCTGAAGTCAGGAGAGGGAGTGTCTTCTAGGAATAGCAAGGAGGAAAATGTCATTGGTCTGCAGATTATATGGTGGAATGTGAGGTTTAAAAAGGTATAAGAAGATTGGAAAATTGAAGGGCCAGGGAGGGAGGGAGTAGGTTATGAAGGGCTTTGAATACAAAAGAACTGTATATTTCATCCTAGGATTTGGGTGATGGGGAGGAGAGGGATGTTGTATGTATCATGGTTGCACTTGAGTTTTAGAAAGATCAATCTGATGTCTGGGTGGAACATGGACTGGAATTAGAAGAGACTTGAGGCAAGGAGACCAACCAAAAGTCTGCTGCAATAGTTGAGGCATAAGGTTTTGGTAGTGCCAGTGTCAGAAAAGAGAAAGGGGAATTTATGAGAGATATTACCAAAGTGGAATTTACAAGACTCCGCAATAGACTGATTGGATATAGGGTGGGGGGGAGCAGAGAGTAATGGAGGAATTGAAGATGACATCTAGGTTGTGAGCCTGAGTGACTGGCAGGATAGCAGTACCCTCTAAAATAATAAGAAAATTAGGAAGGGGGGAAGGTTTTGGGGAAAGATAATGAGCTCACTTTTGGCTATGTTGAATTTCAGATGTCTATGAGAAATCCAGTTTGAAATGTTAGTTGGAGATGCAAGAATAGAAATTAGAAAAGAGGTTAAGGCTAGATAAGCAAATCTGGGAATCATTCCATAGAGGTCAGGAGAGAGTTTAGGGGTAGGTAGATAAGTAGATCTGGAAATCATCAACATAAAGATGATAATTGAAACCATGAGAGTTGAAGAAATCATTAAGCAAAATGGTAGAGAGAAAGAAGAGGGCACAAGACACTCACAGTTAAGTGGGCATGAACTGGATGAAATTCAAGCAAAGGAGACTGAGAAAAAGTGGTCAGACATATAGGAGGAGAACCAGGGCAGAAGAATGTTACAAAAATCTTAGAGAGAAGAGAGCATTAAGGGTACAAGAGAGACCACCAATATGGAATGGTGCAGAAAGGTGAAGAAGGATGAGGACTGAGAAAAGTTCACTAGGTTTGGTAATTAAGACATCACTGGTGACTTTGGAGAGAGCAGTTTCAGTTTGTCAAGATATTAAGAGACATCCTGTTGCTATACTAAGCAAGAAGGCTTAGTATAGCAACAATCCTTTATGCTCATCCTCTGGATGATCTCAACCACAGCAAAATCTCAGAATTGGGATTTATAATTTTAACTATTTTGCCCTGTTTCCCAGGCCTGAGAACTGGAGCTACAGCTGACACACTGCAGCCGAAAGTCATCAATTACATCTCCTGACATTCTAACAATTCCTGTGCTTGTAACCAGTAAGTGAATCAAACTACGTACTATTCACTAACTCTGGTTCTGTACCCCAATGAATGATCACAAGGTTCACTGACTCTTAAAAACTTGGGACAATCAGAAGCCTCAAAGATTTTAATAATTTAAAAACTGTTCCCAAAGAACCCAAGAATGCCTGTATTGTCCAAAAAATGCCAACTGTGGAAACAGTTTATTCAAGAATGACTGTGTTGCAGTCCCACCTTTTTGTGATTGTCATGCTTAAAATTCCTTCTGCTGCCATAAACCCTCCTTCTAAGGAGGACTTGAGTTTGCAAACTTGTTTTCTTCACTCTGAAATTAAACTACTTTTGATTCCCGACTATCCTGCTTTGTTCAGTTCTGGTCACCAGCAGGTTAGAGGCCAGTTCCGGTCCAGTTGGCAAGGTCAGGAGGCAGATTGTACAGAGTTAAGAGCGAGAAAACAGGAAGTAGAGTTGCCAATTATAACCGGCCTTCTCAAGAAATTTAGTGATATGTTCTGGGATTTAATACTATGATTATAATGTAATCCCTCAACAGAAGCATTGGGAGGACATCACTCTATATATAGCCTCTCTTTAACTTGTACTCTGCATTGAATCTCTTTCATCGCAGTGGGGAAGACCTTTGTCAAGCATATATCTCTTTTGTTCTTTGCCTAATGTTTATGATGAGAGGGTCATCAGACTAAGTTATTTCTGTTGTTATATCTTTCTTTTTTTATTGAATAGTATAGCATATATAGGTAGTTACAAATGTTATCTTGATTGCCTTTTGCAGTACTAAGAAGGTTCAAGATTTTTTCCATGTCTTTTGATATCTTCCTCTCTTTCAGATACTCTGTACATATGTCACTTAATGCCCCCACAACTATATCACTTCCAGCATGGATTTCCTTTTTGTGTACTCAGTGTAAAATATCTGGTTTTCCTGTCTTTGTTTTCCTTAGTGCCAATTCTACCTCCTCTTTAAGCACATCTGGGACTGTGATATTAGGGACCAAGTGTTGTGGTTTCCTTTTCTTCAACAGAAGAAAATAGTTTGTTATGGTAACTTTTTAAAAAAATTTTTCATTTTTTTTCCTGTTTGTTGTCCTCCTTTAATTGTCATCCTTAAATGCCCCTGGAATGATTTTCCCTTTGTTGGATATCATGCCAAGCTTTCTCTAAACTGATTTTGCCCTCTACTGCTTCTCTCTGTTTTATGAGATAATACTCCTTTTTTCATGACTTTTTGAGTTTTAAATTTTCTCCCCTTCTTCCTCTCCCTTTTCCCCAAGACTGCATGTAATCTGATGTAGGCTCTACATACACATCCATATTAAACATATTTTCACATTAGTCACGTTGTAAAGAAGAATTAGGACCAATGGGAGAAGCCACGAGAAAGAATTTCAGGATCACACAAGAGCTTTTGATACTTCAAAAAGGAAAAAAATGAATGTTTACAATCAGGAATAATTTATATTCAAGACTAAGTATAGTCACACAGGAGGAAGTTAATCTGTAATAGAACAGAGGACCTTCAGGCAAATTTGATGAAAAGATCAGTGCGAGTAGAACATTTGAAATACAAACATGGGAGTCTAGAGACCTAGAAAGGGTAAAACATTTGAGGAAATGGATGGGGCTAAATGATGAGAAAGGCTTAAATGGATAATGAAGTGACAGCTAGATAAGAAGTTGATAGGATGTTGGAGTTAGAGTCAAGAACATCTTAGTTTAAAGTCTCCCTTAGATAATCATTAGCTGTGTGACTCTGGGCAAGTCACTTAACCTTTCTCAGAAGCAGTTTCCTTTTAAGTAAAATTGTACCTACTTTATAGGGTTATTGTGAGGATCAAATAAGATACCATGTAAAGCACTTTACCAACTTTCAAGGGTTACATAAATTCTAGTTATTACAATATTAATACATTGGAGGAAAAAACCTGATGAAGGAGAGGAAGGTAACAGTGGCAGTATAAAAATTAATGATGGGTGTCAACAAGTTCACAAAGTAGGTTTAGAGAGGACAAGCAAAAGAGCTTTGGAATTAACCAGTTGAATGTTTTATATACTTTAACAAGATGTATATAATGGAGAATGGCAGTTCCGTGTATAATATTCTTTTTCTGGTTCTTTTTTGTAGAATTTTACAGGTGAACTAATAGTCTAACCTAATTCCTTTGGCAGCTGACTTGCTCTTTTTGGCAAGTAAGCCAAAGAAGACAGTTATGTGGAACAATAAATACAGCTTTGGACCTGGGGTCTGGAAGACCCAAGGGGAAATCTTGCCTCAGATGCCTACTAGCTGTGCTACCCCGAACAAGTCATTTAATTTCTGTAAGCCTAATTTCCACATCTATAATATGTGATAATACAACAGATGTTTGCTAAGGTGCTTTCTTATTGTGACAATTAATTTACAATGGTTAAACTCCTAGATAAAATTGTTAGAGTTGGTGTTAATGTGATTTTTGTTGTGTATTTCCCATTTTTTCTCATTAATTATTTGCTTAAATAGATTGTTGCTGTTTAGTTTTTTTCAGTTGTATCTGACTCTTCATAACCCCATTCAGGGTTTTCTTGGCAGATACTGGAGTGATTTGCCATTTCCTTCTCTAGCTCATTTTACAGTAAGGATACTGAATTAAACAGGGCTAAGTGACTTGCCCAGGGTCACACAGCTAGTAATTGTCTGAGGCCAGATTTGAACTTTGGAAGATAAGTCTTGGCGTTCTATCTACTGTGTTATTTAGCTGCCCTGTTTAAATAGTACAAGATCATATATTTTTCTCAGTATTTTTTCATCTTATTTTTTATTAATCGAGTTTACTTCTGACCCATGTATGCACACAAGTCAACTGACTCAGGGATGACACTGACATTTAGGTAGACAAAAAATTTAGTGTTACTATAGATTGAACTGAGAAACACAGTGTGCAGAACAAAGGGAGCTAATAATTCCACTACAAAGTGTTCTTGTCAGTACAATGGAAGCAAAATGCTCTGTTCAGAGTAAACTATTTTAGAAAGGACATACAGACAAACAAGTCAAAGACTTCCAGAAAACTGTGACCAGGATGGTGACTAGATTAGACTAATGCCATGCTATAAACTTTTTTATTTTTATTTTTATTTATTTATTTTTTATTTTATTTATTTATAAATGTTCTACAATCACTTCCTTAAAATTAAGATTTTAT
>CM053771.1:275028918-275175808 GCA_028658325.1 Potorous gilbertii | reverse complement strand
CTCAGAAAGTCATTGGCCTCCATCTGTTCCATTCTAATTTTGAGAGAGCTATTTTCTTCAGTGAGCTTTTGCACCTCTTTTTCCACTTGGCTAATTCTGCTTTTGAAAGCATTCTTCTCCTCATTGGCTTTTTGAACCTCTTTTGCCAATTGAGTTAGCCTATTTTTCAAGGTGTTATTTTCTTCAGCATTTTTTGGGGCCTCCTTTATCAAGGTATTGACCCGTTTTTCATGCTTTTCTTGCATCTCTCTCATTTCTTTTCCCAGTTTTTCCTCCACCTGTCTAACTTGATTTTCAAAATCCTTTTTGGGCTCTTCCATGGCCTGAGTCCATTGGATATCTATTTCAGATGTTTGGGACACAGAGGCCACAACTCCTATGTCTTCACCTGATGGCAAGCTCTGTTCCTCCTCGTCAGAGAGGAAGGGTGGAATCATCTGTTCACCCAGAAAGTGACCTTCTATGGTCTTTTTTTCTTTTCCCTTTTCTGGGCATTTTCCCAGCCAGTTACTTGACTTCTGAGATTCCTCTCCACCCCCATCTAGATTCCCCAGCTAGTGCTTGGGGTCCGAGATTCAAATGCTGCTCCCCAGCCTCAGGGCTTTTGGTGGCAGGCCTGGATGCCATTCAGTGGGAGCTTAAGTTCTGGTGCTCAGGTCAGGGCAGGGCCGCCTCCCAGGCTTAGTTCCCTCAGGGGGTTTATGCAGAGACCTCCTGTAATGGAGCTGCTGCCAAGCTCCTGCCTGCTCTGGGAGCCTCTGGCCACTGCTGCCTCTGCTGCTGCCTCCTGAGGGGCCCCAAGTCATGGAGACACCCCGCTCCCCTCTCACCCCTTCTCTTTCACTGACCTGTGTGTTTGTGGGTGGAGGGACCTTCGCGGCCGCTGGAGATTCCTTCCCTGAAGCCTGCTCGGATCTGCTCACTCCTCTCAGTGCTGCGTGGCCAGGGCAGGGGAGGGCTCCACTCCCGTCCAGTGCTCGATGGACCTTTGGGGTCGGTTTTTCAGGTCTCTCTGGAACGGAAATCTCCTTCACTGTGTTGCTGTGCAGCTTCCACTGTTCCAGAATTTGTTGGGAGTTCTTTTTAGAGGAAATCCATGGGATGTGGGTTCGGAGCTAGTGTATGTGAGTCTTTCTACTCTGCCATCTTGCGAGAGTCATATTCTAGATAAAGGGTGGGGAACCTGTGGCCTTCTAGGTCCTTGGGTGCAGCTTTTTGACTGAGTCCAAGTTTTATAGAATAAATCCTTTTATTAAGGGCCTAGAGAAGGGGTTATTTTTTTTTCCATTCTTAATAGTGTTTTTTTCGCCAATTACTTGTAAAGATCGCTTTCAACATTCATTTTTGTAAGACTTTGTGTTCCAAATTTTTTTCCCTCTCTCTGTCTTCCCTTTCCCCTCCCCAAGATAGCAAGCAATCTGATATAGGCTATGCATGTTAAACCATCATGTTAAACATATTTCCACATCATTCATGTTGTGAAAGGAGAATAAGAACAAAAAGGAAAGACCATGAGAAAGAGAAAACAACAAAAAAGTGAAAATAGTGCTTTGCTCTGCATTCAGACTCCCTAGTTCTTTCTCTGGATGTGGATAGCATTTTCCATCTTTTGGATGGATAGCATCCAGTCTTTTGGAATTATCTTGCATCATTTATTGCTGAGAAGAGCTAAGTTAATTATAGTTGATCATCACACAGTGTTGCTGTTACTGTGTACAATGTTCTCCTGGTTCTGCTCACTTCACTCAGTATCAATTCATTCAAGTCTTTCCAGGTTTTTCTGAAGTTTCCCAAGTGTTGGAAATTCCTTCAGTTTCCATTTCTTTACCACCACAAAAAGAGCTACTATAAACATTTTCATCCATGGGATTCCTTTTCCCTTTTTTGTGATCTCTTTGGGATACAGACCTAGTAGTGGTATTGCTGGATCAAAAGGTATGCACAGTTTCATAGTGCTTTGGGCCCAGTTCCAAATTGTAGAGCAGGGATTTTTTAACCTTTTTTTGTGTGGCAGATCCTTTTGGCAGTCTGGTGAAACCTATGGAACTTTTTCCACAATGATGTTATTAAATATATAATCCTTTATGAAGGAAACCAATTATATTGAGATTCAGTTATCAATATATTTTTTTAAAAATCGTTAGATACTCTTGTTTCATCTTAACTTTTCCTTGGAGTGTAACATGAATGGTGTTATTACAGATGTTTGAAATAAATCAACCAACCATTTATTGAATATTTAATACGCTGACATGCTTCTTAGCCAGTTCATCACCACTCACAGCCGTCCAGTTGTGAAGTCATATTGTGATTTGATAGACAAGGCATAGTATTTAGAAACAGAGGGCTTAAGTCTGAATCTTGGCTGTGCTCCTTAAAACCCTTGTAACCTTGGGCAAATCATTTAATCTGTCCTACTCTTAGTTTTTTCTTCTATCAAATGAGGAATTTGGGCTAGAAGACTTCTGAGATCCTTTTCTAGCCCTGAATCTATCATCCTGCGAACTGTTCTTTATTCTTTAAATTCAAGCTCTAAGTCTATACTCTGAATGCAGAAGTTGTAGCTATTTACCAGGGGAGATTTTTTTGGTGGGGTATTTATTGACAGTAACTAGAACCAAATTAGGCTGGGGGCCAAAAAAAATTAAGTGGAGAGCCAGATTTAGCTCATTGGTTTGACACATTCTCTTTAACCTTTCTTTGCTGTCTTCCACTCCCATCCCAGTAGAGAAAAAGGACATTAATTACATTTAAATTTGAAAATTGCCTGAGAATTTACATAGGTCAGAGGCAGGTATCATGATTGTAAAAGTTTAGAGTTGGAAGCTTAGCTTAGAGTTTGTTTATTCTAATATACCACTATAAAATTATATGACCTGTATTATGAAAGAATCTTGGAAACAACAAGGTTCTTTATTACAGTTTTTTAAATTGTTCAATTAAATTTCCATAAATGTTAAGTACCTGCTCTGTTCAAGGCACTGAGGGTGCAAAGACAGAAATGAAGGAGTCTCTAGCCTCAACAAGCTTATATTCTAATTACTGGGATAATTATTAGAAAGACTTGGGCAAAAAACCTAATGCATATAAAATACTAGACTGTTTATAGAACTCCATATTGTCTTCTGAATGTGCATGTAACTGAGTTTTACTATACTATGCAAATCTATCTATGGCCATTTTTTCTAATTTATTTAAAGTCTCAAGTAGGCCACCATGAGCAGTTCTGAATGCCATTTATGTGAATAGTATTTAATATAATCAAAATTCAGAGCAAATTTAATCTGACACTTATTTAGTGATACACAATCATTGAGCGGTCTAGTAATTTTGTCTGTAGATGGCAATGACTATAATTTCATGTATTTCCACAGCCACACCTTTTTTCATTTTTTTCTTCTCACATCATTTCTTGAAGCCTTGTAATGAGGAGCAGAGCAGTTCAGTTTTCTTTTGTATCATGGATAGCTTGATTCTTATCCTCCATATAGATACATACATCATAAAACAAAGATTCTGCATTTCAGAAGTAAATATGGTAGAGAATCCTCAAAATCAAGCAAATAATAGGCTCGAAGTAGTCAAGTGTGTGTATCTAGTTTGTTTAAAAATATTAATTTTAAAAAGTAACTTAAAAAGAAGTAGAAATAAAGGAAATAGAAAACAAAGATTCTGAGTCTAACACTCCAGCTGCTGGTGTTGCCCCCATTCCTCATCTCCTCTGGGCAGCCTTGGCTCGAGGCTCCCACAGTTACGCTTCCTGCTATGATACTGTTCTCCTGTCTTTCTTTTTGTCGCTTTCATCTGAGTATCACAGAATGGGACTTCTGCATTTTTCTGTCTCCCTCATCCCCAGATATACTTTATTCTGAGTGCCTGGGCTCCAAGGTTTTGAGGGACCTACCTGGGGTGCGTTGAAGACCCACACCAATTGTGGTGGTGATACTAGAAAGGAGTTGAAATCTCTCATATGTAGCAACACAGGAGAGGAAGGAGTATATGGGTGAAGGGAAGGGACAAGAAAGGTACCTACAAGGGTAGGTAGGATTAGGTAGACTCTTTAGACCAGTCCCCAGAAAGTGTGTTCGTCCTTTGTTGCCAAAGAAGACCATGCCATCACAGAAATGATGACGTGACTTGCACTTGACCTTTTTTTTTTTTGAGTGAGGGAGGGCTGTGCAGGTCACCAGCCTCACTTCTCCTCCAGAGCCATCTGAATTCAGTGACCAGATACTCATCAGGATGACTGGAGATGACCCAGGATGAGGCAATTGGGATTAAGTGACTATCCCAAGGTCACACAAGTGTGAAGTATCTGAGGTGAGATTTGAACTCAGGTCCTCTTGACTCCTGCACTGGTGCGTTTATCCACTGCACCACCTAGCTGCCCTACCCCCATCCCCCAGAGAGTAAATTGCAAAATCAAGCTATTGTGTTTCCAGCTTTCTAGAAAAGGTCCATTGATCACAGACAATACTCTTCAGCTAAGGGAAGATGGGATGTTTTTGGGGAAAGAAGCCTTAAGACAGACTTTCTTTTCTGAGGAGAATAACTAAATATAACAGACTTATTTTTAGGGTTCATCTTAAGTACAATATGACTTTAGAGGAAAGGAACAGAATCATACTGAAAACCATCTTTCTCACCCACAGTACTTTGCTAAACTTTGCTGAAATTTTTTAACAAGAGGCAAAGCTTTTCATTCTGCACTGAGAGTCAAATGGCTTCTTTCATTGTTCCTAGTGGAGCTAAGGCTCCAGAGCTGAAGTTATTAACCTCTTTAATGTCATAGACCCCTTTTCACTACAATATTTTTAAGTGCATAAGCTCTTTTTGTGGTGGCCAAGAATTGGAAATTGAGAGGATGCTCATCATTTGGAGAGTGGCTGAAGAAGTTGTGGTATATGAATGTAATGGAATGTTATTGTGCTGTAAGAAAAGCTGAGCAGGCAGATTGCAGAAAAACCTGGAAAGACTTACATGAACTGATACTGAGTGAAGTGAGCAGAACCAGGAGAACGTTGTACACAGTAGCAGCAACATTGCGTGATGATCGACTACGATGGACTTAGCTCTTCTCAGCAATATGATGATCCAAGACAATTCCAAAAGACTCATGATGGAAAGTGCTATTTATACCCAGAGAAAGACTATGTAGTCTGAATGCAGATTGAAGCATACAATTTTCACTTTCTTTATGTGTGGCTTTCCCCTTGTGTTTTGATTCTTCTTTCACAACATGACTAATGTGGAAATAGGTTTGCGTGATTTCACATGAATAACCTATATCAGATTGTTTGACATCTTTGGAAAGGGGGACAGGTAGAAGGGAGAGAGAAAAAAATCTGAAACTCAGAATCTTAAAAAAAATGAAAGTTGAAAACTATCTTTACATGTAATTGGAAAAAATACTATTTACCAAAAAAAAAAATACTATTTAAATACATAAGACAAAATACCTGAGATTACAAAAAAAACTGATTATATTGATAGATAGTTATCAGAATATTTTCTTAAAAAAGCAAATTTATGGACTCAACCCTTACACTAGAGTAAGTTTGTCAAAGTATAAATGACTGATGGCAAAACTGTTTTTGTTTTGATAGAGGAATGAGACTAGAAAACCTAAAGTGAGAGAGCCAAGAGAGTAACTTAAATATATAACCCTAAAGTGATATACTTTTTCCCTTCCACTGTTGATCGTCACCATTTTCTTCCTCTGTAGTTGACATGTCACTTGTTCCATTTCTGTTTTGTTTCTATGGATTTGTGGGACTTGGGTTGCTGAGTAAGAGGTGGAAGCAGATGGGAAGAAGGAGGGAGACTTTCCCCTTCTGGGGGAAATTGACAGAGTGCATAGTTGGAAAATTCATTTTACTTTGTAGAGACTTCCATGGTGGTGAGGATCATAGAGGAATGAAATAGGAATCTATCACTCTTTTACCAAGATCAAGTGACCTACTCCCAGCCACTGATCCCCAAAGCCTTAATACCTCCCCACCACTGGCTGCCTTGTCCCTTTTATTCAGTGGTGCTGCTATTGTGAGATGTACAAAAGAAATTGAGTAAGACTTTTCATGAACAGTATCTCTCCCTGTCCTCAAAGTCTACTGGGCATTACCAGGTGATACAAAAAAAGCTGACTAAAAAGACGAGGATTCCTTCTTTTTCCTTTCTATGCGTAAGAACGTGTACAGCCATGCACTTTTCTCAGCTATTAGAGTTGCTCATGCTTTGGGGCTCTCCTCTTACCGGCCTCATCACTCCTGTCTAGGATTGTTACCTATCCATGCTCTCTTCCTATCCCTGTTCTCTTTGGGGGGACTTTATGATTCTGGTGAAAACTACCTTGTGTATCTGGATAAATGTAGGCTGCGGGGGAAGGTATTAGTTGTAGGTAGTTAGAATGGAGATTTTTTTCTTTTGAAACAAATTTTTTTCAACTAAAAATTTTATTTTCTTTCTTTCCATTACCTTCCTCCCTCCTCACACCCCAAAATCTGTTGGGCAGGGGTAGGGGGAGGCAGGGCTGGGGAGGAGAAATCCAACAAACGCATTTTTACCAATATGTATAATCAGGCAAAACAAGTTCCCACATTGGCCGTTTCCAAAATGTATGTCCCAGTCAGCACTTAGTCCATCACCTCTGATTTCGAAGTGGGCTAGAATGCTTCTTCATCATCAGCCTTCTGGCATCATGGCTAGTCATTGTCTTTCAGAGCTGTTTGTCTTTACAGTGTTGTTATTGAATAATTGTTCTCTTGATTCTACTCAAGACGGTCAGCATCAGTTCATACAAATCTTCCCAGAATTGCCTTTTAATTTTTCTGTTCGAGTAGTATTCATTATATTAATATACAGTAATTTATTTAGTCATTCCTTGATTGATGGGTTTCCACTTCTTTACTACCATAGAGTTCCCATAAATCTTTTTGCACGTGGATTCTTTTCCTTTATTTTCAAGCTCTTTGGGAAATAGGCCTGGTAGTGATAGTGCTGGTTCAGTAGGTATGTACTGTTTACTGATATTTTTGGTCACAGTTCCAGGTTGATTTCCAGAATGGCTAGTCCATTCACAGCTCTATCAACATTGCGTGTCATTTTCTTTCTTTTTTTCAACTTTCCTAATCTCATGGGTGTCAGGTGGCATTTTAATTTTAATTTGCATTTCTCTAGGAGTGATTTGGAGCATTTTTTTCATATGGCTCTTGATAGTTTTAATTTCTTCTTTGGAAAACTGCCAAGTCATATCCTTTGACCATTTATCAATTAGAAAATGACTCTTACTCGTATAAGTTTGAGTGGATTCCTAATATATTTTAGAAATGAGATCCTTATCAAAGAAATTTGCTGCAAAGATTTTTTTCCCCTCAGTTGCCTGTTTCCTTTCTAATTTTAGTTGCATTTGTTTTGTTTGTGCAAAACTTTTTAATTTATATGATTACAGTTGTTCATTTTATCTTCTGCAATGCTTTCTATTCATTATTTGTTCATCAATTCTTTTTCCTATCAGTAGATCCAAAAGATAATTTCTTCCCTGCTTCTCTAATGGGATTATGTGGCCACTCTTTATGTCTATATCATGGATCTACTTCAAGCTTGTCTTGCTTTGTAGTGTGAGAGGTTGGTCTGTACCTAATTTCTTCTAGACTGCTTTCCAATTTTTCCAGAATAGTGAGTTCTTGCCACAACAGCTGGAATCTTTGAGTTTCTTGAACACTAGTCTTCTCTGTTCATTTTCTTCTGTATATTGTGTACCTAATTTGTTCCACTGATCTACCTCTTTTATTTCTTAGCCAATACCAGATTTTCTGATAATTTTTTATGCAGTTTGAAATATAGGCCCCCTCTCTTCCCTTCTTTTTCATTATTTTTTTTTGAGATACTTGACCTTTTGTTCCTCTAGATGAATTTTATCGTTATTCTTCCTAGTGTTACACAATAATTCTTGGTAATTTGAATGGTGTGGCAGCAAATAAGTAAATTAATTTAGGTAGTACTGTCATTTTTATTATATTGGCTCAACCTTCTCATGAGCAATTAATATTTTTCCAATTATTTAGACCTGTCTCTATTTGGGTAAAGAATGTTTCATTGTTGTATTATATAGTTCCTCTCTATTTCTTAGTGGACATTCTCTGAAGTATTTTATACATCCAGTAGTTATGTTGAATGGAATTTCTCTGTCTCTTCCTGCAGAGTTTTGTTAGTAATCTACAAAAATCCTGATGGTTTATGTGAATTTATTTTATATCCTGAAACTTTGCTAAAGTTATTTTTTTACTTGGCTTTCTAGGGTTCTCTAAGCAAACCATCATATCATCTGCAAACAGTGATATTTTTGTTTCTTCTTTGTCTATCCTTACTCCCTCAATTTCTTTTTCTTATCTTATTGCTATAGCTAGCATTTCTAGCACTGTATCAAATAGTAACAGTGATAATAGATAACCTTGCTTTATCCATGATTTTATCAGAAAGTCTCTTGTTTATCCTTTCTATATAAAATACTGGTCCTTGATTTTAGATATATAGCACTAATATTAAGGAAAGGTCTATTTATTCCTGTATTTTCTTGTTTATTTAATTGGCATGGGTATTATATATTGTCAGAAACTTAGAAAAGGCATTATTAACTTTTTTATGTGTGTCATAGACTCATTTGACACCGTGGTGAAGGTTATAGACCCTTTCTTGGAATACTGCTTGTTTTTTAAAAATTCATAATTGAAGGAAATGCTAAATTTCAGCTAGAGTTTAGTGCAAATAAAGATGTAATTGTTTCCCCCATATAAGTTCATGGACCCCTTGAAATTTATATGTGGACTTCCTTAACCATTCCTCCTTTAGAGGAAACTTTATTTGGAACCCAAAGAAAAATCCTAGTAGAGGTTGAAAAGGGGACAAAGGTCAGAGGAAGAGACCTCACATAATTTCCAGCCACCTTGGCTATAACAAAATAAAAAAATTACATTTATAAAATACTTTACTTCTTACAAAGGACTTTTTCCATAACCAGTTTGTGAGGCTGGGTGTATGCATACATGTATCCACATTTTACAGATGATGAAATTGAGGCTTAGAGGAAGTTAAATACTTTGCCCACGTATTTATTAAGGGCTGAACTAATTACTTTTGACTCCCAATCCAGCATCCTTCTACCATCCTACTTGGAGGCAGCTTGAAAGAGAAAAAAACAGCTTTAGTAACAGATTATAGAACTTTTCTCCTGCCACCTGGGTTCAGTTTATGTGTAAATAATCCAAATGTTGTTTTATTGTCGCCTTTATCTTTTTGCAGGTAAAACCTTGAATGTGCTCAGGTAACCAAGGGCCTTCTCCTTTTCTCTTTTGGCAGAGAAATGTCATGGCATCTGGAGTTGTTCCACAAATCTCTTTGATTATGGGCCCGTGTGCAGGAGGTGCTGTCTATTCCCCTGCCTTAACAGACTTCACATTCATGGTGAAGGTAAGACTCTGGTATCTATTTCCATGGTTCCCTTTCAGAATGGTGTGCTTTCTCATATGTAGCAACATTAATGCCTGACCTCGATTGAATATGTTATCTGAATTTATTGGATTTCAGAGTCCTGCCCATGATAAAGTCTTAGTGTTGAAGAGGTGGTGGTGGCATAGGATCATTAAGATGGGAGATTTCATTGGCCAGAGTGCAATGTGCTTGATTTGGGGGCAGTTTTACACGTTCCATGAATTACAAATATATTCCAAACACTGAATCCTTGAGTGAAAAATAATCTTCAGAAATCAGAGATGTCAGACACACATCCTGTGGTCCCCAACACTCCTGAGTTTGACCTGAGCTAGATTAAAATTGGGGAATACTTAACAAAATAAATAAATTTTTAAAAATATGAACATGTGCCTTTCTAAAGTCAAAATGAAGTCCACAGGGATCCCTGCATACAGGATAGTGGTCCCATTTCTATTTGAGTTTGACATCACTAATCCAATCTGTTAGTATCTCTCCAAACAGATCAGTCATAAAATTTTAGAGCTGAAAGTGACCTTAAAGATCATTCTGACTCTTCTATTTAACATTAAATAAGGAAATTGAGACCTAGAAAAATGAAATTACTTCAAAAGCTAGGAACAGAGCTTCAGTGCTTTTTGTACACCTCATCCGATTACCTACTCTGTCATATTCCTTAAAAATCTTTAGGAAAAATGATGATATAACTTAATGTTAAAAGTGTTTTATTTTCTTTTATAACCTTCTGCTGCATTAGGGACATTTCATCTTTTTAAAAGTGATTTTAGTTAAATACTATGTGTGTCCTACTGCTGAACAAATAAAAATAGTATGGAGCATATCTCAAAATAAAACCTTAAAACTTGAACTTTTCAGAAATTTTATTGGAAAATTATTTTTAAAACAATTTTTAGTAGGTTAAATATTCCCAATTACATTCAAACAAATTTTAACATTCATTTTTTGAAAATTTTGAGTTCCAGATTCTCTACCTCCTTCTTGCCCCAGCTTTTACCCTGGAGAAGGCAGGCAAATATGATATCACTTAAACGTATGGAAAAAACATATGGAAAATGAATTTTATCAAAATAGTAACACTGATTTGTTTCATGTCCATTTCTGACTCTGTCTGTGTACTATCAAAGTTTTGTTGGTTGAGTTTTTTAAAATATTGAATTGTCACAGTATCTTAAATTTAGAGTGAAAAGTGAAAACTAGAGCTAGTTAGTCCAATCCTCTCATTTTACATATGAGGAACTGAGACTCCAAGGGGTCCAGTGACTTGCCTGGGGCTCTATAACTAGTCACTGTCTGTATGAAAATTTAAGTCACAGAGGGCACTTTATCCACTGTGCTCTGTGTTGCCTCTCTAATGTCAGTGTGCATGTTTTTATTCTGTGCATATGGCTGTATTTTATTTCTATATCTTTCCTTTTCCATATTTGTATTTTCATTTTTTATGGCATAACTGTTCTCTTACATTAATAATAATATCAGTTGCTCAGACATTCCCTGATATTAGGACATATAGGTTACCTCTAGTTTTTTGTATTGTTTTTGTTTACAAATAAGTCAACTGTACATACTTTTGCATAAATCAGTCTTTTTTCAAATTCTGAAATTGATTGTTATAGCACTATGTATTCTCTGAAAATTTTCTTCTTTTTTTCTTCATGTGATTCAATACTCAATAATTCAATAATCATAAATGAGGAAAAAAGAAAGAAAATTTTCAGAGACAATATATAACTCCATATCAGTCAAGAAGAACTCCTTAAAAAGCAGAATTGGCCAAAGGGAAAAGGAGGTACAAAAGCTCACTGAGGAAAATAATTCCTTAAAAATTGGAATTAGGCACCAGGAAAGTAAATGACTCCACAAGATATGAAGAAATAATCAGTCAAAAGATGAAAAAAATAGAAGAAAATATTAAATATCTCACTGGAAAAACAACTGATCTGGAAAATAGGTCCAGGAGAGATAATTTAAGAAATTATTGGACTACCTGACAGCAGTGATCAAAGAAAGAGTTTAGATATCATCTTAAAGGAAATTATCAAGGAAAACTGCCTGGTATTCTAGAGCCAGAGGGTAAAATAGAAATCAAAAGAACCCACTGATCACCTCCTGAAAGAGATCCCAGCCTCACTTACTATTATATCATAAATTGATTAATACTTCCTTTAAAAATATTTCTTCAGTGATGCCTCATCTGGTGAGATAGATACTTATCACAGAAGCCAGAATCAAAGAGTAGTTTGTTACAGTACTGACAACAAAGATGTCCATTATTGTAGACTAATATACAGTTTAAATTTGCTAAGCAAACTATTTTTCTCGTTAGCATAATCCCCAAGGATTGCTTTCATCATAACTTTTACTAATACTGATATTTATTGAACAAATGTTAGTATTGATCAACTCTGTCTGTGCTTTCATTACATTCCATCAGAACTACCCATCAGAATTAACACAGCAGTACAAGGTTCAATGAGGAGGAGGAGGGAGGAGGATGTTCTCTAATGTCAGGGAAATCATCAGGAAAAATTAGTATATAGTGCAATGTGACAATTTATGAGAATATAGAATGTAAACTATATAAGTATGTATGTATGCATACATACATACATAAACACACAATATGCATATATATCTTTATATGCTACAAATATTATGTTTTAATTATATCAATTAAAATAATGCCACTGGTAAATAAATAAAGAATATAGCTTCTACGTATATATATGACCTAGGGCAAATCATTTAACCTTTTTTGCTTTATTTTCCTCCACTGTAAAATTAGAATAATAAAAGCTCTTATTTTCCAGAAAAAAAGATCCCAAAATGAAAACTCCCAGGAATATGATAGCCAAATTCTAGAGCTCCCAAGTTAAAAAGAAAATATTGCAAGCAACCATAAAGAAACAATTCAGATATTGTGGAACCGTAGTCAGGATAACACAAAACTTAGCTTCTCCATTAAAGGATCAGAGGGCTTAGGATATGATATTCTGGAGGGCATTGGAGGTAGGGTTACAACCAAGAGTCACCTGAGTACAGTTCTTCAGGGGAAAAAAATAGAAATTTAATGAAATAGAGAACTTTAATGCATTCATGTTGAAAAGACCAGAGCTGAATGGAAAATTTGACTTTCAGATATCAGACTGAAGAGAAGCAAAAAAAAGGTAAACAGGAAATAGAAATCATAAGGAACTCAGTAAAGTTAAACTGTTCACACTCCTACATGCGAAGATGATACTTGTAACTCATAAGAATTTTCTTATTAGAGCAGTTGAATGGAGTGTACATAGACAGAGGGTCTGGGTGTGAGTTGGTTATGTGTGGTAATAATCTAACAAACATAAAATGAAGGGATAAAAGGGACGCACTGAGAGAAGAAGAAAGGGAGAAGTAAGTTATCTGATATCAAAGAGCTTTTACAGCAGAGGGGAATGTGGAGACGGGTGGCAGACAACTCTCGAACCTTACGCTCATTGGAATTGGCCCAAAGAAAGAATAACACACACTCAGTGGAGTATAGAAATGTATCTTACCTTACAGAAAAGTAGGAGAAGCAGATAAAGGAAGGTGTCAGAGACGGATAGAAAGAAGAGTGGATTGGGGGAAGTAGTGATCAGAAGCAAAACATTTTTTTTTAGCATTCATTTTTACAAAATGTTGAGTTCCAAATATTTTTCCCTCCATCCCTCCCTTACCTTTCTCTCTTTCTAGAATGGTAAATAGTTTGATATAGGTTGTGTATGTGTAATCATGCAGAATATATTTCCATATTAGTCACAGTTGGAAAAGAAAAAACAGATGAAAAGGAGAAAACGTAAAAAAAGTGAGAATAAGTATGCTTTCATCTGCATTCAGAGTCCATCGTTTGTTTATGTCAAGGCAGGTAACGTTTTCATCTTGGCTCCTTTGTACTTTTCTTGGATCATTGTGTTGCTGAGAAGAGCTAAGTCATTCATATCATGCAATGTTGCTGATACTGTGTACACTGTTTTCCTGGTTCTGTTCATTTCAGTCTGTCTCAGTTCACACAAGTCTTTCCTGGTTTTTCTGAAATCTGCCTGCTCATCATTTCTTTTTTTTTTTAATTAATTAATTTTTAATTTTAAACATTCAGTTCCACAAGCTTTTGAGTTTTAAATTTTCTCCACCTCCTTCCTCTCCCCAAGACAGTGTGCAATCTGATATATACTGTACATATACATTCTACATATACATTCATATTAAACATATTTTCACATTAGTCATGTTGTAAGTAAGATTAGAACCAATGGGATGAACCATGAGAAAGAAGAAATAAAACAAAAAGAGAGAGAGCAAGTAATATGCCTCAGTCTATATTCAGACTCTGTAGTTCTTTCTCTGGATATGGATAGCATTTTCCATCATGGACCTTTTTGGAGTTGTCTTAGAACCTTGCATTGCTGAGAAGAGCTACTCTATCTGAGTTAGGCATCAACCAACCTGGCTGTAACTTTGTACCGTGTTCTCCTGGTTCTGCTCACCTCACTCAGCATCAGTTCATAGAAGTTTCCAGGTTTTTCTGAAGTCTTCCTGCTCATCATTTCTTATAGCACAATAGTATTCATTACATTCATATACCACAACTTGTATTCTTATAAATTTGACTTGGTTCTGTATGTATTTGAGAAATGAGGCCTTTACCAGAGACACTCGCTATAACAATTGTAGCTTTCTGCTTTCCTTCTGATCTTGGTTGCACTGGTTTTGTTTGTACAAAACTTTTAAAATTTAATATAATCAAAATGATCTATTTTACATTTTGTAATGTTCTCTATTTTTTGTTTGGTCGTGAATTCTTCCCTTCTCTATAGATCTAACAGGTAGACTCTTCCTTGCTCTTCTAATTTGCTTTTGGTGTCACCCTTTATTGTCTAAATTATGTACCCATTTTGACCATATCTTGGTATATGGTGCAAGATGTTGGTCTACACCTAGGTTGTGCCTTATTGTTTTCTAGTTTTCACAACAGTTTTTGTCAAATAGTTCTTATCCCAGATGTTGCAGTCTTTGGGTTTATCAAACACTAGATTCTTTTTGTTTCTTCTTGTAACTCACTTAAATTCTCCTTTAAGAATTTGGATGCAATACTACTTGGTATATATATGTTTAGTATTCAATATTACTTGATTGTCTATGGTACTTTTTAGCAAGACGTAGTTTCCTTCCTTATCTCTTTTAATTAGATCTGTTATTGCTTTTACTTTGTCTGAGATCAGGATACCTACTCTGCTTTTTTTTTTTTTTTGCACTTAAGCTGAAGCATAATAGATTCTCTTCCAGTCCCTTACCTTTACTCTGTGTGTTTCTCTGCTTCAAATGTGTTTCTTGTAAATAACATATTGTAGGATTCTGGTTTTTCATCCACTCTGCTATCCATTTCCATTTTGTGGAAGAATTCATCCCATTCACATTCACAGTTTTAATTATTAACTGTGTATCTTTCTCATTATTTTTAAGAGAGAGGGGAGGCTGTCTTGCAACCTCTCATTCTCCCATCTTTCTGGAAGTTTTCAGCATATTTAATCTTATTCTGTCTTAATTGGATATGTAGAATAACTGATCTTTATCTTCCTGAAAGGTAAGCCTATCTGTATATCATTCTGACAGAATGCAGACAGGATAGTGACACATGCAGGTAATAATCCCCTAGTTGTCTATAGAGTGAACAGAAATTAAGAAAAAAATAATCAGTTAAGATGGTGGCAAACATGGGCTTGAGAGTAAAAGTCCCTTGAAATTTCCTGCTGTTGGAAAAACTGGAGAAAGGTTAGAATGGAGTAGAAGGTGGGTCAGTTAGCTAGGTTCTTGAAGATGATAAAGATAAGATACTTACAAGATGGACCAGAATGATTCTTGGGTTTCCAGGAAGTATTTATGAAAACTGAATATATCCTAAATATCCAGAAGCACCACTTCCCCATCCTCCTTTGTAAGGTTTATAATAAAAATTAATATGAATATAGTAAA
Source organism: Potorous gilbertii (assembly GCA_028658325.1). Classification (NCBI taxonomy): domain Eukaryota; kingdom Metazoa; phylum Chordata; class Mammalia; order Diprotodontia; family Potoroidae; genus Potorous; species Potorous gilbertii. Next base: position 275,160,313 of record CM053771.1, on the reverse strand, counting down.
TAGTTCTGATGGGGTGGTGAACTCGAACCATAGCTATGCTAGCAAAATGGCAGAATTCACATAGCATCAAAGTGATTCTGCAAGAGCTTTGATGTCTAATGATGTCTGCTGATAATATGAAGCTGAGCTACCTGAAGGACAATGTTACAGCAATAATATTTGTAAAAGTCTTCCCCTTTTATTTAGTTTTAAGCTGTCTTAATTTTCCATAGTAGTAAATTTTCTAGATGTATCTTGTAGACCTTAAAGTACTGAAAAGAAAGTTCCTGAAAGCAATTTATCTTAAGATATGGTAAATGACACCAATTTTTTCATTTGAAATATGTTGTGCTGTAACAAATAATCTTGTCATATATAACCATTGTCCACTTAGTGGAACTTCAGGTATCAAGAAAGATTATTTAAATTTCTTATTGTCATCACTGGTGTGGCACATCTAATTCAACTGTGAAAAATTATATCTGACAATCACCTTGCTGCTATATGGCCAGGAATTCCAGCACCCTACCCCTACTCCTACTGCTTTATAGTAGCATCCAGACACTGAGCCATTAATTCAAGTAGACACCGAAGTTTGAGCTTCCAGTATGACATAGGAAGACTATTACTGAGGGTGTGTGCTAGCTAACCTGTTACCCCTCCCGTTGTAACATAGTCGTAAAGGTCGACAATGCTGGTGTCTTTACTTTTATTTTAAATACCTTCCATTTTAAATGGTGTCCCAGCAAGCCAATTTACTTCTCTACAACCTTTGGCCAACTCATAGATTGTATCCCTCTTCCACCCACTCATCCATCCTCTCTTACGTAGGCCTTTGGTGAGGGATCCAGGGTTCTTTCAGGGTCTTTTCTATCCCGCCCCCGCCTTTAACCATGAGTCTTTCCTAAAATCGCTGTTCCATTTTCAGTGATGCTGTCACACTTCTGGCCAATAGCCAGCCCAGGTAGAGTTGGAAGAAATCCCTTTGCTTCTCATTTTTGGAATTACATTGAATCCTCACCAGCCTGAGAAATGAATTATCTAACCTGTTCACACACCTGGATCAGGCACTGGCAATCGTCAGTGTTTTTAGCTCAACTTTTGATACAGTGACACGTGCAGTCATTTTGCAGGATTGCTCAGATCTGCCAGCTTAGCAGAGACTTTGGCTGCCTGAAGATTCCCTAAGCATACGCTCCGGCTGAAAACTGAAGAAATGGGACTTGACAAGCAGTGCGCTCACTTAGTTGTGCCTGAGCTTAATATCAGATCTGGAGTTCGATGACAGGAACCAAACCTTCTGTGTTCTCTTTGAATTTTGTAGATTTAGGTTTTGAGCCTCCTTCCTTTTAAGCTTTTCAAAAAACATTTGAAGGGAAAAAACCTGGGTGTGTTGTGGGTCCCAGAATTTGGTTGGCAGAACTCCCTGGCAAATCATTGCCTTTTCTGATTCACAGTCTTGGACCAGTAGAGGCTGCAGTGTGGATACAAGCTTAAATAAAAACAGTTAATTGTGTCCTGAGGGTTTTTTTTTAATTCAGTGTTTGTGTAAATCTACATTTTAAAGCAGTGGCTGTCAAGTTAGAAAAAAGAATTATTTCCATTAAAACTCTTTTGAGGAAAATATTTATTGTAAGGATTTCATATCCTTTGTAATTAAAGTTTAATATAACTATGCCATAAGCAGCCTTTTTATTGTCAGGCCATTGCCTGGTTTTAACGTAATAAAGTGTGTGAATATTAAGAGGCCCCAGCCTTGTTCCTCTTAGAACTGCTCTGAGCTGTGGTCTTTAATGTCCTGGATACTAGAGAGTCTTCTGTGCCTGCTAGTTCATAACCTCCTCCGCCACGTGTTCACTTAATGTAGGTTCTTCCAAATATGTTCCCTTTAACCACTGTATTTTCAGTCCTGATAAAACTTGTGGCCAAATAATGCAAACACTAGAGTAATGGGAAAGGATCCTTTCTCTCCTTGTCTCAGCAACCCTGTCCACTGCTATGATTTGTTTGTGATAGATAGTATGCATTTCTTTCTGTTTAAAGTTGTGAGCCATAGCTTCCCCCAAGTTGTTCATCTCTTGATGAAAGAAATGGATAGCTTTGCTGAATTAAGCCCCAGACCTGCCTGTCTCATTGAATTTTAATTGTTTGAAATGAAACAGTTTTGATTTTGAAAAAACTGAAAATTTGATAACCAAATAAAGTTTACTGGAATAGTGAGTGTGGTGATGGGTAGTCAAGAAGTTGCTGAGATTGCACAGACGTGACCCTGTTATTGTTAGGAGTGACTGCCATTAATTACCATGTCTGGAAGGTGTTCACCAATCCTCTTCAAGGTATGTCTTTGATTTATTTGCTTTTCAAAAACTAGAGCAGTCTCATAGAGTATCTTCCTCTAAAGGAGGCTCCTGGTGGGCCCTCCTTAGCCATGCAGTACCTGTCTTTAGAGTGAGCAAAGAAACTGCCACTGGAGAAGTGGGATGGAATGGGATGGGATTCCTAAACAAGTACCACACAAAGAATGACTTGAGTTTCTGCAAAATAACTCTTATTCAGGCCATTGAAGTGAGTTGCTTTTAAGGTAGAGCTAACATGACAAAAATTGTTGGATTCTAGCATTTCCAAATGAAATAAAATATGGCTTCAACTATTTTTTTAAGGCCTAAAATTCTTTCTCTTGCTACTTTGCTCAGCCTTAGTGTAGGGACACTGATACCTCCTCTTGTTTCTTTTGTGTGCAGCCTGAGCCAGCTAGGTGAAAGAAGACAGATCAACCCTTGGAAACAAATTTATTGTCAGCACAGTTTGAAAGGTTTAGGGGTTGGAAAAACAGACTTAAGTACAGTACGGAAGAGGTAGTAAACTTCATTCATGTCTATGATTTCCAGTGACATTCCATATTTTTATGTCCTCTAGTATGTATCCTTCCTGGTAGGATTTATTCAACCCAACTGAAATTTGCCTAAAATTCAGAAAATTGCCTTCAACAAAATTCTCATTTAGACTTGAAATGTGATTGTTTTTATTGCCCTGCCCTGCCTCCTCACCTTTTAGGGCAAGGATTGAAGGCAAGCAGTGCTGTACTTGTTGATGAACTTTCTAGACTGGTGTACTTGTTGGGCAGGATCAGAAAAGTTTGTGAAGACTTAAGTCTAGCATCAGAGTAGAAAGGTTATTTCAACCTTCCAAGCATCAAAGAAAGCCTTCTGTGTCTGGCACGTTCATAGATGTCTTTGTCACATATTTGCTTGTTAGGGTCCCCTCTGACCCCTCTGTTGTCTGTCTTTACTCCTCATGCATTACTCTGTAAATTGTCTGTATTTTAATCCAGTGGAATGCAAAAGTGACTTGGAAAATAAAATTACTGGGGTTTTTTTTTGGGGGGTGGGAGAAATCTTAGAAAATTGATCCCCTTGCCCGTCAATTGGGAAATGACTGAGCAAGTTGTGATATATGAATGTAATGGAATACTATTGTACTATAAGAAATGATGAATAGGAGGACTTCAGAGAGGCCTGGAAGGATTTGTATGAACGGATTCTGAGTGAAAGGAGCAGAACCAGGAGAACTTTGTACACAGCAACAACCACAGGGTGCAAGGAATTTTTCTGCTAGACCTAGCCCTTCACAGCAATGCAAGGACCCAATACATTCCCAGTGGACTTTTGAAGCAAAATGCCATCCACGTCTAGAGAAAGAACCATGGGATTGGATCACAGATAGAAACAGACCATTTTTTCTTGTGTTATGTTTTGTTTTATGGTTTCTCCCATTCATTTTAATTCTTCTATGCAACATGACTAAGATGAAAATGTATTTAATAGGAATGTATGTATAGAACCCATATAAGATTGTACACTGTCTCAGGAAGGGAGTGGGAAAGAATGGAGGAAGGGGAGGGAGGGGAAACAATCTAAGATACATGGAAGTGATTATAGAAAACTGAAAACATAAAATAATTTTAAAAAAAGAAAAAGAAAGAAAATTGATCCCCTTTGGTTGCTGGATCTGCTTTTCATCTTGTTACTTTTTTGGTGTAGATATAATCTACCCTCTTAAATTGAAATCTCTTTGGAAGGGGGAAAAGAAGAATGCCTACACTGAAAAACAATGCTAAAGTTCCAAAATACATTTACTTTGAAAGATTTTTTAATCATTTCTTTTGATTCAAATAAAGTTTTTTTAAATTCACTAAAAAAACAGTCTTTTGAGTCACCTTTCAGGCATCTGTTTATTCAGCCTTGGGTGATAAGCATTTCTATTTCTCTTTGTCTTCACCTGTGTGGTATGAAGCAGGTATTCACCTACTTCAGCTGCTGGGAGTGACTTGAGGCAACAAAGAGGTGAGGGGGAGGTCCTGATGAGGGTGTTGGTGATGTCTCAATACCCTGAGTCTTAGTAAGAAACTGTCTTACCTGCTTTCTCAGATACTTTCATTTAATTCAAATTGTTCTCCCCATTCCCCTCCAAAAAAAGGGGGAACCTTTCAACCTGTGTCTTTATGATCTTTTCAAGACAGACTTGATTTTTTTTTTAAAGCGAATCATTTCGTCTTGAGAATTTAGTGAATGTTGAGATGATTAGAGGTATCTTGAAGTGTCATAAAACTAAGTTTGGAACCCCAGGATTTGTATCTGAATAATACATGCTCAGTAACCATACATCAATTTAAATGATTATTTTTCAGAAGGAAGTTGTTCTCTCTGCTGTGTGTAATTTTTGGCCTGTGAGTTTCTCCTACCTTTTACTGATTTGCTTTTTACATATAATAGAAATTAGAGCCTCTCACACTTTTTTTTACTTAAACTCTGCTTAGTTTCAGAATAAACTCCTGTAAGCATAACAATCATGTCTTTAATCGGTATAGTGCTCTGTGTGTTTCAGAGTGCTTTCATGTACCCTGTGCTCTTATCTTCGTATTCTTGGAAAGATGGCTTTAAGTGATCTACACAAGCATCACAAGTCATCTTTACAAGTTTGGAACCAAGAGTGAAATAGCATGAGGAAGTGACTGTTTTGGGAAAGACTATGAAAACTTATTTTCACCTTGGATTGGGGATCCAGAGTGCACGTCCAGTGTTTCCTCTGCTTTTTTACTGACTGTGTAACCTTGAACAGGTCATTTGACATTTGTGGGGCTCTTTCTTTCTTATCTGTAAAACGAGGCAGTTGAAACTAAATGCTGTCTCTTCCTTCTCTAATAGTCTTGATTGATTTGTCTGGAAATCTGTGTTGTAGGACACATCCTATCTGTTCATCACGGGCCCTGATGTGGTAAAGTCTGTCACCAATGAGGACGTCACCCAAGAAGAGCTTGGCGGTGCCAGGTCACATACAACAATGTCAGGTGAGAAGGGCCCTGGCATCCTTGTCAGCTCATGATTCTCTTTTAAAAAATTATTGAAGCACCTTTTGAAATGGATGATGAACATACCCTCTTAAAAAAGTATTTTCTGAGGATTTTCAAAAAAGATTTCCATGCTTCCACAGTGGTAACATTTCTGACTCCAGAAACAGTGATGACAGGGTGAGTAGGAGGTAGCAGCAGTGGTGGTTGTTACTGGGTTTTTTTTTCTTTGTTACATTTGTTGGTTTTATTGTTAAAAGAACTAAGAAGTCATAGTTTCCCAGAGTTAACTGAAGGTTTGCACCAGATAAAAATAGGAGGGCCCTTTTACACTTGAGAGGAGTTAAGAGACAGTTTTCAGTAACTCTTCTTCAGTGTTTACATGGTAGTTTTTAAAATATTAAAATCCCCAGAGAAATCTCTGGTAAGTAGTCAGACCAGTTCAAGTTTTAGTACCTACTTAGTAAAGGCTCAATATACCTATGAGCAGGCTGTGGAAACGTGTGAATGGTGCTTGAGAGCCTGTCCCTGCCCTTGTAGACATATCTGGAGACAGAGCCTCTTGGGTCAGTGTAGCATCAGATTACCCTTCGCCCATGGTGGTGTAAGCGTGGTGCAATACCAAGAGTGTGGAGGGAGACGACAGAATTTCTTAGTTTACATCTCCCCTCTGTTACTTGGTGAACTCGGGCACCTCCCCTGTGAAATGAGGACCATAGAAGTACAGAGGATGGGGAGGAGCCCGGAGGCAGGTGGAGAGAGAGCACCAGCTCTGTGCTAGGCACTGTGCTGAGATCCTCATAACGATACTTCGAGGTCAGTATTGTTACTATCCCCAGGTATCTGCATGTTACAGTTGAGGAAGCTGAGGTCAGCAGAGGTTCAGTGACTTGCCCCGGTTGTTTTGGTTTGCTGCTGTTCAGTCGTTTTCCAACTCATTCTGACCTCCTGGATGTTGTTCATGGGGTTTTCTCGGCAGAGACGCTGGAGTCGTTGGCCATTTCTTTCTTCACTGCATCCCCATTTTACAGAGGAGGAACTGAATTAAAGAGGGGTTAAGTGATTTGCCCAGGGTCACACAGCTAGTAAATGTCTGAGACTGGATTTGAACTTGGGTCTTCCTGAGTTCAGGCCCAGGCCTCTGCCCACTGCTTTACCAGCTTCCTTGCTGGACTGGGTGATCTTTATGGGTCTTTCCAACTCTAAGTCTTGTGATTTGGATCTTAAGTTCTTCCCACAGACTATCTATTCTCCTTGTGATGATAAGTACAATATGGGGATTTTGTATCTTGATTCAGATTGATTATTAAGCAAATTAGGTATGTGGAGTTAATAAAGTCAGGTCTCACCTAAATTTTTCCCAATAGTATTATTTAATCAGAGACATTGAAAAGCATGAATGAGAGAAAAAGAAATAAGGTGGTTATATAACGAGAGGGAAAAATAACAAATTAATTTTATGGGACCTTAATGCTGCCAAGATATTAAAAGAACCAAAGAAAGGACTTTATCTTACTGGGTAGCTTTTTTACTGAGTGTTTATGGGAAAATAGGGATGAGAATTGCCCGGGAGGAACACACAATCTGCTTTGGTGGGTGGCATGCTCATTCCATTGAAAGTAGTTTAGTCAAGTAGTAATCAGAACATCCTCAACTTGGTAATGGACTTGCCTTTTAAAAAATACAGAACGTTACCACTTGATATTCTTTTAATTTAATTTTTAAAATGCAGCACCAAGTTGGCATGAAATAGATACAGCCAACCTTGTTCTTGCTGTTTCTAATTTCTTCCTTCTATAACCCACCTACCCTACAGCTATCAAAATAATCTTCATAAAGGACACACTGACCAACTCTTCTGCTTAAGAATCTTTGATGACTCACTGCTGATCTGTAGCATAAAATACAAACTCCTCAGCTTCACTGTTAAAGCTCCTTACGATCTGGTTTCAGACTCTTTTATCCAGCCTTTTTCCTTCTGCATGTGACCACCCTTCACCTGCTCTAAAGTACAGCCATACCAACTTATTGGATGTTTTCCAAATTAATAACTCCATCTCTGCCCCCTGGGTCTTTGCATAAGCTGTCCTCAGGATTGGGAATGCACCATATCTTTACTTATGTCTCAGCTCTTTTTCTTCAAGACTTAGCTTCAAGTACTACTTTCTAAAGCCTGTCTTTCAGGATTCCTCTCCTACTAAAATTTAATTTCCTTTTACTTCCCTTTATCCACTGTCATTTTCCAGTACTGTAAACTCCTTAAACTAGAATTATTTTCCATTTTTTTTAACTCTGAATCAAGTACCTAGCACCTTATGGGTGTGTAATAAACACTTCTTGAAATCTTGAGCCTAAAATCCAAACTAGGCCTGTAGCTGGGTAGTATATGTTTAGCAGTAATTATTTCTCTCTTTCACCACCTTCCAGCTCTCCCAAAGAAATGCCCATTCCTACACTTCTTGGGTTTGAAAGTAAATTATGAATGGTGATATCTGAGGATTTCAGGTGCTAGAACTTTGTAGAGTCAGGAGCAGATCTGGAATCACTCAAGAATTAAGTTTATTCATATGAGAAAAAAATAGATGGCTGATTAATGTTTCCTCTCTTGATTATGACATACAGTTGGATAGATCAGCCATAGAATTTGTTGATCACTTTCATGGATACGTATAACATACATATGTATGCACCAGCTTCAAATAGAAGTAGAGCAGGCTGCAAGGCCATCTACTCTAACCCTTTCATTTGACAGGTCAGGTCAGGCGCAGAGGCATTAAGTCACTTGTCCAAGTGGTATTTGAATTCAGTTCTTCTGACTCCAGGGCCAGTATTTTCCACTCTACTCTCTGTATGTGTATGTGTTTACATGTGTATGTGTGTATATATAGGCCCAGTTACTTATACATTATTGGGCCTAGAACTGAACAAGAGGAGAGAGGTCTGATTGCTACTATTATGTTATGAAAGGTACTCTACTTTTTCTGGAGCCTGTAATGTTCCATAATGCTTTGAAAAAAATAGTCTAGGGAAGACAATTCCTTCTTAGCAGTAGTCTTGTATAAATTTAAGGTCCTGAGTTTTAGAATTAGAAGGAGCCTTGGTGCCAGATGAGGAAGCTAAAACCCTAGAGCACATGTGGTTTGCCCAAGATCACAGAGGTAAGTATCTAAGCTGCAAATCCATCACTTCTGACTTGAAATCCAGCACTTTGTCTTGGGCATCATGCCACAAGTGGTAAGTGAATGAATGGCCCAATGTCGTCATTTAAAACTTTCTTTCTGAGCACATCTACAAACAGCAGGGATGCTACTCAAACCATAATTTTGGACCCATTGGACAATCTGTCTGAAACCTAAGCTCTTTTACCTTTTCATTCTAGGTGTGGCACACAGAGCCTTTGAAAATGACATAGATGCCCTTTTAAACCTCCGGGAGTTCTTCAACTACTTGCCTTTGAGTAACCAGGATCCAGCTCCGATACGTGAATGTCATGATCAGTGGTAAATGACAGAAAATACAGTTTTGGAATTATGGGTTTAGAGACCAGCTTTGGGATAACCTAGCGCCCTTGGATCACTTTACTTGTCGGTCAGATTTGAAAAGTAAAGAGTGCATTCAGATTTTTGTATAATCTAATGACAGATGACTTAGAACTTTCAGATAGTGTGTGCCTAGGGGCAGAGAAAGCCAATTTTATTTTTCCCCTTTAAGACGTGAGAGGCAACGTGGAAGAAATACAGAGCTTAAAGTGAGAAGGTATTTGAGCTTTGCCCCTAATACTAGCTCTGTGACTGTGATCGAACTGTTTGGATTCTCTGAGCCTTAGTCTACTCACCTGTAAAATAGAAATGTTGATGCCTACACCACCTGCCTTATATCTTTGGTGTAGTGATCAAATGAGATGCCTTATGTGAAGTACTCAGTAAACCACCGAGCACTGTACATATGTAAACTAAATGTATCCTGGAACAGCAGCTGGCACTGTTCCTTCCATATGGTAGGAGTTTAATCAGTGCTTATTGAATGAATCGAATGGGGACAGAATGAGAGAGAGAAAAAAATTAGTTTCCGGACTACACAGTGTGGGCAGGGATGATAAGATTACAAGTTTTTTACACACTTTGACATCCAGCCAAACAACCTTCAGATTATTTATAGAATGGTGTGCACACTAACATCTTTATTGTCTGTAGTAAGGGCATTTGTTATGGATAGGTTTTGTCTCTTGCTGTTACCACGTGTTCCAGAGTATTTAAGAGAAGATGGTTTAATTGTGACTGAGGACATACGACATTAAAGATCAAGGAAGAGAATCTTGTGAAGAAATGACTGAGGCAGCCTTTCTTTGCTAAGTGATCTCAAAACTCTCCATCCTGTGTTTTGTGCCTCTTTTGTACCAAACTGAAATGGTGGACGTGGTCCCCGTTTAACTTCTCTGACCTTGAGCTCCTGAAGTCTGAGACATATCTTAAAGATAAACCATTTGTGGGTGTTGAAATGGGGGTGAGGATTTTGGAAAAGGACTGGCAGAAACCTACTGGATAATCTTTGTTCAAAGTAATTATATATTTGTCAAAGAATGAATCTGGGTCAAGGATGGCCTGTTTTCTGTGGGGAAAGTTAAGTTAAACAATGCAACTTCCTTGCTCTAGTCTTCCCATTACTTACTGCCTCCAGATACACCTACAAGGGCAGGAACAGGCTCTCAGACACCTTCCATGCATGTTTCCATTACTAGTAGGGAGAGTTTCTTCATCTGGGAGTGCCCTATATCAATGAAGCCACACTCAAGGCCAAATATTACTAAGTGAAATGTTCGACCTTTTCCTTCCCTCAGCTTCTTCTGTCACAACAAGCCATGGCTGTTTTTTTTGTGGCTTTTAGTGGTCCACCTTCATACCCTATATGGTTTTGTCGGAGACTTGAAGGCCATTGAAATTCATGTACTTTTATTGCCAGAGCACTTGTTCTTTTGATTCAGATTGCTGAAGTAATTATATTCATTAAATGAGCTCTTTCTCTGCTTCTAAGATTGTATCAGTTCATCTTGTTGCCAAGGTTTTCTGTTATTAGTAATGTGCCGCTAATCGGGCAGTCCATTGTTGTTCAGTGGAATAATGGTGATTGTTGTTATTGAAATGAACACCAATCATTGTGTGTTACTGTATGATTCATTTTATGATTCTAACCATCCAAACCTAAGACTGCATATTTGATGGCTCTATTTTTTTTTTGACCTTGTGAATAATACAATCTTCATACAGCTGGCTTTCTGGTCATTCATTTTTGTCAGTTTGTCCCCAGTCTCTGGCACATGCTGGGTGCTTAATAAATGCTTGTTGATTAATTACTAATTGTGTCCTCTTCTCTTATTGCTCACTTTCAGTGACCGCCTGGTTCATGAGCTGGACACACTTGTCCCATTGGAAACTACCAAAGCCTATGACATGGTGGATATAGTATATGCAGTAAGTACTCTCTCTGAGTTTGGTGAACCTTTTTAACTGTGGTTGAGGGACTAGTCAAGGAGTGAACTTGCTAGCCTTAAGGTCTGAAATGTGTGTTCGTCCTTCATTGCCATCAGAGAAATGATGACATGACTTGCACTTGACTTTGTTTTGAGCTAGGGAGGGCTGTGCAGGTCACCAGCCTCACTTCTCCTCCAGAGCCATCTGAATCCAGTAACCAGATATTCATCAGGATGACTGGAGATGACCCAGGATGAGGCATTTGGGGTTAAGTGACTTGCCCAAGGTCACACAGCTAGTGAGTGTCAAGTATTTGAGGTGAGATTTGAACTCAGGTCCTCCTGTTTCCTGCAGTGGTGCTCTATCCACGGCACCACCTAGCTGCCCCTAAGGTTTGAAGTAGATTGTTTTGGAATACCAGTCAGCAAGGATTTAAAAAATTATTTAATTTAACTAATATACTTCTTTTGGTTGTAGTGGTAGTCATGGGGGGCAAATGTCATTATCAGAAATAGTAACTAGATTAGAAATAGGCCAATAGAGAACTTTGGTTTTTAAAATATTTGTGCTTTCAAAGTAAATGTTTCATAAGCTTTGGTAACTTGCGAAAGATTCCAGTTCATGTGAAGCTTAATATTTTTTTTTTATTCTGTTGATTTATAGAAAATGATAATTTAAAAAACTTCAAATCTTTATTCTGACATTCCAAAGTCACAGAATTATAGCATTGGAAGTTGTATTTGAGGACATCTTGTCCAATCCCAGGTGAAAACAATGGAACTGAATCTCCTTGGGAACTTATTTGAAAGGGTGCATCATTTTCTATAAGTGAAAGAATTTCATCTTTCCAAGAAGCCTGTAGAGTGCCTTGGGAGCCTCCCGGGGTACTTGTAAGTCACTCATTTTCACCAAAGCAGCAAGTCTTATCAGGAGCATCTGGATGATGCTTATGTTACCATTTACCAAACCACCAGTTTAGAAGCTATGCGCTAAGCCTTGTAGAAGCCTGTGGAGTCCACGTCCTATTGTGTAACTGTTTAGTATTAAATATATATATTAAATATATGTAGCATAAATGTATAGTAAAGTATGTAGTGTATTTTAGTATAACAGTGTATTTCATATATTAATATGTAGTACAAATATATAGTACTAAATATATAATAAATTCATAGTTTAAATATATAGTACTAAATATATGTAATAGGTATATAGTATTAAAATACCCAGTACATTTTAGCATGTTATATTGGTATATTTTAGTGTATTGTAGCATGAAATATGGTAGGCAGTGGGTTTCTGGATGGAGGAATAATGTAAAATAAGCCATCATTTATGAGATTATTACTACATTGTGTATCATGGATTTAAAGTGGGAGGAATTAGAGAGATGAAAGGAGTTCGGTGACTTTTGTAATAATTTGGGTATGAGATGAGCAAGACCTGCCCTAAATGACCTGTTTTAATTCCAGAAAGAATGGGTATTGATGTGGAGGAAAGAAAGCAATCTGGCTGAAGCAGTGTGGTGTATTAGATAAACTCAGAATCAGGAAAACCTGGGTTCGTATCCCTCCACAGACAGTAGCTGTCTAACCCCTTTGCCAGTCACGTATCTCTTAGGGCCTAAGGTTCTTCAGCTGAAAAATGAGATTATACTCAGTGTTCTCTAGGGTTTCTTCTAGCTGTAATCTATTTTTTTATCTTATGAATTGGCCAAGTTGGTAGCCTATTAGATATAGAAGCTAAAGAGTGAGTAATCAAAAGTGAATTCAAGATTTTGACTCACACAAGACAATATTTTTTACTAAGAGCAGTTGAGAAGAAGTGAGAACTGATAGGGGAAGATAAATTGAATTTTTGGCAATGACTTTGGAGTGTCATCAGAATATCCAAGCAAACTAGAGTGTGTGAAGTGGAATAATGTGAGATAAGTTGGAGAGATCATTTTGGTGTCAAATTGTGGAACACTTGACGGTAGGCTAAAGAATTTTAATTTTATCTGAGAGACAATAGGAAGTCAGTGAAGACTTTCAAACGGGAAGTGACATGGTGATATTCTTGCTTTAGGAAGATTATTTTGCATCTGTGTGGAAGAAGAATCGGAGAGGGGATAGACTGGCACAGAAAAGCTACTTTGGAGGCCATTGTATCTAGAGCCAACGGCTTGAATTTGGGCAGTGGCTAAGTGAGTGGATGGAAGGAGAAAGAAGCACCCTGCCGCCATCTTGGTACAAGGCCTTACAGTAGCCTTCTGGTTGGCCTCCTTGCCTCAAGCCTCTCACCATTCCAGTCTATCCACTCAGTTGTCAGAATGATCCTCCTAGGGTTGATCTGACCACATCTCCCTGCCATTCAGTAAGCTCCAGTGAAACCCTATTACTTTATCAAATTATCAAATTTATCCAAACTTTGGCTTTTAAAGCCCTTAATAACCTGGTCCCTTTCTACCTTTCCAGTCTTCCTTACCCTTTACTTCCCTTCATGTACTTTGAAAACCTGTGACAATGGCCTCCTTACAGATCCTTGAACATGGTACTCCACCTCTCCATTCTGTATTTTTTTTAGTTGTCTCCCAGGCCTGGAATGCTCTCCTTTCTCATTTCTGTCTCCTGATTTCTCTGATTTCCTTCAGGTCCCAGAAAAAAATCTCACCTTCTGAAAGAAAATTTTTCTACCCCCTTTAATGTTCATTTCTTAATGCAATTCCCCTTCCTTCTGAGATTACTTCCATTTTATCCTGTATTGATCCTGTTAGTATACAGTTTATTTGCATGTTATCTCCCCCATTAGACTGTGAGTCCTTGAGAGAAGGGATTTTTTTTTTTGCTTTTGTATCCTCAGGGCTTAGTATAGGACCTGGCATATAGGAGGCACATTAATAAGTGCTTGTTGACTTGACTTGACTGTGGAGGTGTAATCAATAAGACTTGAAAACTAATTAAACATGGTAAGTGAGAGAGGAGGAACTGAGTCATTAAGATGAGTTCTTTTTCAGACTTAGACTTACGCTGTCTTTTTTCCTTTCCTTCAAATAGGAAGCATTTAGTTCCTAAACCTTTTGGTAGGTTCTTAGATCAATTTTATTTGTTCTTATCTTATATATAACTTACAAAGATTAATGTAAAGTCAAACCAAATTAGGTCCTTAATTTTATAACTTCCCTGTATCATTTTTTAATTTTTGTTTCATTTCCCTCATGAAACTGAAAGCTCCCTTTGGTTGGAGAGGATGTGTAGTTTGTTTTGGATCTTTCATAATGGATAGTACTTAGGAACTCAGCAAGGACTTTTTGAGTGTACTAAGAGTTAAAGTGTGTCATTTGTATTTTTCTGGCTAAGATGACAGTTCAGATGCCCTTCAAAGATCCCAGGAAAGCTCTAAAAATGGATCAGAAAAAACAACAATAATGGAAACCACAGAGCACTTGCTGCTAAGCGTCTGTGACAGCTCTGAGATAGGGTAGACAGAAGGAAGGGTGTGTGAGCAATCAGGACTCACAGCAGGAGGCAGAGTGGGACCAGTACCAGGCAGCACCCACCTGAACCACCACAGGAGACAGGGGCCAGATGAGCAGCTGGGCAAACCACAGGACAGAAGATCAGGCCAGTATCTGAGAATCAAAGCAGCTAGTGAACCAAATAACACTGTCTGGTTGGGGCATTTTAAGGTCATAGCACAAGGCAAGGCCAATTTTGACTTTAGAACAAGGAGAAGGAGACAGAGAAGCTGAGGCCACAACCCAGGAATTTCTGCAAATGGGGGTAATGTTAGCCACCACATCTAGGACCAAGAAAGACTAGTCCATACCATCCAGGAATAGGGGAGGGAACAGAGCCTGACCTAAGTATAGCTCCAGTGTAGAACCTGAGTAAGCAGAAGAAGGTCCTGATCATAGTGAAGAAATACCATGATTTGAGAGAAGCCAAGTTGGTAAACCCAGAATGGGGAGAAGAAAACAAGCATTTATTAAGTGCTTACTACATGCCTAGTACAAGCATTGTACTAAGTACTTGACAGATACTTGACAAATGTCTCGTTTGATCCTCACCACAATACTGTGAGGTAGGCACTATTAATATCCCCATTTTTCAGTTGAAGAAACTGAGGCAGAACAAACTTAAGTGCCTTCAAGATCACACAGCTAATAAGTGTCTTGAGGCCATTTTAGAATTCAAATCTTGACTCCAGGTCCAAAGCTCTATCAATTACCCGTCTAGTTACTAGCTACTAGGACTAGTCCAGGTAGATCCTCAAAGAAAAGAATGACTTGGACCCAAGCATGATAAGACTACCTAAAATAAAATAGAGCATGTGATATAAAACGTAATATTAAGTGAAATGAGAGCTAGGGAAGAAAGAATAAGAAGTATAATAAATATCTTAGACTAGAATACAGGAAACCATACCCAAGAATTGGACATCTTATAAATTAGAAAAGACCAAACAGAAAGTTTGTGAAAACATAAACATTAAAACAAAATCAAAAGATTGGAGCAGGGGCCCCAGAAAAGTACATAAAGTATATATTATCAAAAACATATGACATTGAAAACTTGAGTAAAGAGAGAAAATCTGAGAATCATCAAACTTCCTAAAAAATCATGATGGAATAAAAACCTTGATTATGTATTAAATCATAAACAAAAATTGTCCAAATCTGTTAAAAACCATAAGGCAAAATGAAAATAAAAAGATACTTCACCAGTGATTACTTGGAAGAGACCCTAAAATGAAATATCTTGATGTTAAGCAGAGAGATATTAAAAATAGACACTGTTAGGAGATTTAACAGGGAAACTATACCTCAAGGCACCATTGATAATTAACTAATATTAATACTTTTAATATCAGTACTAAATGGCATAACATCAAAATATTTAAAAGAAAAATGAATTGAATTATAAAGAGAAATGGACAGGAAAACTATAATAATGGAAGATCTCAATGTAACCCCTTCAGACTTAGGCACATCTAACAGAAAGCTAAGCAAGAAAGAAGTTAAGGACATGAGTAGATTTTATAAAAAAGTAGGATAAGATAGTTCTCTGGTGACTACTAATTGGGAACAGAAAGGTATATACATATTTCTTACCTGTGTATGACAGCTTTACAAAAATTGGCCATGTATTAAGGTATAAAAAGCTCATAAAATCATACATATTAAATATTTCCTTTATTGACAGTGCAATAAAAATTATATTC
This sequence comes from Potorous gilbertii, assembly GCA_028658325.1. Classification (NCBI taxonomy): domain Eukaryota; kingdom Metazoa; phylum Chordata; class Mammalia; order Diprotodontia; family Potoroidae; genus Potorous; species Potorous gilbertii. The sequence continues at coordinate 275,144,317 of CM053771.1, read as the reverse complement.
AATAAAGGGCTTTCTGAGAAAAGGTTAGAACTTAATTAGGTTAGATAATTTTATCCTGAAGAATTGGCATATGAAGAAAAAATCAGAAAATTTCATTTTAAAAAATGACAATGAGAAATAGAATAATTCATAGAAAACTTTGCTTAATTATATGCCACCAAAACTGATAACTCAGATGAAATGAATGTTTACAAAATTAAAAAATACTCAGATTAACAGAAGAACCAGATTATTTAAACATCCTATATCAGGAAAAAAAAATTTTTGAAGAAATTATATGGGTTTGTAAGTAAATTCTATCAAACATTCTGACAGTTAATTCCAATATGATTTTAATTATACAAAAATAGGAAAAGAAAGGATTCTACCAGACTCCTTCTCTGATATAAATAGTGTCTTCATGCTAGGGAGACAAATGATAGAAGAGTATCTCTAATGAATATTGACATAATATTAAATAGAATATTAGCAAAGAAACTATAACAGTATATTAAAATATTAAACCATAATCAGATTGGATTTATGCCAGGAATGCAGGGTTGCTTCAACATAATGAAAACTATAAACATAATAGGCCATATTGATAACAGTTTTCAAAAATGTAATTAAATAAGTAGATCCTGAAAAAGCTTTAGGAAAAATTCAACATTCATTCTGTTGAAAACAGTCAAAAGATAAGAATAAATGAACCATTCCTTAATATGGTAAAGCATATCTACCTAATACCAGTAGTCAGCATTATATGGAATAGAGAAAGACTAGAGACTTTTCCAATAAAATCAGGGATAAAGCCACTAATGGCTCAGTGGATAGAGCAGGCCTTGGCCTGGAGTCAGGAAGAGCTAAATTCAAATCCAGTTTCAGACACTTACTAGCTGTGTGACCCTGGACAAGTCACTTAACCTCTATTTGCCTTAATCCACTGAAGAAGGAAATGACAAACCACTCCAGTATATTTGCAAGAAAATCCCATGGTCAGTATTGATGTGCTATGTTCCATGGGGTCATGAAGAGTCAGACACAACTGAATGATTGAACAACGACAAAAGCAAGGATATCCATTATCACTGTTAATATTTGATATACTTCTAGAAATGCTAACCCTTGATCAAGTCACTTAATCTCTGTTTGCCTTGGAGGCAGCTTGGGAGCACAGTAGATATAGTACTGTGCCTAGAGTCAGGAAGATCTGAGTTCAAATATGGCCTCAAACACTTACTAACTGTGTAACCCTGGGTAAGTCACTTAACCCTATTTGTCTTAGTTTCCTCATTTGTAAAATGAACTGGAGGACGAAATGGCCAACTACTCCTGTATCTTTGCCAAGGAAACCTCAAATGGAGTTTTAAGGGGTCACGCATTGTAATGCCAATGTGATACCTATAGAAGCTGCTATGAACATAGATGTGTAACTCCATGGTTGGTTTACAAAATATAATAAACTTTCCTCTGTGATAAAATCTAGATATTTATCTGGGACATTGCTATTAGAATATCAGAAGGCAAGGTTTAGTAAGGTGTTCATCACTAACCCAGGGAGCTCCCACAGTTCTCTCCATCAAGCCTCCCAGCCAGCAAGTTCTCTAGGCTTAATTCTTCTCTCCTCCTGTTTCCGTCTATGCCCACACCTTTCTCTCCAAGCAATGCAATATATACTGTTTCTAATGAAAGATTCAGTACTTGATTGACTTAGTTCCAAGAAGCTTGGAAATCAGCACTTAATTGGGAAGGTGTGGGAATCCCTGTGGCCCAGAACGTAACTGGCTCTGTGCCAGGGCTTCATGTGAAGCCTCTTAATGGGTGGGGAAGATCATATATCCCATTAACCTTACACACACACGCATGCGCGCATGCATGCGTGCGCGCGCTACTGCTAACTATAGCAATAAGACAAAAAAAAGAAATACGTGCAAAGAGGAGGAAACAAAACCATTGCTTTTCTTCAGGTGATATGATCTGTCTAGAGAAACCAAAAGAGACAATTAAACAGTAATTGAAACTATACATTAAGCAAAGTTGTGAAGTAAAATTCAATTCAAAATCACTACATAATGTACATAATATTTGAGAGTCTTTCTACAGATGCAAAAAGGAACCATACAAATACAACTACAAAACATTTTACCAAAATAAATACAGATCTAAATGACTGGAGAAACATCCTTTACTAATGAGTAGGCATAGTAAAACTGATAATACTATCTAAATTAATGTACTTAATACAGTGTATGCCAAACTACCAAGAGGTTACTTTGTAGAATTGGACAAAATAATGATGAAATTTATCTGGAGGAATGAAAGGTCAAGAATTTCAAAGGAAATCATGAGTAAAATTTGGAAGGAGGAGGGCCTAGCAGTACCAGATCTCAAATGACATGTCAAAGCAGTAATGCATCAAAACTTTTAGGCACTAGTTTAAAAAAATTTTAAAAGTCAGTAGAATTTATTAAGTGTGCAACAATATAGAACCACACCAACTTTGTAGTCTAATGTTTGGTCAACCCAAGGACCACATCTACTTGAATTAAGAACTCTGACAAAAACTTCTGGGAAAACTGAAAGAAGTTAAGATAAATAACTCGGGTTTACAAAGCAGCATGGCTTTACAACGTGCATGCATGGCTTAAATTTATCATAAACAGATTAGAGAATCAAGAAAGGAAAACCTTTCACAGCTATGGATAGGTGAGGATCACAGGAAGTAAGATGGACAGTTTTGTTTAATAAAATTAAATTTCTGCATAAACAAAGCCAGTTGATTGGTGATATAGTTAACTGGGAAACAGTCTTCACAGAAAGTTTTTGTGACAGATGTCTTCTATCCAGGATATATAGTGAACTGATTCCAACAGATAAGAACAAGAGTTATTTCCCAATAGAAAAATCATCAGAGAATAGGAATAGGCAATTCTCAGAAAATAAAAAAAACAACCCAAAATTATGAAGGGACTCCTAACTATACTATCATATGAAGATTAGGTTCCGGAACTCAGTCAGTAAACATTTATTAGATAAGTACTTGCTCCGTTCAAGGTACTGTGGTGGGTGCTAGGGGCACAAAGACAAAATGAAAAAAATATATTGTGTATTTTGAAGAAGCTTGCATCTTACTGAACTGGGAATGTTTAACCAGGAAAAATTTAGGAAGGATATGAGAGCTGTCTTTTAAGTATCTGCAAGGTCATTAATTACATGAAAGAAGTATTGGGTTCATTTTAGGAGCACTTGGTAGAAATTATATGGAAAACTTTCTAACAAACAGAACTATTCAAATTTGTAATGGGCTGCTTTGGGCAATAGTGAAATCCCCATCACTGGAAGTCATCACATAGAGACTGGCTGATCACTTGACTGGAGTGTTTGAGGTCACATAATTCCTGCTTAGTTATGAATTAACCATTTTTTAGGTGCTATCATCTTTGAGATTTCATGACTGTTCTAGATAATAGTCTCTAGGAATTTGGGTGTGGATCCAGTGGTAGAGAGCAAAATAAGAAGTGATGAGGGTCTGGAAGTGTGATGGAGGTCTTTGCCCACCTTCACTTTCTGGTATACACAACCTACCATGGATCAGTCACGGTATATGAAAATATGTCAGAAGATCATAGAACACACATTTCATTGAGACTCAAGGCATAGTTACCAGATGGCATCTCTAAATGTTGGAGGCAGCTAAGTGGCTTAGGGGGTAAAATACTGGGTATGGCATCAGGAAGACCTGACTTTAAATCTGGCTTCAGATACTTACTAGTTATATGACCCCTGGACAAGTCACTTCCCCCTGTTTGCCTTAATCCACTGGAGAAGGAAATGCCAGCCTCTCCAGTTACCTTTGCCAAGAAAACCCCATCGACAGTATGGTCCATCCGGTCACGACTGAATGACTGAACAACAACAACAACTGTAAATGTGTGGCAAAGTCTACTTTTGTTGTTGTCTTTCCTTTCTGACTATAGTTCACGTTCCGTTTTGCAGATTGTTGATGAGAGAGAATTTTTCGAGATTATGCCCAGTTATGCCAAGAACATCATTATTGGCTTTGCAAGGATGAACGGAAAGACTGTTGGGATTGTAGGCAACCAGCCCAAAGTGGCGTCAGGTAGGAGGTTCTTCTCCCCGGTTGCTTTTGAGATAGAACTTGAGAATCCTGCAGAATCCTAGACATGGATCCAGTCTGTAATGAATGCTGTAACTATGAAATATTGCTCTTATCCTCAGTCATTGCTCAGATAGTCTGCACTTACTTTGACCTGACTATGTATTGCTCTACCTTTGTCATGTTTATGCTGCGTTTTAAAGTGTTTATTTCCATGAGTGTGTCCATACAACCAGTGTACAGAGCCAAAAACCATATGGACAACCTTTTCTCATTCCCCTCATTATTTGAAAAAAATTCCCCTCCTTATTCATTTAGCATGGGTCTGTTGGCCATGTCTACAGAGAGTGCTAACTTATGTGATATTGGATAGTCCTCCTGTATAGTTTTGAAAGGACGTCACTGAAACGTTTTGTTGAGCTCCATTAACCCCACCCTCCCTTGTTCTCTCTTCAACAGATCATCAGGTGCTTTCTATGTCACCACCTTGATCATTTTCCCTTTTGTGCCTTGCATCTTGTGCTCCCCACTTTTGGCACAAAATTCCTGCAGAGGTCTCATAGGATTTGTATGAATAGTCATGGCCGGCTATTCTGCCATCTTCCCCCTCCTTTATTGAGATGTTTCTTTTGCCTTTGCACTAAGTTGTTAAAAACTGTTGCCAAGAGCTTTGTTCAGGAAATCATCAAGCTGTTTCATACTTTTGACCATGAGACCATTAGGTCCATGAGCATTTCTCATCTTAAGAATCTTTATCCTGTTTCCCAATTCTAGGACTGAATCAGGCTACTTACTGCCTTCATTTCTTGATCCTTGTATGGGAAAGCTGGTGTGGACCTTCTGTGCATGTCTCCTAAATTTTGAAACAGCTACAGAAAGAAGTAAAACAGAATATAAGCCTCTTCACTGTCTATAACCTCTCTTTAGGTCTGATTTTGATCCGTTTACATATATGCGCAGGACTTGCTAAACCTCCCCTCTTCAGTTCTTGCTCACGTGTGGCATTGTTGATACTGCTTTCCCTTCAGCAGCCTGACTCTACCCCTAAAGTATAATCTGCTCTGGGAGTTGAAGGAGAACAGGATCTGAGTCCTGGCACTGCCGTAGATGTACTTTTACGTGACTTTGGACACATCACTGAGCATCTCTGGGCCTTCGCTGTTCATCTGCCACATGAAAGGCTTGGATTAGATGGCTCATAAGGTCTTTCAGTTTTACGTTCCCATGATTTCCCAGTTAAGACTTTTCCCTTCCCTTGGTTTAACCTAAATATCTGGCTTCATGGATTATCATGGCTGTTGCTATCTCGTGTGTTCCGTGTGCATGACCTTTGTGGTCATCATTTTTATCATGCAGTAATAGTCAGTTATATTAATAGGTCATATTTATTCACTATTCCTGTGTTATTGATTTTCACTTTCTTTGCCATTGCATGTTTTTGTACATATAGGCCTTTCCTTTTCTCTCCGTTGTGTGTTTAGGATGAAGTCCTAGCAGTGGAATCCAAGGTCAAAAGGTAGAGTCAGTTTGGTTACTGACAGTGCCATGCTGTTATCTAAAAGGCTATACCAGTCTAATGTCCCCCCCAGTGTAGTCCGGTGCAGTGTCTTATCCTCCTATTATTGTTCAGTTGTTCGTGTGTATCATACTTTTTTGAGACAAATAGAGGGTCGGTGACTTGCCCGGTCACATAGCTAGTAAGCGTCTAAGGCTGGACGTGAACTCAGTCTTCCCAACTATAGGCCCAGCTCTCTATCCACTTCACCAGCTAGCTGCCCCTATCTTTTTCCATACACCCCTGCAAATGTATTATTTACAAATATTTTTACCATTGGAGTGGACATAAAGTGATCTCTTCATAGTGCCTTGGTTTACGTTTTTCTGTTATTACTAAGTTTGAATATTAGTCTTCTCCTTTGAAAATTGTCTGCTCATTTCTTTTACCCTCTCTCATAGGCCTATAGATAGGTGCCAATTCCTTATAGTTTCTGGATGTCCAGACTTGATTTGATATATTTATTGCAGCTGTTTTGCCAATGAATTTCTTTTTCATTTTAGAGATAACACTTTTTATTGTGCAGAACTTTCTTAACTTTGTATAATCAAATCTGTGAAGCTTCGTCTCCAATATATTTTTCTATTTGTCCGATTATGAGTATTCCTACGCTCTGTGAAATATTTTAGTATTTCAGGCATCAGTGATTTCATGTGTTAGATGCCCACCACTACAGATGGCAAATTCTGTGGTAAGCAGTTCTCATGAGTTATCATGCCTGAAAACTCCCTCTTCACACTTGTTGCGATAAGCCTCTCTAACAGAATTAGGCTGTTCATTGGATAGTGCTGGCCACCAGGCAGACCCAAGCTTGTGCTCAGAGCACTTATTCATGTGTCAGGGAAACATTTGGACCCTCCTGGAGCATCAGAGTAGCCTTGGAGTGGAGGAGATAGTAACAGTTTCCATAAATAAAACTTAAATAAGTATGGTGGCATCTCAAAGCACAGTTCCTATTTATTTGTTATTGCCCAAGACAAAGAATTGTTAAGGGACTGAGATGTAAAGAATTCAGTATACTTGCTTAATATCGTTGCATTTATTGTTTCTTTCATTAGGGTGTTTGGACATTAATTCTTCTGTGAAAGGTGCTCGTTTTGTCCGATTTTGTGATGCTTTCAATATACCACTGATCACTTTTGTTGACGTGCCTGGCTTTTTGCCTGGTAGGTGTAGACTTTGGTAAGGAATAATCAATGGGGAGGTGTTTCCGTTGGGCCCATTTCCACACCCTACCCCCTTATTAGGTAAAGGTATTTTATTTGGAAATCTATTTATAAAAAACACTAGAATTTTAATTTTTAAAAATGTTATTTATATATTTTGGTTTTTCTTTCCAAATATAGCTGTCCCCAACCCCTGCAATACGTGAATCATTTGTCACAACAAAGGATAAAAAGAAAGAATAAAAAGTGTTTCAATAAACCTAACCAACATATCCGTTGAGTCTGACACTCTATGTAGTGATCCACACCTGTAATATCCCACCTTTGCAAAGAGGGGAGGAAGAACAGTTTAGATTCTCCTTCTTTCTGTAATTTTTTGGACTGGAATAAATCAATCACCAGAAAAATTGGCTGAATAAGCTGTGTGCGCTCACTTTTGTTAGTGCTGTGAAACGTGCACCATTCAGTCATTTGGGGAAGATACTAGAATGGGAGCTGCCCCCATTGTTTTGTTCTCCCAGTTCACAGTTTAGTTTTGAAGTTTTTGGTTGCTTGAGAGTTTTTGAATTTCCTTTTGTCTTAGGTACAGCTCAGGAGTATGGGGGAATAATCAGACATGGGGCAAAACTACTTTATGCGTTTGCAGAAGCAACGGTGCCCAAAATCACTGTAATCACACGAAAGGTAAGGTGAGAGGCACCACCTCATTTCATCAGTGCTCCTGTACAGGCAAGGACCGACTTAGCAGTTACATCAAGAGCTGATCAAGAATATATATATATATATATATATATATATATATATATATATATATATATATATATATATATATATAAGATTATATAAGATATATAGATTTGGAGCTGGCAGGGACCCAGATATATATATAAGATTATATAAGATATATAGATTTGGAGCTGGCAGGGACCCAGAGGTCCAGTGAAGGAAAATGACATGCCCAAAGTTCTATAGGTTTTAAGTGCCAGAGCTGAGATTCAAAGCCAGGTCCTTTGACTCCACATCCGTTACACTTTCTGCTGCACAAACTGACTCCCTCAGAGGTTTACCTATCTGTTGTCTGGAAAACACCAGAAAATTATTGATCCATGCTGCAAACATACCCCTGGAAGTATGATGAAACGCAGATATTTCAAAGGGAACTGGAAAAAACTGCTGGACAAAGCAAGCTAAAAAAAATGTAATTGAGTAATTAGGCTCCACTTCTGATTTCTGGTTTGTGAGCATATTTTTGAGGCCACTGACCTCATGTTACAAAAATGAAGTAGAAACCATTGTCTTCTTGGTATTCCTGCAAATAATCTGAAAAGGGAATCATCCAATGTCACGTAATGCAGAGTTAATTGTAAACTTTAAAATGTACCCTAATTCGTTTTTTCATGAATAATAATTAAAATTGGTGTTTCTAAAAGTTGTAACTTACAGGAACAAAAAATGTAATTGAGGAGGGTTAGTGCTGGTTTGTTATTTTTAGTGTACTAGGATTGTAACTGATTCCCAGGGTGAGCTTTCTTTCCACTTTACTGAGTTCTCTCTTGGTTTCCTGGATTACCATGAATCCACATAATACATGTCAGTTTTGGTTACCATATTCTTTATGTTCTGTTTTAGGCATATGGAGGTGCCTATGATGTGATGAGCTCCAAACACTTACGTGGTGATGTCAATTATGCTTGGCCAACAGCTGAGATTGCAGTTATGGGGGCAAAGGTTAGGACCTCAAACCTTCTTAGATTTATTTATCCAAAAAGTGACTACTGAACATTCACTAGATGGTTAGCTTTATGCGAAGAACTTGCTGAAGCTGAGGAAATACTAGACATCTTCCCTCCCTTCAAGGACCATCCCTTATACTCTAATGAGAAAAATCAAACATGATGCATAACATCAGGAGTCTTGATAAAAGTGTCTTGAGGGGAGAAGAGTAGGACAAGGAAATGGGAAAAGAGAATTCCTTCTCTCTCATTCCTCTCTCTCCCTCTCTCTCATCCTCTCTCTCCATCTCTCTCCCTGTCTTTTCCTCTCTCTCCCTCTCTCTTTCCTCTCTCTCTCTCTCTCTCTCTCTCTCTCTCTCTCTCTCTCTCTCTCTCTCTCTCTCTCCCTCTCTCCCCCCCCCCTCTCTCTCTCTCTCTCTGTCTCCCTATGTCCCTCCTCCTCCCCCAAAGTCAGGGAATTTAGCTTCCTTTGCTCTGTAATTCTCCACACTGTGTGAAGCAGTGAGTGTTTCACATAGAGCTGACCTTCAGTTCATGGTGCTGCTTAACTTCCTGTAGCCAATTTTTGATCTTATGGGTTGTCAGAAGAGATTCCTCGCTCATGCCTGGATATCCATCCTGGATCCTAGAAAGTCTCTTGTTAAAAAAAATAACAAGCCAAAACAATCCCCATAGGTAAAGGTATGTATTCTTTGAGAGGTTTCTAGACTAGGGATGATGCCATCAGATCTTAAATTGGACTTCATCTGGCACAGTAGGCCGACTTGTGGTTCACTGAAGGCCCATGGGAGTTCTTGTGGGCATGTAATCCATCGTTGTGTTTTGCCATCACTGTCTGTCCTATTGTAGGGTGCGGTTGAGATCATCTTTAAAGGAAAAGAGAATGTGGAAGCTGCCCAGGCAGAGTATGTGGAGAAGTTTGCAAACCCCTTTCCTGCTGCAGTGAGAGGTAAGAGAGGTCTCTCTAAGAGGCCAGTTCTCTCCTTGCTTCCCTGAATTGTTTTTAACCAGGTTTTCCTGGTCTTAATCACCAAACTGGTTGGCGCTTTGTCCTGTTGGGCACTGTTGATCACCCTTTCTTTTTGGATTCTCCGGTCACCTTTGGCTGCAGAAACGCTGTCCTTGCCTGGTTCTCCTCCTGCTTCTCTGACTATTCCTTCTCTGCTTCTTTGTCTTTTTTTCCAGTCACCCAAGGTTCCCCGAGGTTTTGGTCTCAGCTCTTTTTCCTTTTCTCTCTCCACATTCCATCCCTTGACAATCTCATCACTCCCACAGCTTCGGATGCACCACTCACCATATATGAACCTATAATTGTCCTTTTTTCTGAGAATTTTTTTATATTAATATCTTATTGATAGTTTTGTTTTTCTACCACCATTAGTTGCCAATAACCCCCTTTAGAAAACTTCCTTTATAACAAAGAAGAATATTAAAACTAACTGACATATTGACCGCATATGTTGGCATATGCCACATCCCATACCCATAGTCTACCATCTCTCCCGCTAATGAGAGCGGGGAAAGCGTACTTCATCGTTGGCCCTATCTGGAGGTAGGTCCTTGTCTTGAGTCTCTGTATTGTTAAGTACTGTTTCTTCTATTTCATTCATTATCATTGTATATTGTTCTCTTGGTTCTGTGTTCATACAAGTCTTCCTGTGTTTCTTGAAGTTCTCATAATGGTTATATGGAGACAAGTATAGCAGAAAGAGCTGAATTTGGAGTCTTGCAGATCTGCTTTTAAATCTGTCTTCTGCTAATTACTGTCTTTGTGACTTTGGGCAAGTCACTTAACCTCTTTGGCCTTGGTTTCCTCATCTATAAAATTGAGAGGTTGGACTAATGACCTTCAGTGTAACTCTAATCCTCTTGCATACAGTGTAGGAAAATTCCATTATATTCATATATGGCATCTGATGAAACATCTTGTTTCTGGTTTTTTACTACTACAAAAGTGCTGCTGTAGCTTTTTATGTGATGACCAAGAATTGGATATTGAGGGGATGTCCATCAGTTGGGGAATGGCTGATCAAGTTGTGGTATATGAATGTAATGGAATACTGTTGTGCTATGAGAAATGACAAACGGGCAAGTTTCAGTAAATCATGGAAAGGCTTACGTGAATGATGCTGAGTGAAGTGGGCAGAACCAGGAAAACACTGTATGGTTACACAACATTGTGTGATGATTAGCTGTGATTGACTTAGCTCTTCTCAGCAACACAGTGAGTCCAAAAGACTCATGATGCAAAATGCATCCACATCCAGGGAAAGAAACATGGAGTCTGAATGGAGTTCAAAGCATACTGTTTTCACTTTTTTGTTGCTTTTTGTTTTTCGTGGCTTTCCACTTTTTGTTTCTTCTTTTACAACATGAATAATGTGGAAATATGTTTAATGTGAGGGTTCATGTATAACCTATATCAGATTGCTTCCTGTCTTGGGGAGGGAAGATAGAAGGAAAAGGAGGAGGGGAGAGGGAGGGAGAAAAATTTGAAACTCAAAAATCTTATAAAAATGAATTTTGAAAACTATCTTTACATGTAATTAGAAAAAAAATAAAATACTATTTCCCTCCAAAAAGTGATGCTATGCAGATTTTGCTGTATAATCTCCCAAGCTTCAAAGTTTGTCCCCCAACCCAGATTTACTCCTTCTGTGGACTTTCCCATTTCTGCCAGTGATTCCACCAGTAGTCTTGCTTGAAACCTCCACACAACCCCTTCATCATTCTTCTGTGTCCAGTTGTCAAGTCCTTTAGATTCTACCTCTGTGATGTTTCCCAAGTCCACCCCTTCTCTCTTCCATTGCTAGAAGAATATATAGTTCTTCATTGTCCCCGCCTGGACTGCTGTAATAACCTAAGAACTCTCACTTCTCCTCTCCATCCTCCTGTGGATCTTTCATGTCATTGCTAGACTGTTCTTAATGTGCATGTATGATTGCGTCTTTCCTCTGCTTATACTCCTTGGATGGTTCCTTAGTGCCTAAAAAATAAAGACTGAACTCAGCATAAGATCATCTGTATAAACGTTGGAGGAACTCTAGAGGCCATTTAGGGCAGCCATCTCCTTTAAAGTTGTGGAAACTGAGGCCCAGTGAGTGATTTGCCCTTAGTTACATAAGCTCTCAGTGTGCTGCAGAACTCTGAAACTTTCAGAAAAGGTGTGTTAATAGTTTATCAGAGAGTGTTCTATACCTGTGAATATTTACTGTAGGTCTAGACCCTACTTCTGTCCCTACAGCCTGATCTTCAGGCGTCTCATGTTTGCACTGTATGAAAACTTCCTTCCTGTATTGAAAATGACGCAGACCTTCTTCCCCTGTCCCTTGTCTCCATGTTGGGCTGTTTGTACAATCACTGGAGGGTGGCTGCAGAATTTGGCAGGTTAATGAGGCTAAGCCTGGGAGTGAAGTGTCAAGAGTGGTAGGGGTTTTTCGCTTGTTTATAATTTCAGTTGTTTTACTGACTTTCACACTGTCCGTAGACTGAGTTAGGATGAAAATAATGTCTGCTTCCTTTTCTGTGTTTAAACAGGGTTTGTGGATGACATCATCCAGCCTTCTACAACTCGTGCCCGAATCTGCCATGACCTAGATATGTTAGCAAGCAAAAAGCAGTCCAACCCCTGGAAGAAGCACGCAAACATTCCACTCTGAACAAATCCTACAGGAAGAAACTGACAGGGTGGTATTTCATGATGAGAGGACATGTGGCATGCCTATTTCTTGCTTTGGAAATAATGAAACCTGGATTTGGGCTTAAATGCCATATGTAAGTTGGAGTTGCTAAATTTATTAAATCTAAAAGAATGCTTTGTGTGCCTTAATATGCCGTTCCATACTACACCATTGACTTTTTCAGAAAACTAGAAATGATTTTTTCAAGGCAGGCTATGAAGGAGCTGCGTGTGGACGTTTGCAGACCAGGTGTCAGTGTTTCCATCAGCCAGTCACAGATGTGTGTGCTTCCCTGGAAGTGATCTTAGGGTTTTTAATCCTGAAATCTTGATGCTTCAGTGATTGACCATTAGCAGAGTAAATGTGATATATCGCTAATACTTTGTGCCACATCAGGGCTTAAAAAACTAAGCCTGGTAAAAAGTAAATCTACAAGTAGATTACAATTTGGATTTTTATTTCACTTCTAAGAAATGATTGGCTTCTATTTCAGAAACTGTGGGAAAATAAGATAAAATCTCATTAAAAACTGTGGACTATCCATCCAATCAATGCCTTTTTGCAAAGCAGTTTGATTTTTTTCACCTGCTAATTAGCTATATTGCTGGATAATTTTTTGTATATTGAGTATTTGTGTATCAAATAATATGATCCCTTTTTTACTTCTTTTCTTCCAGGATTATTATATTCAAATTAATTTTTTATTTCAACATATAATAAAAATTGTGCTCCAGTCTTATATCTATGCTAAGGTGTGTTTTTGTGTAATTTTCTTACATCTCCATTCTGTGGTTGCCTCAGTAACCTGTACTTTCTTCTACAGCCTGGCTTTGCTGCTTCAGTCTGTAAAGTACTTTCTTTTTCCCTTTAAACAACCTTTCTAATTCCAAATCCAAGCTGACAGAACATAATTTCTAAGAACACATTTAAACAGAATGTGGAGATTTTAAAACAGAGGTTTAAAGTGATTTTTATAAAAGCCAATTAGATATCTCCAAGAGGCTAGTCATTTAGAGTGATTTTGTTTTTAGTCTTTTAGCGTGTTTTTGCCCCTCACATGACTGGGACCCCTCCTTGGTCTAGGTTGGGATGAAGTGCCCAGAATGGGCATAGTTGTGGGGTGTGATTAGCTTCCTGTCTTTCTCTGCCTCTGTGGCTGGAGGGAGTGAGAGACTGTACATATTCTATACTCTACATATTCTAAAACCAGTGAACCTTCAAGCCCATTCCCCTTTATGACGTTATGACCTCTCATGGCAACACTAGCCCACCTTGATAAATGTACATCAGCCATGGCATAGTTGGAAAAGCTATTTATTTACATGGAAGCATGTGTCTTGGCCATGGTATTTTTTAGATCCATGCAGACACATAAAATTCCCTGCTGCTGGCCCAGCTCTTGCACTCTCTCCCCAGAACCACCTGTGATGGACTAAGTCCGAAAAATGAACTCCTGGCCAGTGCCCTGTGACCCCCCAGTTTCCCATTCTTCCTCACAAGGATCTCTAAGTCCTTCGTTTCCCTTTCTCTTGGACTTCTCAAGGCAGCCCTTCCCTTTGTGCTGCCAGGCTGCCTTAGCCCCAGATAGCCAGTAATCAGCCCTTACACTCACTGTTAACCACATTTTCTACTCCCTAAGGATTTGGGGGAGGGCATGGGAGAACATTCTCACACTTTCTCTTAGCTAGCAACTGTTATCAGGTGTTTTGTCCTTGGGTCTGCCCACTCTGGCTGTTGCTCCCTCTGACCCTTAGCCTGTTTAACCCCTTCACCACCATGCCATTTTATTTAATGTGTCTGTGGGCCTCTGGCAGATTGTGTGACTTGAAGGGGTGCCTCAGCAGTCTGTCACACTTGCTTGTTCCTATGGTGTCCAGCATCCAAGACCACATTCCCCTCCATTTCCAGCAAACAGGATCCCAGCTGTTTTGGTCTCCATATTGAACATAAAATCCTCAATTCGTGTCTACCATCCAAAGGGCAAAAGTCACAATAGGCAAAACATACTTCCCCCAGCAATTTATAACCTCTTCTTTATTCCTTGTCTTTCCGTATATCTTGGTATCTGAGCTGCAGGACCAAAGCTGAGAAAAAAAGTTAATTATCCAGCTTTCCCATAATGAGTAGTGGCCTTCCTTTCAACTGTGACACATACACAAGCCAGTTCTCCCCCATTCTGGAGCCTTTTGGACCTGGCTACGCATGACGGTAAAGGGAACCTCCCACTCTGGCCCAAGAAAAGGGATTTCACCAGCGGAGCCAGTGTGCTCTTTGGAGCACCAAGAAGGTCTGGTGCTGCCTGGGCCAGGGCTCAGTGTCCATCTTTCCATACCCATTCAGTTCCAGACTTGACAGCCTGGTTATTCTGCAAGAATTTCAAAACTTAACTTTTTTCTTTGTTATTGTTCAGTCGTTTCCAGCTTTTTGTGACCTTGTCTGGGGTTTTCTTGGAAAGGATACTGGAATAGTTTGCTATTTCCTTCCCCAAGTCATTAGACAGAGGATCAAACTGAGGCAAGCAGGGTTAAGTGACTTGCCCAGGGTCACACAGGATTAAACATCCAAGGCTGAATTGAACTCAGGAAGATATGCCTATTTACTCATATGCCTATTTACCAATCTTTATATTCAAATACATTAATATCCTAAATAAGAGTATTAATATCCTCAATAAGAGTATTAATAGGGAATTGTTTTTAAAGCAACATTTCAAAAAACAACATATTTAACCTAGCATAATTGATGGAAAGAGGTAGAAAATATAAGACCCCACTGTGTTGAGTGTTTGTTGACTAAGGAAAAACATTTACTTGAGAAGAATAAAATGCTGTCTTTAAGACTGTCTTCTAACAGGGTGACTCCCATGTATACATCAAGATTATATAAGATACCTTGAGAGATATATCAGAAAATCTTGTTTCACAACTTCTCTGATCACTAACATTATGCATACTGCAGGGAGATGCATGCACATTCACCACGTTCACAGAGCAGATACATTCCAAGCTCCAAGGAGAAGATGGGCTCCCTACGGGTGGTGAGGTCCTTAAGAGCTTCCTTTTTGTGGATGATGTCATTCTAGTTGCATCAAGTTTTGAGACATTTGCAGAGCCCCCTTGTTCTCCTGTTTCAGCAGCTCAGGGTCAAGGCTGTGCCCATAGCTGCTGCAGACATTGTAGCCTTCCCAGGATCAGGGTCTGTGCTTGCCTCCCAAGTGACTCCTCCATGTTTTCCAGCATCTTCTGGGAGAATGAAAAGGGTGAGTGACTGGCAGAGAGAATCTAATCTTAATTAGAAAGGCCCCTGTAACCTTGAGGTGGGCTTTCCAGTTCTGGAGCTAGGCCAAGGAAGCCTCCTTCTTATGGGCACAGTTATAGCTACTGGTCCCAAGTTGGGAGAAAAAAAAGGAGGGGAGAACTGTCTGTCTCTTCCTGAATGAATGGGCTCCTGGTGTTGAGAAGTCATTGCTGTATTCGTCCCAAACCTTACATCAAGATGGCTGGCTGGGGTATATAATCGTGGAAGGGAAATCAGGAGACTAATTTTTCTCTCCATTTAAAAGAGAAATGCCTCAATAATCCCTGCTTTTCTCTATTTTTGTTACCCTATCTATCCCTCTTTGCCTGCCTATTCCCACCTAAATATGGGGGAGGTAATGTATGTGTGTGTGTATATATGTATATATTTAAATATATGACTATGTATGATAAAGTCAAGCAAAACATTCATAAATTGGCCCTGTTTGAAAATGTATGTCTTATTCTGCACTGCAGGTCCTCTGTAGTCATGACTGGTCATTGCATTGATCAGAGTTCTCAGGTCTATCAAAATTATTTTGCATTCTCATTTTTTGTATAAATTGGTTAGCTGGTTCTGCTACTTAATTCTTCATCATTTATCTGTATTCATACAGGTCTTCCCAGGTTTCACTGAAACTATCCACTTCATCTTTTCTCATGGTGCAATTATATTCCATTTCATTCATATACCTAATTTCTTTAGCAATCCCGCAATAAATGAACACTCTCCCAGTTTCTAGCTCTTTGCTTCTATTTTTAAAAAGCTGCTATAATTATGTTTGTACGTATTGCCCCTTTCTTTGATCTCTTTAGGGCAGGGGTGGAGAGCCTGCCGCCTTAAGGTCACATGGTCACATGTGGCCCTCTAGGTCCTTTGACTGAATCCAAACTTCACAGAACAAATCCAGAATTTATTCTGCTTTAGAGGAATAGCCCAGTTATAGTATCACTTGATCTATTTAGTGACTTTTGTGGTATTTCCTTATTTCTTTCCAGAATGGCTGAACCATTTCACAACTCCATCAATAGCATGTTGGTGTGTCTATTTCCTGACAGCCCCTCCATTATTTTCCTTTTCTGTCATCTTTGCTAATCTGATAGGTGTGAGGTTAATTCCTGCAGGGGCTTCCTTGTCCAATTATTCGATGTCTTTGGATGCTCACTGCAAGTGAACTTCTCATCTTGTCTTCTTCCAGCCACACATTAATTTCTAGGAGGAGAAATCTGTGGCCTCCACTGTCCTCCAGAAGCTGTCAGTTGAGTTTTAGGATCTCTAAAAGTTTTTCTGATAAGGAAGTTAAGAAAGAAGCAAAGTCAAACAGGTAATTTTTAAAAGTAATATATAGACTTAGCTACACACTTTTTTTTAAAGGCAAGTGATATGAAATGGAGACTTGTGGTTTTGTGTAGAATTCTCTGTGTGTGTTCCAGTGTATGTAGAAAAATGTTCTTTTTTTGGTATTTATATCTAGAATAAAAAAAATTAACTAAAAGTTATTCTGTTGCCCTTTCAGTGAAAGCTAGATCCTTTTCTGACTTGTTGATGTAAAGAAGACCTTACCAACAAAAGAGATTCAGTGGGCTCAGGAAGCTCCACCTTGCTTCCTTATTGGGTCACCTTGAAAGGAGCAGCCCCACTGTTACAGTTTTACTGTCTATTTCTTGGTCTCATTTAGCCTTTCCTTTAAATATTTAAATGCTAGGCCATTTAGTAGATACATGTTAAGTAGTGAAGTTAATTCATTGCTTGTGGTATTGCTTGTGGTATCTTTCAGACAAATGTAGTTCCCCTGCTTATCTCTTTTTAAAAAGTCTGTTTTTGCTGTTACCTTGTCTGAGATAATGTTTTCTATCCCCTTCCTTTTTACAAAGTTGTACTGAAGCATAATTGCTTCTGCTTCAGCCTTGTATTTTAATTCCGTACGAATCTTTATGTTTCAAATATGCTTCTTGTAAATCACAAATTGCTAGATTCAGCTTTTTATTTCATTTGGGCGACCTCTTCCATTTTGTGGATGAATTCATTTCATCTACATTCCCACTTTTACTCTTATTTCCCTTCATCCTGTTATTTTATACTTTTCCCACTTTTGATCCATGCTCCTTCTTTATAAAGAAGAATGCTGAGGGACAGGAATGTGCTGGGCACCAGTGCGCTGCACTGATGCAATTAGCTTCTTTCTGTTTTTTTCACTCAAACTCCAGTCATAGGTCTTTTCTTTCTTTCCTTTTAGAATACTCTTCATGATCCCCTCTATGTTTAGGGTTTGTTCTGCTTGTGCCTAATTTCTCCCTGAATTTAACCTCATTCTTCTTTCCCTTTTTCTCTCTCCCCATTCCTTTTCATTTCCTCGTTAAGTTGAAAGTATTTATTCCTCTGTCAAAATGTGTGTGTTCTACTTTCCTTTGACTAGTTCAGTGGAAAGCAAGCTTGACTTGATGCCCTCTTCCTCAGCCCTTCTTTCACTTGTACAGACTAGTATCCCTAACCCTGCTGGTGTGAAGTAATCAGTTCCCCCTCCATACCCTTTCTCCTCCTTTTCCCCTAGTTATTCTTGCTTTCCTTCCATTTCCTTCTCTTAAGATCATCAAGAAGTAACAAAACCACTCCTACACCCACTCTGATTTCTTTTTCAATGACCCCTAGTGACATTAGGGTCATTAGAATGTAAATATTTCATTCTTGCAGAATCCCTTGTGATTGCTTACTTGTATTTTATCTTTTTATATTTTTCTTGATTCCTGTACCCGATTCTGGTTTTTTAATCACAAATACTTATAAGTCCTCTCTTTCATTAAAGGTCTATTCCCCAGCTCCCCACACCCCCAGTAGAATTATTTTCACGTTTCCTAAGTTATTCTTTGTCATAAACCTTTATCTTTTGCCCTTTAGAATGTCAATTTTTTCAAAACATTTTCTGCATGTATTGAGAAGTTAAGTGACTTGCCCAGTGTGATACAGGCAGTGTGTGTCAAAGTCAGGACATGAACCTGTATTTTTGTTTCTGTAAGACCAATCCTCCATCCATGCCACTCTTTACCCATGGGTCTGTATCAGCTGGAAAGCAAATTGTATTTGAATGTCTGGACCTAGGGAATAATCCTTTCCAGTCCTTACTAGTTCAACATAAATATGAAAGGATGGGTCTAGTGGAATCCCTCAGAGATTAATACTGGGCTCTGTAGTGTTTAATATGTTTAATCAATGACTTGTACAAGGATCGTATGTCAAATTGAATCCTTCTTACCACTTGCAGATACAAACACACACACACACTCACATACAAAATAAATTTCCTGTTACTTTGAGAATTGTCCTCTTTGTATTTCCTTCTAAACTTTGTTTCATTCTCTTCTGTGCATTTTAAAAAATATTTCAGTGTTCCTTTCTGAGGCATCACTATTGCTCTTCTGGTCTCCTGATCCCTCTCCCTCTCCAACTGAAAACCAAGAGAAAGAAGATGGAAAAAAGTTTTTGTAACAAATAAGCATTGTCAAGCAAAAAAGCAGCTACCAACCAACCATGTCCAAGGATGCATGCTTCTTCCTGCACCATGAGGCTCCTCTCTTAGGAAGTGGGTACCATGCTTCCTCACAAATCCAAAGGCAAGGTTGGTCACTGCACTGATCAGAGTCCTTTCAAAAACTTGCACAGTTTTCTTTCTTGATAATATTGCCATCTTTATATAAACTGTTTGGATTCTGCTCATTTCCCTTTGCATTTGGTTCTCTGAAATATATTTTTTTCATAATTTCTTACATATTCTATTTATATATTTATATATCACAATTAGTTGAGCTAGTCCTCAGTTGTCAAAGAAACAATTCAGTAGACCTTTACATTCCAGTTTATTTTTTCCTGTTTTAATGTTTATTTTTCTCTTTCAATTCCTTCTTCAGAATCAGAAGGCAGCTAGCTGGTACAATGAATAACGGTAGACTTGAAGTCGGAAAGATCTGAGTTCAATTCTAGTTACAGACACGAGTTGTGTGAACCTGGGCAACTCAATCTCTGACTACCCTCAGTTTCCTTATCTGTAAAATGGGAATGTTTATATCTATTTTCCAGAGTTGTTGTGAGGATAAAATGAGATAATATTTGTAAAGGGCTTTGCAAACCTTAAGGAGTCACACAAATTCTAGCTTAGCAAATTTATTTGACTTGCCGCTCTGGTATTTTCTTCCCTCTCAACTCTCACATCTCCCTATCCTTGCTTATTTCCCTGTTAAATTTTATGTATTTCTACATAAACCAAACTATTTGGAGGAGTTCAGTCCTTCTTTGTCTGGTTCAGATAAGAACAAGATACCTGTTCCTCCACCCCTTTTGCCATATTGGAATCTTCTTCTTCTCATGTACCCCAATTATGAGAAATAACCAGCTCTACTCCCTTCTTCTTCTTTTGTACTCTAATGTATTCCTTTTATCCTCCCTTTAATTGCTCATGTGGGCAATTAAATGTAATGAGGACAATATTTCTGTTACAGCAGGGGAAGAGATCCAAGATGGAATTTTGTATCCCATCTGGAAATCATTGAATTCTTCCTATTTATTAGTACTGTAAGAAATCAAGGTTCAGGAAAATCTCCAAATGGTAACCAGTGAATAAATGCTATGACAGTCACTTTTCTTCCATCAAAACAAGAAAATACTGGAGATGAAGCTGCTAGACCACTTTTTTTTCTCCAAGGATGAGATCAGTGAGATACAATTGTTGACACTGGTCATCCTCTGGTCCTGGAAAGTACTCTGTCCTCTTAGCATCCCTCTCATCTTTCGTCTTTCAAGATGTATAAGAAGCACCGCCTTGTACATGAAACCTTTCCCAATCTCCCCAACTCGTAGTACCTTTCCTCTCAAATTACCTTGTATTTAACTATGCAGTTTTGGGGTGGAAAAAGTCACTTACCATAGTTTTCCATTGCATTTCTTGGTCGTTATTTGATCTGGTTTTATTTCAGGTTTTTGTTGGAGTAGCCATATGGGAACCAGGCTACCTGCCTTTCTTTAGGCAGTCATCTTGACTGGGACAGAACATATATTTTCAAATATGACTAGTGCAACGTTTCCTTTTTCATTACAATACCATTGATTACAAGGAAGATTTCTGTTTTGTGTATGTATGTGTGTGCATGCCTGCGTGTATGTGTGTGTACACACTCATGTACATATGGATGGGGAAAGTCAGTGGGATGTGATAGTGATATAAAAAAAGAAAAGAGAATATGTTTTTAAAAGTTTTGTGAGCAATTGGAAATAGAATTTTTGTCTTTGATGTCTTTCCTAGTTTAGCTAGATAAAAAAATTTGGAGTGAAGTTTAATTTCCCTTAAATTAATTTCCCTTGATTATGAGCAGGTGTAGGATGGGGTGGGGAGAGAGAGAGAGAGAGAGAGAGACATAGAGATTTTTGTTATTCCATGTTGAATGCAGGATCTTGTCTGATTCAATTTAGGATTCCTTTATAAGTGACATTTACCTTCTTAGTTGTTCATAAAAATCTTCCTTTATCAACGAAGCTCTGTAATTTTGAAGATGTGTCTTAGTTGAGCTGAAGCTAATATTTCTCTCTGAGGGAATTTGATGAATTCTATTGATCTGTAATCTATCCCTTGATCTTATTGCTTCTGGGAAATTTTCTTCCTGCATTTTATTTATTTATTTGTTTTGTAAACTTTTTTAAAAATTTGATTTAATTTTTTATTAATTTATTTGTTTTCATTTTTCTACAATCACTTCCATAAGTCTTAGATTTTTCTCCCTCTCCCTCTCTCTTCCCTCCTCGCTCCCTCCCTGAGAGGGCATGCAATCATATAGGGGTTCCACACATTCTTATTAAACACATTTTCACTTGCATAGAAGAATTAAAATGAATGAGAGAAACCATGAGAAAAACCATAACAAAACAAAACTAACAGGGGGGCAGAACCAAGATGGCAGAGAAGAAGGATGGTCCTGTAAACACTATTATGGGAGGACAGGAGAAAATGGAATAAATGAATGGCAGGATAGGACAGAGGGAAATGTGGTTAGTCTTTTACAACATAAATATTATGGAAGAGCTTTGCATTGTTACACATATATGACCTATACTGAATTGCTTGTTTTCTCAATGAGGGTGGGTGGGGAGGGAAGGAGAGAATATGGAACTCAAAGCTTTAAGAATGAATGCTAAAAATTGTTTTAGCATGCAACTGGAAATTAAGTTATACAGGCAATGGAGTATAGAAATCTATTTTGCCCCACAGAAAATTAGAGGGGAAGAGGGAGGGAAGAAGGGTGGGTAATAGAAGGGAGGACAGACTGGAGGAAGGGGAATGGGGTGCATGCTGTCCTGGGGTGGGGGGCAGGGAGAGATGGGGAGAAAATTTTGAATTCAAATTCTTGTGAAAGTGAAAGTTAAGAACTGAAAAATAAATAAATTATATATATAAAAAGAAACATAACACAAGAGCAAATACTCTGAATCTTTCCCCCACCTCCCCCACTTCTGTAGAAGGCAATCCTCCCAGTCCCTCAGGTTTGTAACCTAGGAATCATCCTGGATTCCCTACTATTTCTCATGCCCCCCATTCAATCTGTTTCCAAGGCCTGTTGATTTTACCTTTGCAGCATCTCTCCCGTACACCTCCTTTTCTCCTCTGATGTTGCTCCCATTCTAGTGCAGGCCCTCATCACTTCACCTTTGTACTACTGCAGTAGCCTGCTGGTGGGTCTGCTTGACTCAAGTCTCCCCACTTTAAACTGTGCTCCATTCGCATGTGAAGATGATTTTCCTAAAGTGTAGATCCTACCATGTTATTCTACCCACTGCCCCCAGCCCCCAATATACTCCAGTACCTTGCTTTTGCTTCCAGGGGCAAACACAAAATGCTCTGCTTGGCATTCAAAACCCATCGTAACCTAACCCCTTCCTCAAAGTCTCCAACACATTCTCTTGGATCCAGTGACACTGGCCGTCTGGCTTTTCCAGGAACAGGACACTTTATCTATTGTATTCAGGCATTTTCTCTGGCTGTCTCTCATGCCTAGAATACTCTTTCCTCCTCTCTAACTACTGACCTTCCTAGCTTTCTTTTAAGTCCCAACTAAAATCCCACCTTCTAAAGGAAGTCTTCCCCAACCTATCTTAATTCCAGCTCCTCCCTTCTGTTAATTATCTCCATTTTTCCTGTATGTAGCTTGTTTTTATATATCTCTTTGCATGTTGTCTCCATTAGATTGTCAGCTTTTTGAGAGCAGGGACTGTCTTTTGCCTCCTTTTGTATCTACAGAGCTTAGCACAGTGTCTGTCACATAGTAGATACTTAAATTTGATTGATTGATGGCTTCTATTAAGTTTAGCATAAATTGAAAAACCCGTAAGAACTTTGATACACCACATATTGTCAGATCAGGGCTTTTGCATACTGTACTTGTGTAACTGATGATTCGAATTCCAGTGATTTCAGCACAGGACTTTACATTTATTCCTGATGAAATACTGATTCTGTTAGGGGTGATGTTCTCAGGTAAGGAGTGGTCACAGCCCTAGGTGGGGTATTGAAAGAGAAGCAGATTCCGAAGTAGCATTCAAGTGACTCAGATCTTAGAGTATGGTGGAGTCTTAGTTCAGTCTGAAACATGTAAAGGAATGTCCATAGCAGGAATCAGAGATCAAAGGGGAGCCTGCACTTCTGTCCCTCTGAACCAGCAGAGCTTCCTGGCTAAATGCTAGAGGCTGAGGTCACAGCAGTCTACTTTTACTCAGAACCAAGCCCAGGTCAGGAACTTGCAGAGCTAAGATCAGAGGGGCAGCATTAAGACTTTGCACTGGATCAGACCTATTGAGGCCACTGTTGGTTCCCAACCTTAGCTGTCCCAGAGATCCAGGAATAAGACAACACTCAATAGCCCCTCTGACCTTTCCTCCAGAAATATATACGCCTGGACCGAATACCAAGTAGAATTCAGGAAGTTATGCTTGAAGAATGAGCAAACAAAAAAGGAATGCCATCAATAAAAGCTATTATAGTGACAGAGATGCCCAAGACCCAAACCCAGAAAAAAAAATGACTCCAAAATATCCACAAGCAAAACCACAAAAAACAGCTTGGAGACAGATTGAACTAGAATTCCTGGAAGAGATGAAATAAGAATTAGAAATGCTTTTATAAATAAAATGAGAACACTAGAGGAAAAAATTGGAAAAGATATGAGACATATGAAAGAAAGAATTGGAAAAACAATTAATAGTTTGACACAAGAATTATGAAATCTTGCTCAAGCAACAAACTCACTGAAATTTAGAATGAACCAAATAGAAACCAATGATTCCATACAGCAACAAGAAATATTAAACCAAAATTACAAGACTGAAAAAAAAAACAGAAGAAAGTGTGGGGCATTTATATACCTTAAAGCAGATGACCTGCAAAATTAGGTCAAGGAGAAAAAAAATTTAAGAATATTGGACTACTTGAATGCCACGACCAAAAAATGAATTTAGACATTCCATTTCAAGAATTCTTAAAATATAACTACCCAAATCTTTTACAACCAGAGGGAAAAGTAGAAATAGGAACAATCTAGCAGTCATCTCCTGAAAGAAATATTAAAATGAAAACTCCCAGGAATATTATAGTCAAAATTCAGAGCTTCAAGTTTAAACAAAAATACTGCAAACAGAAAAAAAGAATTCAGGTATCAAGGATCCATAATCAAGATCACACACTATTTAGCAGCTACCAATATGAAAGAGCAGTGAGCTAAGGACATCATATTCCAGAAGACAAGGATGTAAACTTATAGCCAAGAATAATTTACCCAACAAAATTGAATATAATCCTACAGGGGAAAAATTAGATCTTTAATGAGATAGAGGACTGCCAAGCATTCCTGATGAAAAGTCTAGAGCTGCATAGACACATTACATTTCAAACACAGAAGCTGCAACTCATAAAAAAGTAAACAAAAACAACAATAAAAGACCTAGGAAAAACTACTTACATTTTAATATGGGGAGAAGATCTGTCTTCCCAGGGAACCCTATCATCATCAGGATGATACAAGGAATGTAATTAGACAGAAAACCTGGGAGTGGTCCTGTTATGTCTTGATGATCTTAAGATAATGGAAAGAGAAAAGCCATACAACTAGAAGGGGAAGGGAAGATAAGGGGAAGGAAAATTACATAATCAGAGTATGCAAGTAGATATCTATCCAAACAAGGAGGAAGAGCCTGAGGTGGGGGGATTGACAGTTGAAGCTTACATTCATCTAAACTGGTTAAAGGAGGGAAAATAATGCACACACCAAGCATTGGGTACAGAATTATATTTCATCTAACATGGAAATAGAAGGGAAAAGGAAGAAAGCAAAAGGAATTAGAAGGAGGGTAGATAAGGGAGAGATTAGCTCTATGCAAAACAAATTCTAATTAAGGATGTGAAAAACATTTATACTTCTTTTTGATGTGGCAAAGAATGGGAATCTGAGGGTGTACCCATAAGTTGGAAATGATTAAATAATTTAAGATACATGAATGCAGTGGAATACTTTGGTGCACGGAGCTCCCTTATTTAAATCCAATTCACTTGCAAGTCATGGCACCACCTTCCTGATATCATGGTCCTCTTTGAGGACAAAACACAAACAACAGCTACAGATTTGTTAGATCAATGTTGGAAATGTTTGCCATTGTGAAAAAAAACCCTCATGGACAGGTGTCCTTACAGAAGAAAAGTCAAATTCTAAAAAAAAAAAAAAAAAATTACATTGAACAGTACCCCATAGAAAGACGTCCTTGTATTTGGAAGGACCTTGACTGGAGAGTTCAGTGCCATGAATTTCTTCATTTTTATAGTGATTCCTTCCTCCCTTTAGCTGACTCACATTATTCACTTGAGTTGTCTGTATTATCCTCTTTCTTAGATAAGGCTGCCCCCATTTCCTCTCCTCTCAATTATCAAATCCTTGTAATTGTGACATACAAAAATTTTTTTTGGGGGGGGTCATCATCTTATTAGTCATCCTCAGAATAATTAATAAAAGGAATCAGTGATACTCTTGAATGCCAAAGACCCCTCATGGAACCTACTCAATGCTTATGTGCCCTTGGAAGAATAAGTATTCCCGAGGGTGGCAATTAACTCTGATTGGTTAACAAGTAATGAACATGAAAATTTATAATGAAGGATGAACCTATTCTAATGAGGGAATGTGATTTTGATCATGTTATTTACTTCCAAATCACCCCAGGCCTAGGCCAATGTAATAGAAGAATTTATCACCACCCAAACCAGGCTTCAACACAACGGGTGGGATCTGAAGAAGATTGAAGAGAAAGTTAATCCAATTTCATTATCAGCAATGTCTTTCAGATGCTGGTTGGGTCTAATAAAGAATAAGGTTTCAGAAATGGTAAATCTTGTGTCTCCCCAATATTAACAATTAGTTATTTATTAGTCATTTCTCTCATATCTTACTTCGTACCTCCTCATTAAACTCAACTCTCTACCAAGTTATCAATGATCTCTTAAATGCCCAATTTAATGAATGGCCTTTTCTCAGTCCTTATCTCACTTTACCTCTTTGTAGCATTTGACACTGTTGGCCACTCCCACCGCCTGGATACTCTCTCTTCTCTGGATTTTCATGATTTCATTCTCCTGGTTCTCCCCAACCTGTCTTTTTGCTCCTTATTTGCTAGGTCATCATCCATGTTCCACCCAAACCCCTAAATGTAGGTATATCCCAAGGCGTTGCCTTTGATTTTTGGGTATACTTCCTCTCTTAGTGATTTCATCAGCTCCCATGAACTCAGTGGTCATCTCTATGCAAATAACTCTCAGAACTCTAAATCCAGCCCTAATCTCTCCCAAGTTATAGTGCCTGATGGACAACTGCCACCCAACATTTGAACTGGATGTTCTATAAGCACGTCAAACTCAATATATCCAAATTACTGCTCCTTCCCCCAAAACATACCCCTCATACTAATTTCCATCATTCTAGTCATCCAAGTTCATACTGTTGAAGTCATCCTTGTCTCTTCATCCTCTCACCCCCCTATATCCAATCAGGGCTTAAGTCTTATTACTCGGATCGACAATCCAAGACAATTCCAAGGGGTCATGATGAAAAATGCTATCCATTTTCAGAGAGACAACTGATAAACTGTGAGCAAAAACTGATGTATTAATTTTTCACTTTATTTTTCTTGTCTTTTTTTGTGAAATGGCTAATGTGGAATATATTTTACACGATTTCACATCTATAATTGATATCCTGTTGCTTGCCTTTTCAATGGGTATGGGAAGGGCTACAGTAAAGGAAGGAATGTGGAACTCAAAATTTAAAACAAATTTAAAACTGCTAAAATAAAAAAGAAGTGCGAAGAGAAAAAAAATTGACCTAAAAAATCGGAGAGATATTAATTGTTCATGGTGGTGTCATGCCAATTACATAAATAAATGGCAATATGAACTTATTTACTATGGACTAAAATGTTATTTTATAGAGCCTGAAAAAAACCAACCAAATTCATCTGAAGCAATAAACTATCAAGAATCTCAAAGAAATAATGAAAAAAATGGGAAGTGGTCTGTCAGTTCTGAAAATAGAAATCATGAAAACCATTTGCTACTGGTTTTAAAAGAAACGACTGGGAAAATTGCAAAGCAGTTTGGCAACATTTCCTACCATATAGCATAGGAGCCAAACTGATACATAATCTAGGGTTACATCATGAACAAATTAGAGGAACTGGGAAAGTGATATCTTTTACCACCATGGATAAGGGAATACTACTTGACCAAATAAGTTACAGAAAGGGACACTGGGAATAAAATAGACAGTTTTGATTATATAAAAATGAATAGCTTCTACCCAAACAAAATATAGCTAAAAGTAGAAGGGAAACTGTTTACTAAGGAATTTTTTTTTTTTTTTTGCCACAGTTTTTCTGATGTGTCTGATAGCTAAGATACATCAAATAATTGATTCAAATGTACAAGAACAAGGGCCATTCCCCATATGGTCAAAGGATATGAAAGGCAGTTCTCAAGGGGAAGAAATTCAAGCTATCAACAATCATATGAAAAAATGCTCCAAATCACTAGTTCTGAGGTTTGAGGCTTTTATTTTCCCAAAGCTCTTGGATTCAGGTCTGGAACTATCTCCACTGCAGTCTGAAGGATGGTGGTCAAGGTGTGGGCACATAGCTACCCTGTCCCTCCCTCAGGGTGCCTTCTTGCTTAGCTAGGATGACCTGCCAGTCCTGTGGGTGGGGTTGGCTGGTTCCACTCTCCACAGAATTGCTTCCCCAGGTGATAGCTGTGAGTACATTATAGGCATGGAGATGGGAGAATTCCAGTTGTTCATTGTTGTTTATTAGGCCCTTTGAAGTGGAGGTTCCACTGACATTTCAAACCCAACAAGTTAGGATGAGAATTCATGTTTTTTCCTCCAAATTCACTCCCCTTTTATCTTCACTTTCTTAACTCTGTTGAGAGTACTACTGTCCTATCACTCACCCATGTTCATGGCTTCAGTTAATGACTTCACTCTCCCACATATCCTGTATTTTATCAGTAACCAAACCTTGTCAGTTCTGACTTTACCTCTTGAGTCCATTCCCTTCTCTCCATTCACAATCATAGTTTGGCCTTCTTCATCTCTCCTAGTCTATTGCAAAAGCCTCCTAGATTTCTGGAGAACCAGTCAGTTCCTTCTCAGGGACTCTTCAAGATGCTTCTTTTTAAAATAAAAATCTAAACTTTGCTATCTAGAGGCCTGCTGGGCTCACCGGCATTGCAGCTCCTATCCCTACACTCACTTTATTGGGACATCCTAGGCCAGGTCCACCTGCCTTTTTTATAATCCCAGGCCCATGTTGAGCCCATGAAAAGGCCCTTCCATTGCTGGAATTTTTGATGCCCTCATCTCTCTGATCCCAGAAAAAGTGTCAGTGACAAGATGGGCAGCAATGCTGGCTTAGGTTGCACCATTTGAGCACAATTTCTCTCAGGAATATTTTTTCTGTTATGGTGGGAGAGGAAGGGGAGAAGGAAGAGGGAAAAGCAAAGGACTACCACTCTTTTTTCTCCCCTTTTCATTTCTTTCTCTCCTTTCCTGTTTCTCTCTCTCCTGTCTTCACCTCTCCTCCTTCTCTAGCTCTAAAAGCTCAGTACAAGTTCCAAACTATATCTCAGAAAACAATGAGGATGAATCCTAGAACCCTAATCCAATTCAAAGAAAACTAAGTAGCTAGCTATTATGTGAAAGGTACCGAGGACACTAATATGGAATAGGACTTAATTCTTCAAGTAAATAACAACCTGACAGTGTTGACAAGAAAGGACTTTTTAAACCTAAGTAACTATATTTATTATTACAACTACTATAAGTAATGCTATTATTCTTACCACATTCACAGGAGATGAGAAATTTATAAATTATTGGTGATACGAATTATAAACGCAAAGAAGTCCGAACCGAAGGAATGAAACTCCCCCTCTAAGAGTCGGCACCTGAATGGATTCTTAAAGAGAAGAATTTCCGCAGACTGGGAAGACCAGTTCATGCACAAGGAAAAAGTATAAACAAAAGTAGTGAAGGCAGAAAAGGCCAAGGCAAGTCACACGGGATCTGGTTGGCATGCCAGGGGGAATAATGGCAGGCTTTTGAGTCTCTACACTGGTACTGTACTAGGAAGATAACTGGTTATCAAGGGTGGGTTGTAAGAGGGAGGGAAAGGAGACAGTAATTATCCAGTGGACAGGTGGTAAGGACTAAGGAGGTTACAGTGGGGGAGAAAGAAGGCATGGCATGCCATCACTGAGACTTGTACTAATAGTAATATGTATCATCTCTTCACCTAGGTCCGAATGGAACTGCAATAAGGTAGGTCTGTTGGCAGCAGTGGAGAAAATGGTAGCCCTCTTTTATGGGAATGGCACTAGGGGGCACCTGAACACAGTATCTGACACATGACCCACTGAACTCCAACATTCAGAGGCTGCCACTAATCAAAACAGGATGGCTCTGGTTCATTTGATGTAGGATCTGCAACCTTGCATAAGTAATCACACCTCATGAACAAGGATTTGACCAGTCCGATTTCTTTACTGTAATTGATAGGTAACTATGGAAAGGTTATTTAATCCTCAAACCCTGTTACAGAACAGCTCTCATTTTAAGTTTTATCTTTTTTGGTAAGTTCTTAGACTCCCAGGAGACTTCTCTGGAAAAGAAATACTGTCTATTTTTAAAACCGAATTAGAAGGTGGAGATTCTCTCTTACACATTAATCTCCTGTGCTAGTGTTCCCCCAGGCTGAAATCATGAAAAGTAGCAACATGGAAATTCAATTTAATGCTTGATAAAGCTCCACTATTCAAATACAGTAGGTATATTTGGGCACACTTGGAGCATTAGGATGGGGTTTGTATCACCAAAACTTTACAGTTGTGATTAACTGGTGTGACATCAAAGGAACAGCGTATTGGAGAACATAAAAGGGTGAATTAAATCAAAACTTCCTCCCCTAAGATAAGGTCTTCAGATTTGTTCTGTGGGTTTTGTTATGGGTCTCTCCTTAGGACATGGCAGATTTTGACAACCTGTCTTCAATTAAAACACCTTTTTTTCTATCTTTTGGTGCCATGGCCGTCTGTAGGGAAGATCTGATTTTTATACAGTGATCCCTTATCAATGTGCCCATCTACGGTCTCTACTTCCACAATATGCTCAGACGGTACAGCTATCTCTTGTCCCTCTATGTATATGCCTGACCCAGCTGACTGACTGTGACAAACTTGGGAAAAGACTGACAAAAACAAGGTTTTTTCCTCCTGTTTCTTATTTTTCATTAGTACATTGATGCATTCTAATTGCAAAAACATCAAGTGAAAAAGCTCCATCTTTTTGAGAGGCAAAGTTTGAAGGAGCTTGAAAGTTCAGGCTTTAAAAAAAGCACCCACTTTATTAAGCTAGGTAGCATAATGACTGGAGTCCTAGGCCTAGATTCAAGAAGACATGAGTTCAAATTCAACCTCAGATACTAACTAGCTGTGTGACCTTGAAGTCAATGTGTCTGCCTCAGTTTCCTCAACTCTAAAATGGGGATAATATTAGCACTTCCCAGGCTTGTAATATTTGTGCAGCTCTGGCTACGTAAATGAGTTATTACAATTTTTAGTCTAGCTTGTCAGTAAAAAAACTGGTCTAGGATGAATTGGATGACTACCACAGGCCTGATTTTGAATAGTTTATTAAAGGAAAGGTGAAGCATCAGTTTCAAATTGTACAAAAGGAAAAACCTCATATTGTAAATGTACAA
Organism: Potorous gilbertii; assembly: GCA_028658325.1. Taxonomy (NCBI): domain Eukaryota; kingdom Metazoa; phylum Chordata; class Mammalia; order Diprotodontia; family Potoroidae; genus Potorous; species Potorous gilbertii. The sequence continues at coordinate 275,113,466 of CM053771.1, read as the reverse complement.
TTTACAGAAGTACTAGCAAAACCAATCAAGGAGACACTCAAAATACAAAAATCTATTTGACTTCAAACTGAATTGGAAACTCATTGGAGGTACCTAGATATTAAACCTTTTTTTTGTTTTTTTCTTGTTTTTTTGTTATACAGTATTCTACAATTCTAAGTTAGGATTCTGTTTTCCACAGAGGACTGTGAAGAACAAGACCGGCCTGTGATTGTGACTCAAACCATGCAGTATGGATCACGATCCTCCGCTCTCCCAGAACTACTGAGCTGACGTGTTAATGCAGCTACTCCTCCTGTCCTTCTTTCAAGAAAGTCACAGTTCTGACAGCACAGCATTGTTTGTCCCCTCTTAACCCTGGCTGAGGAACTGCTGAATTAGCATGTCAAACATTTTTGGCAACCAAGTCTTATTTTGAGGACTGTACACACATTTAGAAAAAAGTCTTGATTTTTTTATGTTTATTAAAAGGATGAAAACATCCAGTTTTTTTTCCTCCTTCCCAAAAAGTAACCACTGGGTGTGCAGATTTTTATCCTTTTTAAAAAAGAATGAAATTTTTGGTAAAAGAGAAAGTCTCATGATTTTGTTCTAGCTGATTTTAAAATAATCACTTAATTAGAAATAGCCGTTCTTACAGTGGATGGCTGTGTTCTGAAGTTCCAGTGCTAATGTAAAGAATCAAAAAGGATGAGGAAAAGTTGTTTTCTCAAACTACAATAGCAGCAACTGGGCATAGTCAGAAAAGCTAAGCAGAATGAAACTCCAAACCACTGCAGACATTTAAACCAACCGGTACAATGGGTTAGCTCAGGAGTAGGCGGCCTTTCTTCTGTTGTAAAAGTTCATTATTTTTCTCCCCCTGCAGAACAACTTTTAATATGCACAGTTAACACTGAAAATGTAGTTGGATTCCTTGGAAAGGTGAAGAACTTTAACCCTCTAAGCATACACTTCTATGCAGTACATACTTCTAACTGGCAAAATTAATTTATAAAATTATTCATCACGTAAGGGTATTTACTGCATGGGAAGTAGACACAGCTATGGTACAGTTAAAATTGCTTCTGAACGGCAAAGTGATTATTTTCCTAAGGAAATGGCAGTCTGTGTACCTTGGGTTTGGCAGGGCATGATAGAAGTGATTAAAAACAGCAAACTCATAACTGGAGAACTGTTTGTTTCTTTTACTGAGAATACTTTATTTGCTGGTATAAGTTGCTAAAAATGCACAGAACAAATACCCATAGAAAATGTACTGTGTTCGTGTCTCCCTGGTGCTATATAAAATTCATTGTTGCACAGCATTTGTTGGAAAAGTGGCTGCATGGACATTTTTGATTTTATGCCCCCTTATAAATAAAAATAAACCTTCTTTCTCAAGAGTATATAAAATTTGGGTTTTTCATCCCTGTCTCAGTGTGTGAGAGTGTGTGTGTGTGTGTGTGTGTGTGTGTGTGTGTGTGTGTGTGTGTGTGTGTAGTATGTGCGTGCGTGTGTGGTGTGTGTGCGTGTGTGGGTGTTTGGCAGCAGTGCACTGGGTCAGGGCTTTGCCGTGGGCTGTCAGTGTTCTGCTCCTTTCTATGCCCATGGACCACAATGACAACCACATCCAGTGTGTTCAAAAACACTCTTCTGCAACCAGGATGACCGGCTTATATAGCATCATTGCTAGTCAATGACTGACTGGCATAGGTTTAATAAAAATGGTTAGCTCTTAAAACATAAAAAGGCAAATGTTAAAACAGTTTTAAATTGTACAGCAGGAAAATAAAGTTAAAAATATTTTTTTTCCACTCAATGCTGAGTTTTCATAAAACAGGTGTACAACAGTGTTTATCTTGACAGCTGTCTTAAAAATTTAAAATCCCACCCCCCCCATCCAGAAAAAACCACACACATCTGTATTGGGATAGTCCAGTACTAGAATACAAATGATTTTTTCAGGTCAGTCTTTCTGAGGTGACTGTTCATTGACATTCCTTTGTGTAATTTACATGCTCCTCTCTTCTGCTCTGTCACTGCAAAAAGGGATTGACCTTAATCATTTGATTAAAAAACAAAGCAGATCACATCAAAAGTTTTTTTTTTCCATACAAGCTATCACAGTATATAGGCCTCTAGCTCTAAATAATAGAGTTCCAGATTTATAAGATTTCTTCATCAGACTTCAGAACATAGGCATTCCAAATCCCTGAAAAAATGAAAAAATTGTTATACATAAACAATATTCAAAAAAATGGATCCAAACCACTAAGTAAAAGAAACAGATAAACTTCCATAGAAAGAAATAAGCAGAATTAAGAACAATATATATGACTATAGTGAAATGAATGAAAAGGTCACCAAAAAGTAGCTGAATGATAAATAAATCAATGAAGGTTTTGGAGAAGAGAGAATGAACTCTTCCTCCCACCTCATGATCCAGAGGCGGGAGACTACTAGGGCAGAATAATGCATACACTGTCAGATAGGGTAAATGTATCAGATGCTTTTGCTTAATTGTTTTTCTTTGGCATGGGAGGGTTTAATCTGAAGAGAGAGGGGGTTGAAATGACTTCTACAAAAGCAAAAGGCATGTATTAAAACGGATTAAAAAACTTACTGAATCGTCTTCTATGATAGCTGCAGAATCAAAGAAATCTGGCCTCAATTCTGCTCGTTCTCTTCGGTTTCTTGAAGGCGGCTGAAAAGAGAAATCATTTTGTGACTTGTTACCCGAGAAAGAGTTTCCAAATAATGACAACTAACTATAAAAGATTATATTTCTCAAAAGGACTTTTCTTATTGGTTTAAAAAAACTTGGGCTTGGGAATCTACTAGTGAAAATTATGCATCTGATAGTCTTAAAAGGACTAAAATATTAAGAGATTGAAACCACATTAAAAATAACATGGACAAAGTAAAATTTTTTGTGTTTTCTCTTAGGAATATTTTATCTATTGAAAAAGAAGATCTTAATATTTGTATCCACGGTTTAGTATAACCAAAGGTCAAATGCAATGCTGAAAGGCAAACTGAGTTTGGGCTTTTTCTCAAATTCAGACTACAGCATACAGATTCACATTAATTGCAATCCTTTTTGGAGCAATATGGTCCTCTAGACAGTCTCTAAAATGATTTAAGCCTATCCATATGCCCATGAGTCCAATCACATGGGCTCATTCTATTATCAGTACTTTCTTAACCCAAATCTTGACTGCCACTCATTATCCACTCACCCAGGGAACTTAAGCAACAACATGCGGTCAATACGAATGTCCTTAAACATTTCAAAAAAATAAAAATAAAAACTTGTTGAATTTGCCTTACCAGATCAATAACCATGGTGTCTTCAAATTCCTCATTCATATCCTCCAACTGACCCCGGGATGACATCATCACATCTTCAAAGATGGGCTCAGCATCATCCTCCATAAGGCCGCGGCTGAATTGTGATAAGGCATATTTTAAAAACTGTTCAAACTCAAAAAACCAATGCTGATAGTCTAGCTCTTTTTTAGATTAATGATTCAAACTAAAGAAAACAGGTTTCCTAAATGTATCATTTAAGTTCCACCCAAAGAAATGGGTTCAGCCCTCAAGGAACCCAAAACTTGCCTCAAATTTAATCTCGAATAAAACATCAGTATCAATTATAAGAATCTTGAATCCTTTAAACTTATACAAAAATTGATCAGTACAGAAATCTAAACCACTTCACAGATCAAAATTTCTACTGTCATGTGCAGTCTTTTTGTTACCATGATCCTTAATTATGGATACTTACACTGCATTCCTTACACCACTTCTCACTTTCATGTAGTTCATTCCTGTTCTGTCCTTTCGATTTAAGTCTTCTAACTTTTGTTGGCCTAACCAGGAGATCTGCATCTGAGGACTAAGAGAGACAGGCTATTGTTATTCAGCTAGCAGTCGCTGATTGCCCAGTAAGTTAGAGTGCCATGGTAATTTGGCTTGATTACTTATCCAAATGAATTTAAGTTGGTTCATTTCTGTGCTCAGAGATCTTAATCTCAAATAGACATTTGAAAAATATGGGCCACTATTCATAAAGCCATGAGGTAAGGATGGGAATGAGTCAACAGAAAACTGCTTCTGAGAAGGTCCCTACATACTGTAAGTAAACTCCCTGTATAACTGTAATGTCTCTGCAGACAGGATCTTCTAGTGTCATGTGCCCTGGAGGAGGGGATTCACACTATATATAAACTTCTTTTAGGAGTGCTTAGGTCTGTGAACTTGTTTTTTAAATACTTTGATAACTGCATTTCAATATAACTGGCTTCCTTTATAATCCTAAACATTTTATTTGATACATTTGAAAATCTTATTTTAGAAGCAGTTCATAGGCTTCATTAGATGGCCCAAGGAGTGCACATCACAAAGAAGGGTAAAAGTACACACATCAAATCAAGAGAAAGGTGATTCTTGACTCCTTTCCTCCTAGGACATTAATCTGTTGGCTTGGGGGAAGGAGGTAAAATGTACCATAAATCTGAACCTGTATTGTACATTCTGTACTTGGCCTGGCCCCCAGGGCTACCTTTTGAAGAAGGTTTTGCTCTGAGTGCTTTGAAGAAAACCTGATATTGGAGCACCAAGTTGTTTTGGAAATGGTATGAAGGAATTGAGGTAACCCTTGGGACCTATTTTTGATCCAGATGCTGGATTTTCATGGTCTTTTTACAGGCCTGCCTCTGTTTCTCTAAAGCCTACCCTACAGTTCATAGATGATATTCTTACTTCCTCCCCCAAAAAAGGATAAAACTCATCAGAAAACCAAACAAAATACAACCTACAACTCTCGGACATTTTCAAAGCATGCCACTTAGCAATTGCTGCAGTTCATAACTGATAAACACAAGATTTTTTTGAAGGAATTCCTTCCCAAAGCTTTTGTCATTTTACCCACCCCTGACCGGCCCCCCCCAATCCCCTGGGTCTCTAATATATGGTTACTCACTTCTTAACTTGCTGCACCAATGTGCACAGTTTTGTTTCAAAGGGAAATCCAAAGCTACAGGCAACGGGGCTTAGATTAATCCATCAAACAATTTGCCTTAATCTGTTGGGTTGATTAGCTTATCATTAATGTTGCAATGCTTGTAACACTGTATTTTTAATGTTTTTTTGATAGGTATATCCTTTACTTCACAGTTGTACAAATTGTTGAAAGCTACCTTGTATTTTCTGCACTGTTGCACTCTTCAAATGCTGGGCCATGTCCAGTTTTCCTGATGAATATAAGGTTACTGGACCCAGATTCAGGAGAAGAAAGTGAGGTTGGTGCCCTCCCTAATTCAAATCAAAGTCAAGTACAAGTCATGTTTTTGATGTCATGGTGCTCTTTGAGAACAAAGGACAAACACAACAACTCCTCAAATGGCCCCCTTTAAATATGTTTATTACCTTGTTTGACACATTTTTGTCTTTGGTGTCTATGCTATTTTCCCCCTTAAATGTATTTTATTTGAAGGTCACCTGCTATTGAATTTAATAAATTTGTTTACCTGATTATTGCATTAATGTAGAATAGTCAATAAAGTTGCATTTTTTGGGGGAATAAAAGCATGTAGTGATCAGTCTGTACTCAGGTTAGGGAAGGAGACATGCTAGAGAGAGGGGCCATTCTTAGGCAAAATGGAAAAAAGGTCACCCAAGGAAAGGAGAATGTATCCTGTGACCTCAGTGGTCCAGAGAACTTAGGGTTCTGCTAAAGAAAACGCTAGAGAGTGAAGGAAACTCAAGAGGTCGGCCTGAAGAACCAGGTTTGTTATAAAAGGAACCTGAGTTTTGGAATAGGCTAAGGGCTCTCGGTCAAGGACTAGGGCAAGATGGGCTCTCAGTCTCGGTAGTGACTGGGATCTTTGGTTTACTGGGGACCACGGTGTCACGGTGAAAGACAATAGCTCCACACAGGCCTTAAATCTGTGGGCAGTTCTTTGCTGTATGAGGATGAAAGAGAAGATGAAAGAAGGAGTGGAAGGCAAGCCCAGAGAAGATGGTACTTGTACCATATGACAGAGACCTCATATTCCTAATACAACTAGGGGGCAGAATGTTTTCCTTCCCCAGCAGACTGTATTGCTATGGACTCCCAGGGCCAGAAAAAGGACTTCTAAAACTTTAAAAAGAAATAGGAAAGCTAGCCAGTAATCCTTTCTTCTCTGGAGGAAAAAGTTTCTTTATATTTGCCTTATATGAAGCCAGAGTGAATTTCTCTCCCAATCAATGCCTCTATTCTTTTTTTCAGTACTATATTTCACATTCAAGTAAAAGAAGTTCTTTCCTACTTAGCTGAATATACAACAGTTCAAAAATAGTCTGAAACAAAATCAAGTATAAAAACTGAAGAGATGTTTCAAGGGTAAATGGAAAATGTCAAGAAATGTACACTTTTTTTATGGCAACATAACTTTAATGTGCTGCATTTTTGTACTATTTTTAGGACTAGTCTGGTATCTCTATAACAGACAGTCTTTTTAAATTACCTGATAAAGGGGCAACTTTAAGTCACCTAACATTTTCAGAGGAAAGAAATATTACTGTCCCTTAACCTTTAATCAATCAGTAATAGAACAAGAACATTTCTAATAGTAAAAAATTCACTAATGCTTTTAGTAATAAAAATGATAGCTAGCATTTATATAGTACTTTTAGATTTATGAAGAGCTGTACACATGCTATCTCACTGAGTGTCACAATAGCGGTTTACATTATCTCTGTCTTATAGATTTGGAAACTGAGGCAGAGAGGTTAAGTGACTTGCCTAAGGTCACACAACTATTAAGAGGTCACATCTGACATCAGGGCTTTATGGTATCAGCTCCAGAGGTTTAACCACTGACTGCCTCACCTAGTTGCTTTATAAAGAAATGGAAAGTCATTAAGTTTTGAAATGAAGTTTATATGTGATTAGTCTCTGAAAATTCCTGAAAATATCCAAAGTACAAACACATTAACACGAGCTGAAATACCATCATGCAAAACCTAAGATAGTTTCCTTAAAAAGAAGACAAAAATTAAACCTAGTAATGATGTTTGTATCCAAAGGCCAGACTTATGGTAACCTCAAACTGTAAAAATAGCACAGGAGGTATTTAATAAATGTTTATTTGAATTCGGTTTATTAGTACAAAGGGTGAGATATACTCTGACTGTGTAGCCCCTCTGTAACTAGAGATTGAAGCCAAGAGCATCTTTGAGAGAGGGGTGATGGAGAAGAGATGCTCTATCTTTACTAATCCTTCTATTTCCCTGTGAAAGTTGAGGTAGAATGTCTAGAACACTAGATAGTGAGACTGCTGGATGGATAAAAATGTTTTTGGCAATAAGGATTCACAGCTAGCAGCTCAAAGCAGTGACACTCAATGCTTTAAGTTCCACTCTGTGGATAATAGGGATTCTGCATTAGAAAGAAGCATGTTATTTCTGAGGACGAAAAAAAGTTAGATTAAGCAGAGACAGAGTTTCAAATATTGTTATGCTTTTTGATTAAAAAAAAAATAACATTAAGGAGTGAAATAATTTGGAATAATTTCTCTCATACTGAAACCGAGCTGTTTGGACCACATCATGATTCCTCACCTGGTGGCAATGAACCCCTAATTATAGCTGAAGTACCTAAGAGAAAATAAATAGTCCCTCAAGTACTTGATCTTATAAGTTTTAAATATAAAGTGATAATATATCCCTTGTGAAAAACCAGCTGTGGATTACTCTCTCCATCTGTCTTTTCTGCTCCTATGCACATGCTGCCCAATCCAATACACATTTAGACTCTCCAATTTCTTTTAGGACTGCCTACAGAAGCTCTTTTCTTCAGGTCTCCCACACCTCCCCATCCCCTCATTCCCATCCTCTCAGCTGAAGGCTATATCTTGCTCTCTGAGGTGATGAGCTCTCTTTTCTTCTTTTATTTGTCTCAAACCCCCCTGACATCATCTCTCCCTTCCTTTTCCCAGTTTCTGATGTTGAGGTGGGTTGACTCCTAGATTCATTCATTCATTCCTCTCTCCCCCTACCCCCATCTAACCTGCTGCCAAGTCCCTCTGCCTTCATGACATCTCTTGTATTCACCTCCTTCCTCTGATACTGCCACCACCACGGTTGCAGGCCCCTGTCACTTCAAACCTGCCTCATTCCTATCCATCCTTCACTGAGGTGTCAGTGATTTCCTTAGAGAGTAGCTCATACCATGTGACCCCCTCATAATCTGACCAACTTATCAGATCCCTTATTACTTTTAGAATCAAATATAAAATCCTCTGTTTGGCTTGTAAAGTCCTTTATAACCTGTCCCCTCCCTCCATTCAAATCTTCTTGTGCCCTAACCCTCTTCACGTACTTAGTGTTCTAGTAACACTGGCCTCCTGGCTGTCCCCCACACCTGGAATATCTTCTTCTTCACAACTATCTTCTGGTCTCCTTTGAATTTCAGCTAAACTCTCACCTTTTCAGCCAAAAGTCTTTCCTCATCCTTCTTAATGAGAGTATCTTTCTTCAGAAATTGTCTCCAATTTATCCCTGTACATACCTTGTTTATATGTAGTTGTTTACATGTCATCTCCTTCAGTAGACTGTGGGTCCCTTAATGGTGGGGACTATTTTGGGCTTCTTTGAATTCCGACTCCTGCCATCTCCCCTAACCCTGTACACAGTGCTGGGCACACACAGCAGTTGCTTAATAAAAGTTTGCTGACTTGACTTTCACTCAGTTACTAACTCTTTGCAATCTGCAATCCAACTTCATCTTTCAACTGAAATTGCTTTCTCCAAAGTTACCAACCATCTTAACTGTCAAATTTAACAATCTTTTCTCAGTCCTGTAGCTTCCCTGAGACATTTGACCCCAATGACTGCCCTCTCTTCTTGGGGCATCCTCTTTTTCTATGCTTTCCTGATTCTCCTCTTATCTGTCCCTCTTCTCATTCTTATTGCTCCTTCTCAGTTTCCACTGTTGGCTCATCAATCACATCATGTCCTCTAACTGAGTGTTCCCCAAGGCTTTGCTCTGCTCTAGGCCCTATTCTCTGCTGATGTTTTTACTTTCCATGGGTTTAATTATTATGAAAATGCAAATGACTCCTAGGTGTATCCATTCACCCCCTAAATTCTGCATCACCAATTTCAACGTGTCAAACTCATTACCTTTCTCCCCAAACTCACTCTATTTTAAAATGTCCTTTTTCTTAATTTTAGTCTTAGTTTCCCAGGTTCTGAGTGTTGCCATTGTCCTTGACTTCTCATGCTCCTTGTTCCCACACATTCAATTATTTATCAATCCTGTCATTTCTACTCCACTGCATTTTCACACCTGAACCCTTCTCACTCTCACAGCCACCACTTTGGCTCTTTCCTTCATTGCCGATTACCTGAACTATCAGGTACAACGTGTACCTAACTGGTCTCCCTGCCTCATGTTTCTCTCTATTTCAACAGATAATTAATTGCAGATATGACCATATGATTTCTCCCTTCGATAAACTCCAGTAACTCCCTATTGCTTCTGGGATAAAATATAAACTTCTCTGTTAGCTTTTAAAGACCTTTACAACCCAGTCCCAATCTATCTTTCCAGTCTTTTAGTACATTAGCTCCCCTTTTGTTTGCTACAATTTAGCCAAAGTGGCCTTCTCCCTGCACCCTGCTCTTATCTCTGCTTTTGTACTCCCTGTCCTTCAGGTAGGAAATTGGCCCACTTCACCTCCACCACAAAGATCCTTTCTTTTTTTTTTTACGCAAATCCTTTCCTAATCTACTAATTGCTAGTGGCTATTCTTCTTTCCATTTTCTCTAACCCCAGAAACAAGCTTGTATTTATTCTTTATATCCTCAAATGCTTTTCCCATTAGGTAAAATGTAAGAGCTTTGAGAGAATTGACTTTCATTCATTGACCTTGTATCCCTAGCATCTAGGAAAGTACCTGACATAGTAGGTGTTTAACAAATTCTTGTTGCTTCATTAAATAAAACATTACATGCTATGCATATTTTGAAGGTAGTCTGAAGTTTAGAGAATATGAATTGACCTTTTTTGAATAGTGGTGACAAGGTCAGAATATGTTGATGCTGCAGCAATACATTCTTCATTTGTAATTATGGTACAAATATTTAGTATTTGGGTGATAATCCCTGTAGGTGCAGGTGTCCAGGTGTGGCAAATTATAACCCATAATGACAATGGATTTGATACTTGAGACCAGGGAAAAGTATCAAATATCCAGTAGTTTTAGGTTGAATCATCTCGGTCTGGCCAATGAAGGAGGAGCTAGCGCTGGGCCACAAGATAAGATAAATTTAGAAGAAAAGCAAAATTCAGTTGCAAGTTTTTGTCTGGTGATAATTTTGAAGTAGGGGATGTTGGAGGGTGTAGCTGCTCAGGTTTAGGACTTAAGGCACTACAGATGAAGAGGAGATAACTATGGAAAACCAAAATAACACCTTACTTTCATTAAATTTGCAAATGATTTCTTACTTGTTTTGATACAAACTTCTCACTTTTGAATTTGTGGTTTTATTTTATTGTAAAGCCCCAACTGAGAGAGGTAAATATCTAGTACAGGCTGAAATTATTATTTTAAAAAAATTTTTCACACAACTAAAAATTGCTGTGATATCTGAAATTTCTTGTGGAGGGTACAAAAATACTTGTTTACAATGTAGCACAAAAAAATTCAAGAACCTATTTTTACTATTTATGAAATAAAAACAGTTGCATCTTAGATACTTTGTCAAATGCAGGAATTTTTAATGATTACTTACTTGTGTAAAAAGTCGGGTTCAGACCCATGTTCTGACTCATGTTCTTGAATCTGTTCCCCTATCTGTCGATTATTTTCTCTTAGTACAGTGGAGGTGAGCTGAGGGGCAGGCATGGCTCCAGGTGTCTGAATGGTCGTGTCATTCCTGTTCAGCCACGTACCATCCAAACTTTCTTCTGTAATAACAGTTTATGTTAAAAGATGCCATATTGGATAAGTTTCATTGTTTATTCAACACAATATTCTTTCTGACAGGGGGTCTCACAGATCTTTCAGAGAGGAGTACTACTGACTCCCTGTAGCAATCACAGAACATCAAGTTTCCTGAGAAAGTCATTATGTATCTGTCATCCAGGACCATGGCTAAATATCTGAATATAGCTTATATATATGTATATATATATGTATGTATATATATATATATATATATATATTTTTTTTTTTTTTTGCCTGTAACACTTCATGGTATGAGTTCCAAAGGTTTTTCTATCTTCTTTGTGAAGTAGAATGTTTTTGTTCCATACTTACCTTGCTAAACTTCAAGGGCTCTCTGCTTGTTCTACTAGTTCTAGGATTTTGTGAAGAAATCACTTCTTTTTAACTCCCATGATAATTTGTAACTTTTGAGATCCAGCTCATATCCCTTCTCAGTCTCTGACTTTCTTAATATCTGTTGGCTGAAGAATATTCTTCTATTCCCTCAATCTTTTTTGCATCCTATACCATTCTTGATGATGACCAACAATACCTCTGGTTTTTGTAGCACAATGACCTATTATTTATTTTCAGGAGAAATCTGCAATGACATTTAGGTTCTGCCCAGCATCTTGATATTTTAGATCCTATACTCTTATAAAAAAGCTTATTTCGACCACATAAATTACCTTGCACCTGACTATAACAAAAGTAGGCCACCATTTTTCTGGCTTCTTACCAGTATGAGATCTTCATATAATTTATCTTTACCTGCCTGACATTCCACTTCCTAGAAAAGCATATTAAAACTTGGGAAACTTCACTGGGTACTTTCTTCCTATTTAAAAGAATATGAAGAACATGAAATCCTTGACTCATTAAATATTTATCTAAAATATGTCCCCTTTTTCATTTGTCTAAGATTTTTTTCTATCCCTGATAAAAGACCCCAGAGTCTCGGTGTGACAATTTTTTTCTGGTGTTCAGTTTTCTCAAAGTATTTTTGAAAATCTAAATAAATTACATTCACTGATTATCCTTTATGCTTATGGATCATCATCTCCTCAAAAAGCTTAATCCAACTAGGTAGAACAGTGGAATACTATAGCTATTGAATAAACTTTTAGAGCCTGAAGGAACCTTAAAGATCATTCTCTCATTTAATAGTGAGACAGTGAAGGATAAGATACCTTGCTAGAATTCAAAGCACACTGACAAAGTCTTTCATGATACACTTGTGGACAAGATGAAGAAATGTAAAGTGGAACACAGTAAAGTAAGATAGATTTATAGTTGGTTAAACAATCATACCCAAAGGACTAACTGATAATATGATATCAACTAAGAAGAAAGTTTCTAGGGGTATGCCACAGGGCTAAATGTAAACACGAGTTTTCAATAATATGTAAATTATCTCACTCTCTTGCATATCTAGTCTTGTTTAAAGTATTCTTTCCCCCTAAACTATGAAGAATCACTTAACAGTGGAAGTAATGTTAGATTCCAATTAATTTTGTGCTAATTACAGTGTAACTGTGGGTAAGTGGAATGAAAATTTAAAAAATTGATGAACATTGCCTAGAGCCATGGTGATCAAGGAGTCATAATTATAATTCTCTTCAGTTTTAGGAAGTAAATGTAAGCTAAAAATGAGGGAGGGAGTGAAGAGTAGAAGTGAGGTATATGCGCTTTTACTTCCTGGCTTCTTACTGAAATAAGCTTTTTTTTTTAATAAAGAAGAAAGCACACAATTAATGTAGGGATTCCCAGTGCCAGTAAGAAAAGCTAAGAACAAAAAGTTTGTTTTTTTCATGCTCCTGTTTATAATAATTTCCATTAAAATAATGTTCACTGTTAATTTTTTTTTTACTGAATCTTTGTTCTCTGTACATAAACATGTCTAGATAACTTTGGTTTTCAAAAAAACAGACAGAGAATCATCCAGACTTTTGTAGTATAAGGGATGTTGAAGATCTCCCCTGCCCCTTAATAAGTCCATAAACCTGCTCTGAGCTCTGGCCCAGCCCACAGCCTGAATCACATGGAGCCCATGGGGGTAGGAACTTGCTGAAGGGGTGGAGCAGGAAGGGTAGAGCTGGGAGAGAGTGAGGCAGAGCAGCTAGTATGAGTTAGAGAGAGAAGAATTTTGCTTAGGGGAGCTTGTTTATGGGAGAGGAAAGGCTTGAGGATGGCAATGCTCCTTCCATATTAGTTATGTGTACAAACTTGTTTGCTACCATGGTGGAGTTGACTTTCTGGTATTTGAATAACTATTTTGATCTTTGAGGGACAGAGTTTATATTTTGAAATATAATATATATGCATATCTATAGTGGCTGCCATAGGTGTTGCACTGGTGTTACAACTCTCCATATAATATGTTGCTAATTTGAATTTCTTTTGGTGCCAACTCCTTATTCACCATTTATACATTGTGACTTTGTTGTTAAGACTTATGGGGTGCAGGGATGTTCTCAAGGGTAAAGCATATGGGTGATGCCAACAATGCTAATTCCCCAAGAAAAGCTTTTTAAAAGTAATATTGGGGGAAAGGTATTAGTAGCCTGGGATAGGTGGGACAGTGGTAACAGGAGAAAATAAGGCTGCCTGAAGGCAGGAGCTGTTTCATTTCTGTCTCTGCATATCCAATATCTAGTGCAGTGCTTTTGCAGAATAGCCATTTAGCATCTATTTGTTGAATTGTGTTTTTACTGAATATGGACCTCAGAGAAGAGGAAGAACTATTTAGTCACAGAAAATGATCTTAGAGGTAGAACAAAAATGGCAAATAGAAGCTGATTAACTATGATGAATAGTAAGATAGCAAGGGAACCTGGCAGTTCTTGTTGAGTCCCAGGCTCCAGTTCAAATGAACTACAGATGTGGTTCCTGGGAGAGCGGATGGTGGGAGTGCAGAGTCGTTTTTAGTAAGCTTGAAATCTCTGGGTGAACGGAGTTCCTACCTGATGGAAGGACAAATGTCCCAATTTGGGATGGAGAGGGGAGAGAATAGGAGTCTGAAGAACAAAAGTTAACCAAAGGGTGGGAAGAGGGGTCACATTCCACCTTTTTGAAAACAGTCAATGATGGTCTTCTCTCCAACAAAACCACCTCTACTCTCATCTCAAAATCCTTTCCCATTTCACCTCTTGCCAACTGTAGAAACTCCTAACCTATTTAGTTTTGAGTCAATGTTGGCTCATTATATACTAACCATTACTCACTACAGTTGTGAGCTTTACTTTGATTTCTGGAAAAATTCGAGAATTAAAGACTGGTTAGTGACTATCTAGAAATGGTGATCACAAAGAACCAGAATGTCTTCATAACGAACAGCTCATATTAGACTAATCTCATTTATTTTTTTGACAGGGTAGATCAAGTGACTGTCATAGACATAGCTTAATTAATCTTTCTTGCTATTCTTGTGGTAGTACAATTAACTGGGTCAATTCAAAATTGACTCAATGACTGGATTCAAAGAGCAGTCATGAATGATTCAAAATTGACTTGGAAAGAGATCTTTAGGCATTTGTACTTGGCTCTGCACTCTTTAATATGTTTATCAATAACTACGATACAAGCACAGGTATTATGTTTATTAAATTTGATATGAAGTTGAGAGGGATGGTTAACACAGTGGATTAGAGTTAGGATTCAAAAAACTAGTGGGATGTTTTAATAGGGACCAATATAAAAATCTTTACTTGAGTTAAAAAAAAATCAACATAAGTATAAGCTGTAGGATGAATAGCTAGATTCTCAGTTTACTTGAAAAAGATCTTGAGATGTTAGTGGACTGAAAGATCAATATGAGTCAATAATACCAGGTTAGCCTACACTCTGCCATAATCAGTTCCAGCTGCTATATTTTGGAAAGGACATCAATTAATTTGAGAATATGCAGATATGGGCAACCAGCAAGGTGAAAGGTAATAAATTCATGCATCATGAGGACTGAAATTAGAAACTGGGAATATATACCTGAGAAGAAAAAAAACACTGGGGACAGGAATGTCTTCAAGAATTTGAAACTCTGTCATGTGGGATGTTCTGCTTGGTTCCACAAGGCAGGCCTAAGAGATCTCTTAAATACTGAAGTGGTCAAGAGGAAAATTAAGGATTGATGTGAGTAATTATCACAAGACAGACCAAGGCAGAAGTGGCATGTTCCCATTCACTGGAGATCTTCAAGTCAAGGACAAGTGATAAATTGTAAAACACATAGAAGAGAGTTTTATTCCAGTACAAGTTAGACAAGGGGGCCTATGAGGTTTTTATGATTCTTGTATTTTGTAATAGATTTTAAATTCTTCAAGGGTAAGATTAAGGTTTACTTCTTTTGCATACTCCACAGTACCGGGAAGAATTTCATCTCAGTATGAATTCTCAGTTCATAAAGATATTTGACTCTTCTGGTTTCACAATATACAACCAGACCAAACTTTTATCTCTCAGGGTCAAGTCATGCTTACCTTCGACTCTCTTTTTGTGAAGTGGTGGCCGTCCTTTCTTATTCCTTACTGATGAAGCTTTGCTACTGCTGCTTCCACTATTCACGGACATTCTGTCATCCTCTCCTCCAGTGACTAATGAGTTTCTATAGGAGATGAGTGGAAGCCATACATCTTCCCTCCTTTCCATCATCTGCTCTGTCAGGAATTTCTCTAAGTATGAATGGCTAAAAACACAGGAGAACAATCAATAGTTTCTTATGGAAGTAGTTTGTATACCATTTATTTTATTCCTCTATCATTACTAACAAAAATTCTCTAAATAATTTTTCTCTCTTTTGAATCCTAAATTTCCCCACTCTCTCCTTCTCAGCTTCAATGTTCATGTAGGGACTCTCATTCTTATAAGCATTCCCTCCTAACTCTTCAACATTAGATAGATGAATCTTTCAAAGACAGAGATTATCATCTTCCTTTGATACGGTCATTTATCTTCAAATCAATCTAGGGTGAAACCTCAGACCTCCAAATTCTCCCCCTCTTTAAAGGTGTATAATGGAAAATGTTCTGGACTAGGAGTTAGAAGATCTGGATTCCAATCTCAATTCTGGCCCCATGCAGTTGTGGGGTCAAGTCATTTAAGATCTCTGATCTGTATACAGCTTCTTCATTGGGAAATTTGGATAATAACATTTTACTATGTGCAAAGATTGTTAGGAGGAAGGCACTATGTAATTCTTAAATTACTATATACATGAGAGGCATTATGTAAAATTCTACTTTTACATGATCATAGCTGAATTTTGCCATAGTTTATAAATGGGAAGGCAAGGTGTTGTCTACAAAATCACTGTAATGAACAAAAGGTGATTTTCCTGGTACTCTTTTTAAAAGTAGAAATAATGCTTCTAGGTGCAGTTTCTCTTTGTTACAGATTTGTGGCAAACCTGTACAGTCTTTTTTTCTAAATTATTTTCTTCCTTTAATCATATTTTTAAAAGAAAATTACTGAATTCAATAAGTATCAAGAATAAATGACAAAAATAATTTTTCTGAAAATTGAAATATTAAAAACATAGCACAAAATTATTATTACAGAAAGAGCAGGGAGTGTGATGGCAAGATAATAGTAAAATAATTTTAACTTGCTGAGATGTTCAACAGATTATCTGGGAGGTCACTAGTAAAGGAGGACTACGTACAATCTTGAATAAAAAATAAAAGAATACTTAAGACGGAATCATGATACACTATCAATTACAAACAGGGGTATGTTTGGGGAATTAAAAATTATGTCTGGACCACAGATTCTTTACCACTATCAAAGGAACTATTTCCAAAGTGCAACCATTTTGAGGCTAGTCGAACAATCTTCATTCAATTCAAAGAAAAAATAAGTCACTTACACTGTCTTTTTGTCCTGCCGAAGAAGTTTAGAAGAGAATTCACTTAACACTTCAAGGAAAGCCAGGTTAGGAGGTGGATACTCTTGTCCCTTTTGATTTTGGTATTTGAAAGCAAATTCTATGCCATCTCTGTAGCAAAGAAAAAAATGCACACTGTAAAGGGTAGTCTTCCTAATATCATGAATACCTTATTTTTCCTGATGTATTTTCTTTCTTTATCTTTGTCCACTAGTTACATGTGTAATGTGAAATTCACTGAAAGCATGTTTTATGGCATCGTTACATGTGTGATATTAAATTCAAGTAGATAAATAGATGGCTTATGAATTTTTCCCCTCTAAAAGTATTTGAACAATTTACAAAGCTTTAATTATGCTATAAAATTATCCTATTTCAATCATTGTACTCTAGTAATGTAAGCACTACAGTAAGCAAAAAGAGCACAAGGGAATAGGAAAACTAAAAGTTACAAGACCTGAGATAATACCTAACACTGGTGATTACTGGGCAGGAAGACAAGAATTTACTAAGTGCTTTCAGCAACAGTAATATTACAAGTGTGTAATTTTGTGTAAGTCACTTAACCTTTCTAAGTTTCCATTTCCTTTTATGTAAAATAGTGATAATAAGACTTGTGCTACCTGTCTCCTAGGGTTGTTATGAATGAAATGCTTTGCAAACTTGAAGTACTAAATCAATGTGAAATACATTATTACACATATTTTAAAGTGGTAGTGTGAAACCTGGAAAGACTTGTATAAAATGATACAGAAAGAAGTGAGTAGAACCAGGAGAAAAATTTATATAACAACATTGTAAAGAAACCTCCTTTAAAGGCTTAAGAACTCTAAGCAATACCATCACCAAACATGATTCTGGAGGACTTACAATGTGGATACAATAAATGTGGGGATTTATTCTGCATGACTTATTGTGGTGACAGTTAAAATTCAGAATAAAAAAAAATGAAAGTAGTAGTGTGGACAATGAAGACTCTCAGGTCAGGAGTCAGAAGACTCCTAGAGAAGAGCTCTAATTCTGACTTAGCCCTGAACTAGTTATGTGACTTTGGGAAAGTCATTTAACTTATCTTGGACTCAGTTTTTTCATCTGGAAGCTATGGGGTTGGAGTAAATAATATCTAAGCTTTCTTTCAGTTCAGTGAAGCAAAAGACTTCATAGTTCCAGAACTTATGAGTCTATGAATTGAAAAATGGATGAAGTATCTATTTTAAGAAAATTGTTTTGGAAAAAAGAATAGATTCTAGAGTCTCTATGTAATAGTAAGGCTTTTTTTCACTCCACTAATTTGTTTATTTTTAAATTAAATTTTATCATTTTTCTCAGCTCTGAATTCTCTCTCTCCTACCTCCCTCTCTTCCCTACTGAGAAAGCAAGATAAACAAAAAAATTACAAAGATGTAGGGTTAGTCAAACAAACCAAATCCTCCCATTGACCATAATCAAGAAAAAAAATATGCCTCAATTTGCACTCTAAATCTGACTTTTTCAGTTCTCTATCGGGAAGTAGATAGCACGTTTCTTCCTGAATCACTTGTAACTGTGTTGCTGTGCTGATCAGAATTTGTTAGTCTTTATTACCACATTCCTGTCCCTGTATAAACGGTTCCCCTGTGGTTCTACTCACTTCACTTTGCATCACTTCATAAAAAGTTTCTTCTGAAACTATACCCCCTTCATCATTTCTTAAAACAAAACAGGATTCCATCACATTTACAAACTCCACTTTGTTCAGCCATTCCCCAGTCAATGGAAATCCCCTCAGATTTATCCTTGTTACTTCAAAAAGAGCTGCTATAAATATTATCACACATGAGTCCTTTTCCCCTTTCTTTTGATTATTTTGGGGTACTAGTAGTAGAATCACTGGGTCAAAGAGTACGCACAATTTAATGGCTTTTTGGGTAAAACTCCAAATTTTTTTCCAGAACAGTTGGACCAGCTCACAGCTCCACCCACAGTGCATTAGTGTACTTATTTTCCCCACAGTCCCCCTCCTGCATTTGTCATTTTTCTTTTCTGTCAACTTCACCAATCTGACGGGTATTAAATGGTACCTCAGGGTTGTCTTAATTTTCTTTTTTCTAATTATTAATGACTTACATTTTTTTCACATGGCTATCAATAGTTGGATTTTTTTTTTACGAAAATTATCTGTTCATATTCTTTGGCCACTTATTAATCGGGAATCAGTTCACTTACTTGTGAAGTGTTGCAACTGCTTCCCTGGTCTTGATCTGATCCAGCCCAAAGGTGAGAGCAAATCTGCGTGCCAATTCTTTAATGCCACTGACATGGGCAGATGTCCTGTCCAAGTTGGGACCTTGCTCCTGAACAAGCTCATTAAATAACTAGAGGAAAGAAAACAAAGGTCTAAAATCCTATAGGCTTTATTTTCCCCCTTTGGTTATGACCTTTTAAAATTTCTATAGTACCTGAGGGGTAGTGCAATTGTTCTGTGTAAGTGATTAAATGTATAAAAATCCAAGTGATTATTACCATAGTTTTATTAAAACGATGGAAGTTCTGAAAGAAAACTGCAAGACTGTATGATTTTAACTAAAGTATAATATAGAGAATTTGGAAGGACTCACAAAGCAGCCTAAATCAAAAAGGCTTGCCTATTCAGCAGACAATTCTCACGTTGGAAGGGGCCTATCCACTTACTTTATAGATTATCCTACCCAATTGTTTCCATTTTTCTTTCTGTGTGTCAATAAAGATACACTGAAAATTACTGCAAGGAGTTTTCATTAATTTCTTCAAATCTACTATTTGTAAAATACTGGTATTATTAAATGAAATCTTAAGAAATTTACTTTTGGTAAGCTTAAGTGAATTTAGAGGGAAATAAATATTATATCTTTTGAGAAATGAGAAAGTCCAATTATCTACAGCTGATGCCTCTAGGTCATAGTGACCTTAAGTCACTTTTTCTCCTCATCACTTTAATAAATATTGTCCTCCTAAAGCTGACTGGGCAGGGGGTTAAGCTTCTTCAATATCCCGTAGATTTCTGTGGAGCCTAATTCTAAGTGGTTCTGTCTTTAGATTTTCTATTGATTGGTGTACAGAAACACTTCAACAGTCACAGCTTGAAGCTGAGCCACCTGTATTGTAGAGAAATTGGAAGAGTCACTTTAGAGACCACTGATCTTTTTCTTTGTTTCTACTATAAAATATCACCTTCAATCTATAAACTGCTATGTACATCTGAAGTTCCACTAAATTTTTACTGTTTTACCTTATGCTGATTTTTTATTTTGCGAGACAGTATTCTGTTTAATCAATGTAAAAATTAAGTCAGTCATCTCAGGACATACTCCCTTCTCTTTCCTAAACTTATTACACTGCTCAATTTCATTAAGAAATCAGAAGACTCGGAGGAATTGCGAGATTCCACCAATTCTGACCTGGGTCAAAACCACTAACTGCTCTCAGAGTTGGGGATGTGCACATTTGGACTGTTGATTCTAAACATTAATTATGACTTTTATATTCTTATCCTTCTCATAAAATATATTTGGGTTGATATATTTTTGGACATTTATTCAGCACTTTGATATCTCTGAACAGAAGGTAGACTAGAAAAAAAAGGAATTTTCTTTCATGTGAGGAACTCTGACAGGGTTTAGTAAATAAAGAAAGAAGTTGGAGCTATTTGTAGCAATGAGATCTCAGATTATCTATGGATTAAAGTAACTTCTATACCTCTCCCTTCCTTAATTACCATAACTAATATTAACTTATTAGAATTTTTTACTTGTGTTTTACTCTTCAAATGGAAAATTTAACATAATTGTTTTTTTCCAAACTGACAGCTTCTACTGGTTAGGGAAAAGAGGAGTCTTTTTGACCACGTCTGCCCTGGCTTTTGAATGTGGACTACAGCATGTTTAATGCAAGGTACAAACTTGTGTTTGTGATGGAGTGGGGCAGGACGAGACCGCATTAGATTAGAGCTAAACTTTAGATTTTTCTTACCTGCTGTAAACTGAGAATGAGGGTTTTTGCACACTGAATCTTATCAATCTGTCTTGTTTTACTCAGTGTCTCCTTAATGATATCACCATAGTCATTGTAATACTGTGAGGAAAAAAGACAAAATTGTTTTTGAAAATGTAATTTAACTGATAAAACGTAAAGTAACGAACAGGAGAGGAGGTGACAGAGGTGGAGAGAAAACTAACTTCTTCATGTTTCTTCATATTGAAGTATTTTGTTAAATATTAAATACTGAAATATTTTAAAGGCATATATTTCCTGCTATGGAAATAATGTGTACTGTCCATTAAGAACTGTTGCTGAAAACTAAATACCTACTCAATAAAGAGTACTAAAAATGGGCACAGTTCTTTATTCTCAGCTTTTTCTTCACTAGAAAGATTGTGAAAGAAGATGAATTTCATCTCCTAGTGAAAAAATATGGATAAAAGAGAAATGAGTCTGTATTTTATTATTCCTCAATTAATACTTATTAGGCATTCACAAAGTAGTAGAAGCAAAAGGAGTTGTCATATTCTCAATGACCTTATATTTGTCAGTTATTAGCAACTGTGGCTAAGTAAAAAAGGTAAATACTTTAAATTAAAATAATATTTATAGTTGTAGAAGTTAGAAAGGCTTCTATAAATCTCTTAAGTAACCAAACTCCTGTTTCAAATATATTTGGCAATAAAAATAAATTTACTCCTCTCGCACCATTTCTCCCAACTACTGGATCACTTATGTTGCCATTCTAATGATCTGGAAATAGTCACATGCTTGAGAGCTGGATAGCTAAGCTGTTTATTTAAAAAACTAATTCTGTAATCAATCAGTCAATCTACAGGCAGTCATTAAGCACCTTCTATGTGCTAGTCAGTCAGTCACAAGCATTTATTAAGAAATGTGCTAGACTCTTTAGGATACAAAACAAACAAACAAATGTAGTCCCTATCCTCAAGGAGCTTATATACTACTGAAACAACAAATATATATGGGCAGAAATAAAACATGTGCCAAGTAAATACAGGGTAATCTTACGTGGGGAAGAACTAGTAGCTGAGGAGAAAGAAAAGAACCAAGAAAGGCCTCATGTAAGCGTGGGTACTTACACTGAGCTTGAAGGAGGCCAGGGATTCTAAGAGACTTGGAGGAGGATAGACTGTCTTACAGACACGAGAAACAACTTATGCAAAGGTGTAGAGATGGGAAATGCTATAGATTTCAGGAGGGGCAGTAAGTAGACTGGTTTAGCTAAACTACAGTATATATTAAGGGAAGTTAGATGTACTAAGTATGATAAGGTAGGCTGAGATTTTTAAGGATCTTAATATTTAAACAAACTCTTAATATAAGGCTTGGCCAAGATAGAAAACATAGAAAATTTCTGCCTTACAGCTAGCTTCTCTTTTTCAACTATAATTAGTGTATAATTAGCTTATTCATTATAGAACAAGCCCATTCATCAAGAAACTGCAACCTATAGATCTTGAAGCCTAATCTGATAGATTAAGCTATTTGGCCTGACCATGTTTCCTTCTCTGTTAGTTTCCTCCTTTTGGGCTCTTCCAAGATTTTGAAAAAGCTGCTGACCCTTTTCCTTCTTTCCTGTATACCCTAGGAGGATGTATCGGAAAGAACACTGAAGAGTAAGCCAGACACCTGGACTAGTCCTAGTTCGCTTAAGAACAGCCAGACCTTGGGCAGATGGCTTTGCTTCTATGGGTCTTAGTTCTTTGATCTGCAAAATGAGGGCACTGGATGATATGGTTTTAAACTTTTTTTTTTAAACTTTTTAAGACTGCTATTTCATGCCTCTGTTTCCACTCCCCCAAATCAGGTGCAAATTTAAGGCTCTGAGGAAATGAAAAGTATCTGATCCGCTTGTGAGGATAGAAAACTTATTCTACAAAGTCTGTACAGTGCTAGATAATATGTATTGGTACTTCTCTCTCATCTACTCAGAAGCCCAAAAGAGAAGAAAGTTACAAACTTGTCTGAATAAGAAAGCCTTGAACAAAGCCCAACTTATCAATTACCAGAGAAAACACAAAGGTCATCTATTGCCATCTTTTTTTTTTAGTATAAATGCCAAATTTCTCCAAGAGTTAAGAGGGAAACAAAGACCCGTACCTTCATGTAGTGTTTGAAGATGTCAGCAGCCGCATGCATGTCCACAATGTCATAAATGATAAGTTTGCTAAAGGCTGCCAAAAGGTTTCTTCTCTTATGTAAGGCCTCAATCTTGTTAGCTTCGTCTTCCTCATCACCTTCTAACCACAAAAGGGTGAAAAACAAGTTAAGAATCTCAGTTCTCATTTCAAGACAAATTAGAAACAATTTCTGCATGAAACAACTAGTTCTTGATGTGCTTTTCATTAAAATTTTATTTAACTCTTCAAGATAGTTTCAGTTT
The DNA here is from genome assembly GCA_028658325.1 of Potorous gilbertii. NCBI lineage: Eukaryota > Metazoa > Chordata > Mammalia > Diprotodontia > Potoroidae > Potorous > Potorous gilbertii. The sequence continues at coordinate 275,090,224 of CM053771.1, read as the reverse complement.
TAGAAGGAAAATAAAAAGTATTTTTATTTGCAGTATTAATAAAGATTTGCGTTGCTTATCATTTTATTTTTAGGGTGGCATAACCATTTGATTCAAAGCACACAAAAAGGAGGAAATGAGACTTATTTCCTTCTAAGAACTGCCTAGTAAATGTTTTTCAGTTAAAAAAATTGTAGTAATAAATGAATGTTATAGAATGGAGGTTGAATAATCATGTGTTGTAATGTTATAGATAATTCATCATTTGGGTAAAGATTGGACCAGGCAGACTTTGAAAAACTTTAGTACTCTGAATCTAATATCTAATATAATTTTCACCAGTTTTCAATTCAAATCTAAACATTTAACATACACAATTACTTTCAATGGTCTTGGAATATACAATGTCAAAAATGAAAGCTTGTTCATGAGAAATAGGTAAAAATCTTAGACTTCTTACTTTGGCAACTAGATCAAGTTAGGTTCCTTGTTTTCTAATGTCTTAATGTATAAAGTGGGTTCAGAAAGTATTCCTTTACAGAAAAGCTAATGAAGATAAATTTAAGGACCGGGTTTGATCTGGGAGTTCCCCAGCAAGCAAGTTCCTCTGTAGAGTGTGAACATGCCCATAGGTATTTTGTTAAGACAACTCCTGATTAGTTTTTCAAGATTAAGGTTGCTCCAAGATAAATGGGCTGGTTTGGAGACTTCTCTCGGTATCTTCTAAGAAATAACTAGAGAATGCCTATTCCCTCTAAGATGACTGGAGGAGTCATTCATTCCTCTGTTCCATCCTATAAAAAAGTAACAATCTTTGTGCCTTTTTTTGCCTTTTAGTTGTATCCCTCCTTCCCAAGAATAACAGCTGGGGAATGGTAGAAAAGGTATGCAAGAAAAGCACACAGAAACTAAGTGAATTAGCACCCATATGACCCAAGAGGAACGTTCACAATGTTCTGAGTACTCACCTAGATACAGAAAGAGGAAATTTCCTAGGTAGTGTTGCCCCAAATCTCCTATTTTAGCAGAGAAGGGAAAGTTCTTGGGAAGTGCTAGTTTTGGGAGTTGTCTTGACAGTAACCCCAAACTCAAGAATTTGGAGACATGAACTTTAGAGTTCCCAAGGAGTGTGTATTTTAGCAAAAGAAGAGCAAAAGAGGAGACTCTGTCACTGGCTGAAGAACAGTAAGGGAACTAAAATTAGGACAAGGAGAAAGTAAGAGACTAGGACAGGCCTGCATAACTTGTGGCCCCTGTGGATTCCTTGCAGTACACCAAAAGATTTCCTCTACATAGAAAGGATGTTCTCATCTACATTTTTCTAGGGCCACCTGAAATTCTCTGCTATGCTGGAGGTGGCCAACGGGTCATAAATAAGTAGCCCATAGGTTGCAAGATGTGCAGGCCTGGATTAGGATCTTAGTTGTTATCATTGAGAGCTATCTGGACAAGGCAGGGTTGACAGGACATTTGTCCATCAGCCCTATAATATTTGTCTTCTACTGGTCACAGGAGGCATGATAATTTTGGGGTAGATTGTGGGGGAGCTAAGGTTTCCAAACAATGCCAGAGTGTTGTCCTACTGGCAAAACTAGGTTCAGTTCCCTTCCAAAGGAAGCAGTTTTTGTGCTACTGTAAGTTCTTTATATATTTAGGTTTCTGCTTACAGGTTCCTTTGTGCCTTCTGAATTTTAAGTGAAATTAGGATTGCCTCTTACTGATATGCATTTGTTATCTGGCATGCTTGAATGGGAGCTGGGGGCTTTTTCCTGTGCATCTATGGAAATCTAAACATAAACAGATTTTGTATATTTACCAGAATATACTATGGGTGGGTGCATACAAACTACAGAGACAGTGACCCAATTAGGTCAGCTTTTTAAATAAGACCTGGTCACTGTGAGCTCAGCCCAGGAGGGCTCTGGGATTATGGATTACATAAAGATTATACACAAACTTCATTGGTTTACAGCCTTTGACATACTATCATTTTCTGAATGATAGCATTAGTTTCTGCTTCTTTTTGATTTTTATGTCGTGAAGTTGCTAAAATTGAAGGTTTGTTTTGACTGAAGCTCTTTACACATGCACATGAGTTTATTTCTTGAACTGGTGCATTTTCAGACACATTCTAGATATAGAAGAAGGAAGATTCTGAAGTGAGGGAGTCTGTGTTTTACAAAGGCCTTTACAGGAGGAATATGGCAGAATTCTATACAATATTCTTACGTTTTTGGATAAACAAAATATCTTTGTGTTCTATGACATTTTGAAGTACTTCTTCATGGTAATGAATGCTGCTTGTTTTGTAACTGGGTCAAATATATTAGTAATGTTAGTAATCACTTATTAAGTATTCCTACGAATATTAATTTTAAGAGTTTACATGCAGCAATATTACTTAAGAATACATTTCCTCTAGTGTCTATGATAAAGGCCTCATTTCTAAAATACACAGAGAACTGAGTCAAATGCAAATGAATACAAGTCATTCCCCAATTGATAAATGGTCAAAGGATATGAACAGGCAGTTTTCAGAGGAAGAAATTGAAACTATGTATAATCATATGAAAAAATGCTCTAACTCATTATTGATTAGAGAGACATTAATTAGTTCTCTGGAGAACAGCTAATCAAAACCACTCTGAGGTACCACATCACACCTATCAGACTGGCTAACATGACAAAAAGAGGATGATGATACATGTTGGAGAAGATGTGGGAGAGCTGGAACACTAATGCATTGTTAGTGGAGCTGTGAGCTGATCCAGCCATTCTGGAGAGCCGTTTGGAACTATGCCCAAAGGGCTACAAAAATGTGCATACCCTTTGACCCAGCAATATCACTTCTAGGACTGTATCTCCAAGAGATTATAAACATGGGAAAGGGTCCCACATGTACAAAAATATTTACAGCAACACTCTTTGTGGTGGCCAAAAACTGGAAATCAAGGGGATGCCCATCAATTGGGGAATGGCTGAATAAATTGTGGTATATGAATGTCATGGAATACTACTGTGCTATAAGAAATGATGAACAGGAAGACTTCAGAGAGGCCTGGAAAGACTTATATGATCTGATGCTGAGTGAAAGGAGTAGAACTTTGTACACAGCAACAATCACAGTATGTGAGGATTTTTTCTGGTAGACTTAGAAGTTCATTGTAATGCAAGGACTTAAAAAATTCCCAATGGTTTCTTAAGGCAAAATGCTTTCCACATCAAGAGACAGAACTATGGAATTCAATTGCAGAATGTAACAGAACATTTTCTTTTGTATTACATTTTGGTTTGTTATATGATTTCTCCCATTCATTTTAATTCTTCTATGTAACAACTAAGGTGAAAATGTATTTAATAGGAATATATGTGTAGAACCTATATAAAATTGTAAGTCGTCTCAGGGAGGGAGGGGGAAGAAGGGGAAAAAAAATCTAAGTCATATGGAAGTGATTGCTAACACTGAAAACAAATTAAAAAAAAAAGAATATATTCCTCCTGTTCCTTAACACAGATGCTGTCTTTCATTGCACCTTTTCTTGTTTTATAAGCAAACAGTCATTCAGATTCTTAAAACAAGTGATTTTACTGGGCCTCGTGGCAAGAAACATCTGAGAAAAATTCATTTGTCTGTTGCATAACTATAATGACAATTTAGCTCTAGAGGCTAGATAAGAAAATGCATCCCTTTTTGTGGGAGAAGAGTATGGAGAGTGGCAGGGGTGTGAAATATCATATGTACTGTTAGACAAGGTTAATATGTTGGTTTTGCTGAATTATTATTTTTTAAAAATCTAAGCTATGAGGTGAGTCTCCTTTAGGTAAAGGAACAGAAAGGGGGTAATCAGAAACAAATGTGATAAAAAACAGAGGCATAAAATCTACTGTTTGACTCAGATGTTGTGATTGTTGATAAGAACACTAGAAATGTTACTATCATGTAGTTCTTAGAAGCCATTTGTGGAAATCAAAGCCAAGAAGCAACATAGAAACAGAACCAATCTTATATTTCATCTATCATTGTAGAAGATCAGTAATCACAGGAGAGGATTTCATTATGCACAAGTGTCTTATGCTTTAGAGTGGTGCACTGTTTTGTGCTGCTTACATGTTAGCTTTCTCACTATCTATTATTATTGCTTCTCATTTCTGGACAAAATTCCTATTATTTGACCTTTCCCCCATGTACATACAACCCAATCTCTGTCACAAGCAGATTTCTTTCCTGTTTTAATAGCTTATATTGAATGGAGAGACCACTGTTTAGAAGAAGAGGAAATCCTTCATTCTGGTATATGAAAAGAAAGTAGGAAAATTTTGAGACAAATTCCAGTTCTAAATATAGTAATTTTGTTTCACTGTTTAGTTATACTTTAAGAATCTTAAGTTTAAAGGAAAATTCTTATAAAAATACATCCCCTAACATCTGTGAAGGAGAAGAGATTTGGGGCTCTCTGATTTTAGAAAAGACATTCTGGTATGTAAGGCAGGTATGACTCATATATCATTCTCAGAATATTGGAACTGCAAGTTTTACAAGTGATTTATGATAAAAAAAGACATGAAACTAATAAAAAAAATTCACTTGTGCCTGGTAACAAACTCAATATTAGTCTTGCCAAATGGATATCTTTTATATGTGAAAATTACCCTCAAGGGTAGTCTACTGTGCATAGTTTTACCCTCAAATATATCACTCTTACCTTTTGTTCACATGATTAACAAATGGTGCATATCTGGGAGAACTATATATCTTAATCTCTTCCTTTTAGAACAAAGTTACCCTGAAACGCCTTGAATTAAACAGAAACCAGATTTATCTAAAAAAAAAAACCCCAAAACAAACAAAAAAAAACAAACAAACCCAAACCCCCCAAAAAAACCTTAAAAAAAATCAATCCTTTCTCCACCATTAGTAGTTTTCTGACTGTCAATTTTCCCTCCATAGCTCTTCTGGAGTTATAAAGACAAGTCCAATATCGAAGACGATAATTATAAATACCCATGCTTTGGTTCTCTTCATCTTGGTCAATGAAGACATGGTCCATCACAAAACTGAGGAGCTCAGACTGCAGTCCAGTGTCTGGATTGAACACCAAAGGCTGAAGCCCCTCCCTGCCCCCTGTCATTAACTGGTGGCTGAAAATCATCAAGAGGTCACAAAGCAACATGAAAGCCTAGAAGGTAAAGAGATTCGCCATCAGTCTTTTGGAATGAGAATCATGACTCTAAAATGAGAAGTCAAATATGCTGAAAATAACTGAATGTTAGGAGAAATTTTTTGAATTTTCTGATTCTATCACATAGGTCTGGCTTTCAAATGTTGTCAAGAATAGCCACATCCTACGTTGCAGAAGTTAGCAATGACTTTAGCAACTAATTTACATATGAAAGTAATTTCTTTGATTTGGTTGTATTAATGCAAAGACAGTAAAAACAAATCTTGTCAAACCTATAAAACTCAATTTTGCTGAGTTGAGTCCAATCATGAAAATAAAGAACTTCAAAAGAACTATAATTCGAAGGATTCTGACAGACACTTGAAACAAATTATACATAATTTTATCTGAATGAAAAAGTTCACAACCATGTATCTTATAGTAATTTTCAATGTTATTCTATCTACAGAAACTTTGTTATGATTGTAATGCTAAGGCATGACAAATCTCAAATAGTTCAGAACTAAATAGCATTTTATGTTAATAAATAACTTTCTAACTTTTACTTTTCATTTTAATGCCAGATGAATTGTTTACATGAAATAAATATTTTAAAAGGAGCTTTGTGGCAGAATCAGAACTTAGGTATTTATTGAAAATTTCATAAAAATATTCCCAATAATGGAAGGTATTCCAAAAGTTTGTTTTTAAGTTATAATCACAGAATCCATCTTTCAGAAAAGGCAGTAGTATTAAATGGTGGCTAGGGTGTTTGGCTCTTCCACAAAAGTCTATTTACACCATAATGTTGATGAAATAGGATTATTTACTCAGCAGTATACTTTAGCTACTTAATGGATGAAACAGACTTCTGTGGGTAAGCTCCAGAACCTAACAACTCCTTCTAAAACTGTTAATACAGAAAAATATATTCTGTAGTAAACAGCTTGCAAGTGCTCATGTCACTGGCCACCTGTCATAAGAGGGAAATGAAACTCAGGGAATTTTTGCATCCTGACTACAGATAGGTTGACTGCCTGCTGTCTAGCAGAAAGGAAAGCAGAGATTCAGGTAATACTCTCTCCCTAGTTGCTGCTCTGGGCATCTCCAGGCAGCATCAATGAAGAGCACAGAATGTGGCAGCTGTGGGATGTTTGTTCTCTAAAGCTCCAGATGGGAGGCTGAGGGTTGAGAGAAGAAGAAAAGTTCTCTTTACCACCAGCAAGGCCAGCATTCTGTATGTATGAACAGATGTTTGTGAGTAGGCACCTGGCAATTCATAGAGGATTTATTAAGATGAAGAAGGTCTATTTTACAAAGAGCAAAAATATGCTAAAGAAATAAACATGAAGGAGGCTGTGTCAAGGTATGTAAACCAGTCTAGGAGAAAAATTCAATTCAATTTAACAAGGATTTATTAAGCATCTATTACGTGCAAGACACTGCTAGGCTCTGGGGATACAAATAAAAAACGAAAAGGTCTTTGACCTCAAAAGCGTATATTCTACTGGGAGACAAAATATTTATACAGAGATATAAAGACAAGATAATTTGAGGTAAGAGAGAGCACTAACAACTAGAGGCATGTGGAAAAAATTCCAGAGGCACCTATGTTAAACCTTGAAGAAAGTTAAGGATTATGAGATACAGGCACAGAAGTACATGTAGGGCAAAGGCCAGGAGGCAGAAGATAGAAGGCCAGCTTGGGAACAGCAACTAGGTCATTTTGGTTGAAATATGGATTACGTGAAGAGAAAGAATATAAAAATACTTGGAAAGACAGGTTGGAGTCAGACTGTGAGTGGTTCTAAATAACAAGGAAAGGTGTTTTTTTGTTTTATTCTAGAAAATAGGGAACCTTTGAAGATTTGAAAGCAGAAGACTGACATCATCAGGACCTGTACTTGAAAGCAAAGAGAGATGCAAGATAAAGTGACTGAAATCTTACATTTATATTTAGGATTTTTCTTAAGCATTTCAGCTTTAAGGTTGAGCGTTATAAAATCTGATTCAGTTGCTTTAGTGAGAAGGACAAGGCAGTTCCTGTGGTTTCACTGTCTCCCAAAAGGAGAATGATCGACTTCTCCAATATACACAGACACACACACACACACACACACACACACACACACACACACACACACACGAGTGTCACCACTCCACATGCTTCTCCTGCTGTGTCTCATCAGTGTCAGTCACAACAGTGCTGAGAGCTATCAACCCAGCTGTTACTCATGTTCATTGTCCCAAAGACCACAAAGGTTCAATTTCAGAGAGAGGAAGATAAGGTGAAGGGAATATACAATCTAGATTCTATCTTACCTTTTCTGTTCTAGGTCAGTAACAAATAACTGGGTGCTAATCATTAAGCTTTTAACAAAATTAATTTTAACAAAATTAACTTGTTATTATGTTCATAAGGTATATGTAACAGAAAGGATCTGCATTAAGAAAAGGTGAACATATGAAGAACTGAATTGTAGTGAACATGCATTTTATCAAAGCATTTGGAGCAAGGAACTGTGATAATACTTTCTGTCCTTGGGCATTTGAATGTGGCTATGAGGAAAATTTAACTGACATTTTCTTACCTCTTCCTTAACTGGGGTATTAACATTGGATAGGCACTGCTGGCAAACAGCCAAGAAGGATTTCACAGTTTTCCTCAATATCAACAAATCATCCTGAAAAATATGTTCAGATCATGAGGTATTATTCAAATATCAATGACAGTTTCCTAAAAAAGTTACAGAAACAATGAAGAATTGAAAACAGAAAATTCAGTTGGTCAAGGCAATTTGTAAAACCAATTTTACTTTAAGAGGCTACACAAAAAATTAACTTCTTGTTAATCTGTATTAATGTAAGGTGGTACAGACAATCTGTGAAGCAAAATTTATCTGAATATGGAATAATTTCCTACCTAGGAGAGTCAATCTTCCTAATAAGGTTTTGTTTTAGTTGCTGTTAAGATGGTTTTGCATTTGCGGAATACATTTGTTAGCAGGAGAAGAAAGCTTGGGAACACTCTGGGAGGAACAGGAAACCACTTGATCAATGACTCCTATTAAGGAAATGAGTTAAATGATATAAAAAAGTGTAAAATGTTCTCTGTTCTGAAGGTGTTAACCATTTTGTTAGATAGAACTAATGTTAAAAAAATTGGAAAACCATGAAATATTCTGCTTTGTGTTAGAAATTCTAAGTGCAATGTAAGTTGAGAGAAAAAAGAATTCAAAGTAGCTGGAGAAGTTGCTGAAGGCTCTATGAAAGAGGCAGGATGAACACTGGACTTTGAGAGACAGCAGAACTTAGATAAGAAGAATCAGGGAAGGAGGTCATTCCAAAAGAAGCTGAATGAGGGAGGAAAGAAATAATGTGAACACAGGCAGAGAAGCATGAATGAGTATGGTACATGTATATGTATGTGAAACTAGCTGTGATAAAAAAGTTGCTTAATGTAGTAAAGAATTAATAGTATTAAAATAGAACAGTGCATATCTTGTCTGAATGGAGAGAAGAGCAGGGATACAATAGATGTAAAAGTAGTATAGAGAATACATGGCAACTGAATGAACTTAAAGGAGAAGGAAGAGTGAGACCTAATGAGTACATCAATGTAAAGAAAGAAAAATAAACATAAAACAACAAAAGATGAATGCTGAGAAATTATAAAAAAAAAATTTGGTTCCAAGAGATATGAGAAACAATCTCCTCCAATCTTATGCAGAGGTAAGGGGCCCATGTGTGTAGAATAGTGATAACAATTTTCTTTGGGATGTACTGATGAGTTTTGCTGATTTTTTTCCGTCTTTCTCTTAAAACATTTTTTTTTTGTTGTTGTAAGTAACGCCTCTCTGGGTAGGGAAGGGGAAGGAATATGAAGGAAATTTAGGAGGGTATAAAACCAAAAGATAACACAAAAGCTATTTTAAAAAAGAGATCACTGGAGAGAAGGGCTTCCGTTTAGTGGCTGAGTCAGGAGCCAGATTGTAATAGATTAAGAAATGAATGGGAAGTAAGGAAATGGAAAGCATAAACATATACAATCTTTTTTTTTTAGCAGTTTGACCATGAAAGGGATAATAGATACAGAACAATAAGAATGGTAAGTTTAAGTAAAAGGTTTTTTAAAAGATGGAAAAATTCTAGGTATATTTATAGACTGTGAGAAAGGGATCTGTAGATAAGGAGATACTCCAGAGGAAATGTCAGCAAGCTCCTGTGGAGAAGGTTGGGGTGTATGTGTTCCTGGATGGATGAGGTGTGATGGGGGAAGGATAGGATTAAGAGTATAAGAGAGGGGATACCCTGGGCAAAGAGCTTACTGCATCAGTAACTGGAATTAAGGAGAATATAATGGAAGATGATGATGAGTTTTGAGGTGTGGTGTGGGGGAAAAGATTGAGTTCTTTTAATTAATAAAACAGGAGAGAGGTGGTTAGTGTTGTATCACTGTCACTTTCCAGAGTCTTACCTACCCAGTATAGTCAAGCAAAATTAATCAATGAAATGGTCATATCTGAAAATATTTGCCACAATCTGCAGGTACTGTCTACAACCCGAGTTGTAGATTTTCTCCAGGAGCATTCAGGAGTGAGAAAGAAGGGACAAATAAGGCAGATGGTGGGAATGATCTAGGGTTGGAATTCAGCAAGGTGCAAATGAAGATAGGAACATGGGCCAAGGGGATTTGAGGGTAACTGATGGTATTATTTATGTCTCAACTCATCAACTACAGGTTCAATGGTTGTCAACATTTTCTTTTTAAATAATTCTGGTTTAAGCACAAAAAAGTGTTTAAATTGAATGTAGGGATGATATAGTGGATAGAATGTTGGCTTATAATCAAGATGACCTGAATTCAAATCCTGCCTCAGACACTTACTAGCTATGTGATCCTAAGTCATTTAACATTTCCTTATCTGTAAAACAAGGAGATTGAACTCCATGACCTCAAAGATACCTAATCACAGTCAGCAAAAAGAGGTTAAAATAAAATTTAAATTTTCCTGACTTTGTTCTGGTGTTGTATTCCTAAGGGCAATTTTCCCCTTTAGTAATTCTTTCAATTTACTAAAAATCATTTAATAGTATAGTGTTGGCAACCCAAGCTTGGGCAGGCTGCCATTGGCAGTTTGAATTTTCATATCATGATGTCAAGGTGATGGGAGAGAAAGCAAGTGAGTCAGGGAAGATACCATGGCAGGGTAATTAATGCAGCACTCACTACTTGACTTTCTCTGTGCGTCAGTGCTAATAACCTTGGTGTATGTGAAAGTCTTATGCACTGCCTTTCCCAAGATCTTAGGCAAATATTTGAACTGTCCAAATTCACCTAAAATAATAAAAACTTTATAGATTTGGAAAGAATCTTAAGGACCAGTTGATACAAATACTACTTAAAACATGAATTTCCTTTGAAATGTCCCCAGGAAGGGGGCTAGAACATATGCTAACACCCCTAGTTACGATGGCAACGCATATCGTGTGCAGGAATTAGGCCTTACAGGAGCTGATCTGTCAATGTTCCACCTGAGTCTTTACACCCAGGAAACCGGAAAAGGCTATAAATCAGGGCTTGATTTATTGCTTTGTTGACTGTCTAATCTTAAGAAAGTGAAGAAGGAAATGCTAATATGAAAGATTAAACTGGAGAGTGTACCATGCTACTACAAATGTACTGGTAATATACTGAATACACTGGTAAAATTTCATTACTATAACTATGACCAAAAAATTTTTATAACAAAATGTGTACCAGAGTTGAAGGCAGGGCAAAATCTAGTAATATTCATTGTGAGTGCATTATCTTTTGTTCAATACATTTTGAGAAAAACAAACCAAAAACTGGAGGCAATGTGTTTCAATGATCTACAAAGTGTTCTCTGTTAAGGTTTTATATTCTAGAACATGTATGTTCTCAAGAGCTTATCTTTTCAACATTGAATGTTACTTCTACTGAACTGTTAATCCATTTTACTATTTTTGTATTAAGATTTCAACTGCATTTCTTTTTTGTTTTCTTGGAGTGGGGAAGGCAAGACAGTTGGGGTTAAGCACCTCGCCCAAGGTCATAGAGTTGCCAATTGTCTGAGGCCACATTTGAACTCGGGTATTCTTGACTCCACTCTATTCACTGCATCACATAGCTGCCCTCAAATGCATTTTATTACATTAGTAATCTCATACTATAGTTCTGGATTACACCAGCTTTTAGGAAAAAAGGATTTATTTTTCCACTTATTTTCTTGTTCCTAACAAGAGGTTCCATTCAAGAAGACACTGTTGTTTTCTCATTTACTTCGTTCTGAATTCTGGTAAATTTGGACAGTTTATGATTTGATGAAAAATACGGCATCCAGGCTTTCTTTGGTTACGGTTTTCCATGAGACTGATGATTCTTAAATTACTCTTCTCTGACCTGTTCTCCAGGTCAGCTTTCTTCTAAAATGTCGTCTTGTCTCGTAGAACCACCGAATTCTGTTTGGTTTACTATCATTTTTTAGAAACTCAGCTACTTGTGTTAGGTTTCTTACCTTCCATTTTAAGCTATTTGTTTTCCCTCCAATTTTTTCTTCTTTATTTTGATTTTTAGTTCCTAATTCTTTTCTATCCTCCAAAACCCATCAAGAATGCAAGAAATATAATACCCATTTTATATATATATATATATATATATATATATAGTCATGCAAAACATTTCCCCATTAGCCAGATTGAAGGGGAAAAAAAGCAAGAAAAATAAGGAAAGTGAAAGAAAATATCCTTGAATATGCACTCAGAGTTCATCAGTTCTGTCATTGGAGGCAGACAGAAATTCCTATCTTGAGTCCTTTGGAAATGTTGTGGATCACTATACTGATAATAGTTATTAAGTCCTTCACAGTTAATCATTGTCACAATATTGTTATTGTGTACAATGTTCTCCTGCTTTTGGTCCCTTGTCATTTCTTAAAGTACAATATTATTCCATCACAATCATATGCCACAATTTGTTTAGCCATTTACCAAATGATAGGCATCCTACAACAATTTCTAATTCTTTGCCCCCACAAGAAAAGGTAGCAGAAATATTTTTTGTACCACATGGAGTTCTTCTCCATTGATCTTTTTTGGGACTACAGACCTAGTGTAGGGTATGCACAGTTATAGCCCTTTGGGCATAATTCCAAATTGTTTTCAAGAATGCCTGCATTAGTTCAAAGTTTTGCCAACAGTGCATCAGTGTCCCTTGTTTTCTATATGCCCTCCAACATTGTAATTTTCCTTTTTTATTATCTAATCTGATAGATGTGAAGTGGCACCTCATAGTTGTTTCATGTCCATTTCTCTAATGTGATTTAGAGCATTTTTAATACGTCTACTGATAACGATTTCTTCTTCTCAAGATTGCCTGTTCATATCCTTCAATCAGTTATCAATTGGGGAATGGCTCTTATTTTTATAAACCTGATTTAGTTCCTTATATATTTGAGAAATAATACCTTAACTAGAAAAAACTTACTGTAAAATTTCCTACCCCCGCCAAACTTCTTGCTTTCATTTTAATTTAATTTCCTTTTGGCTGCATTGGTTTAGTTTAGGCAAAAAACATTTTGCCTCCTGTGATATTCCGTATCTATCTTATTTGCTCAAAAACTCTTTCTTTATCCACAGATGTCACAGGCAATTTTTTTCTATGTTCCCTTAATTTGCTTATCATATTACCATTTATGTCTAAATCATGTATTCATTTTGAACTTATATTGGTATATGGTGTGAGGTGTGGATCTATAACTAGTTTCTGCCAGACTACTTTACAGTTTTCTCTGCAGTTTTTGTTGAATAGTGAGTTATTGCCTCAAAACAGATCCCTGGGTTTATCAAACACTAGATCAGGAGTGGGGAACCTGCCCAAACTTTCCAGAATAAATTCCCTTAATAAAAGGATTTGTTCTGTAAAATTGGAACTCAGTCAAAAGGCCACACCCAAGGACTTAGAAGCCAAAAGGCTACCCAACACTTGCACTAGGTGATCTTGTGCCTAATATGTTTATCAAACATTTTATTTCTTCTCAATACCAGATTGTTTTATTACTATTTTGTAGTTTGAAATCTGGTATGCTAGACCCCTTTCTGTCACCTTTCAAAAACTGATTTTCTTGATCTTTGGTTCCTCCAGATCAATTTTGCTTTTTTCTAGCTCTATAAAATAATTCCTTTGTAGTATGATTAGTATGGCACCAAATAAGTAAATTAATTTAGGCAGTATTGTCATTTTTACTATATTGGCTCAAAATATCCATGAGCAATTAATATTTCTCTAATTGTATAGATCTGTCTTTATTTGTGTGAAAAGTGTTTCATGGTGTCAAAGTTGTTTATTCTTCTTCTTCTTCTTAACTTTTAGCTGGCTTTCTGGGCTCTCTAAAGTAATTTTGTTTCCTCACTGCCTATACTTACTCCTTCAATTTCTTTTCATGTCTTACTGATATAGCTAGCATTTCTTGTCCCATACTGAATAGTAATGGTGAGGTAGACAACCTTGTTTCAATACCTCATCTTACTTGTAAAGGCTTCTTGTTTATCTCCATTACAAATAATGCTTGCTTTTGATTTTAGATTTAAATTACTTATCATTTCAAGAAAAACTCCATTTATTCCTAGAGTTTTTGAGAGGAATGGGTATTTTGTCCAAAGCTTTTTCTGCATCTACTGATATAATCATGATTTTTGTTGTTTGGGTTGATATAGTCAACCATATTTATGGTTCTCCTAATATTACAATCCTAGTATAAATCTAACTTGGTCACAGTATATGATCTTTGTGATATATTTTATTTAAATTATTTTTGCATCAATATTTATTAGGGAAACTGGTTTATAGTTTTCTTTTTCTCTAGTTTTGCTCTCCTGGATTCTGGCACCAGAATCATATTTTTGTTTTTCATTTTTTTTCTTTTAGAGCTCTCATTTACTCCCCGCCCCCCACCTTATATTTAATTTGTCTCATATACTCTTGTAGTCTCTGGGCCAAGCTTCATGCTTGGCTGCATTTGTTGTGGAGTTTCTCTTTTCTTTTGAGTTTCCCATTTGGAAATCTTTGACCAATATTTCTTCATAGGGTTCAATGTCTTTTGTTTATTCAAATTTCACACACTCAGTTCCTTAGTTGGGGTTTTGTTCAAAGGTCAGACTCTCCCTTCTATTATACTCTTGGATAGGATGGTAAGGTCCTCTGTATGTGGTCCTGACAATAATTTCTTGGTCCTCTGCTGCTAGCTTTCTGGTTACATGTTATGTCTGGGCTTAGTGCACTGGCAAGATCCAATGCCCATGTCAGAGCTTGTGGAACTCAACAAAACAATACAGTAGTTCCACAGTTGCCATCAGAAGGAAAATCATCCAGAAACAATCACAAAGGAAGAGATGAATATTTGTGGTTGGTGATGTTCTACAGATGGGGTATGGTAATATCCATATGATAAACTAATAGGCATTGTCTGCATGCATGTATGTATCTGGTAAATGTTGGTAGCCTTCTCAAGACGTGTGACTCCTGACAACTATCCATTTCTGTTAATTCATATGGTAACAAATGACACCATATGGGGAAAAAAAGATAGTAATTGTGGGCAAGAAGATCTTAGAGGCATAAGTGGAACTGATAGAAAGCAGAAGCTTCAGAAGAAAAAGGCAAAATAGGAAAATGAACAAATGCTTAGTTAAGAAGAATTGGTTCATTTAAAAAGAATGTTCTAAATCATTAATTATATGAGAAATGCAAATCAAAACAACTCCGAAGATTCATTTTATACTTAGCAAACTGGCAAAATAGAATCATGAATGATTAAGGGGTTGCAGAAAGATGGGTACACTAATTCATTGTTGGTGGAGATGTAAATTGGTACTACCATTCCAAAAAACCATTTAGAGTTATGCAAATAAAGTGACTCCAAGATTCCAGAGTTAAGCATTTGCCTCAGTGAGATGAGTGATAAAAATCAAGGTTTTATATACAAGAAAGTATTTTTAAGGACACTTTTTGTGGCAGTGAAAAACTTGAAACAAAGTTGATGTCCTCTGATTGGGGAATGGCTAAACAAATTGTGGTACAAGAATATAACAGAATAACAGTGTACTCTAAGAAATGATGAATGTGATAAATTCCAAGAAGAATGGAAATGCTTATGAACTGAAGTTAAATGAAGAGTCAAGAAAGCAATATATAAAATGACACAAACAGAAAGAACAACAACAAAATAATGTTGTGAAATTATAATGCCCAAGCTTGGCCAAAAAGAAGAGATATAAAAAGACATGTCCTTTTGTTCCTGTGCAGAGTGGGGTCTAGGGATATGGAACACTAAAAATACCAGACTTTTGCTGGTTTTCTTCCCTCTTATTTTTTCTTTTAAAAAATTCATTGTTATAAGGGATGGTTTCCTGGGAGAGGTTCAAGAAAGGGATGGATATAAGGGGAAATAGTGATCTAAAAACAAGAGATAACAATATAATCTATATATATATATAAATATATATACATATATATACATATATATATATATATAAACAAATAGTTGGTTCCCAGGGTATGGGAGTGGGATTTAGATGTATGGATCATTGCTTAAGTTATAGGTTCTTAGTCAGGAATAGAATACATTACAAAAAGGCTAGTAAAAATATTTGCCTGGTGTCTTAAGAATATGATAAAAAAAAAAAAGGGCCTTCAATTGAAAGAGAGGGAGAAGAAAAGTATTCACATATATATCTGCCAAGTTGGATACCCTAGGAAGGTATCAGCAGAAGCCTGGAAATTTATGGAAGACAGTATCTGAGAATCAGTAATAAAAAAAACCCAAAAAACCTATAGCCACAGATGTTTCTATACAAATGTAAAATGTATGGCTAATCAAAAAAGACGAACTAGAAACCTTAACGGAAAGAGGTAAATTTGATCTCATACATTTATCAATGAGAATTGTTGGAATGGGACTCATGACTCGAAAATAGTACATGTAAGTATGGGAACTGCTTCCAAGAATATAGATCACAAAATATCCATTTCTTCCCATCCTCGTGGATTGTTGTCCATGTCTTTTGTAGCTAGCTATCATTTAGCATTGTAAGGTTTGCAAAGGTTTACCTACTGACTCATTTGTTCCTTACGGTAACTCTATAAGGTAGGTGCAATTATTAACCCCATTTTACAGATGAAGAAGCTAAAGTTTGGAGGCTTAATAATTTTTCGTCACACTACTACTAAATGCCGGAGGTGAGATTTAAATTCACATCATCCTAACTCCCATCCTCTATCCACCATACTCTTTAGCTGGCTAAAACCCTAAAGAGAAGAGACCCAATGTTCTGAAGTCCTTATGTCTTTTATTATTTTTGTGGGTACCAATGCAATACTCAGGCTCTTTATTATCACTCCCTCTTGCTATGTGTTTGGTGAAACTTATTTCCATTGCTGGCAGAATCAACCCAGCTAGACATTAAAAACTAACCAACTCATGTTTTACATAAGGAAAATATCTTCTGACTGACACAAAAGACTTAGGTCTACTTTTTGAATTCAGAACCATATTTTTATATCTTTTCAGTATCTTCCTAGCTTCCTTTGCATAAAAGTCCCTGAATATCAAGACTTGATTTGAATCACATTTTTATAGATTTTCTCTATTTTTTCATTCTGTGCAACCACCTTCATGGCTACACTCATGAACATTGTAAGATGCTGACCAAGTTATCACATGAAATGATCTTGTCTCTTGGTATTACTTGATGAAACCACTCAAACATTCTTTTTGTCTCTCCAAAGAGAATTCATGTCTCATCCTTTCATTTAGTTGCAACTTTAAAAAAAATCTATCTTCATTTCATTTACAGTTACATTAACGTAGTTCAATTATTCTATTAGTGTATTAGCTTTTGGGTTATTGGAAAAATCCTCACAGACTACCAACAAATAAATTATTTGTATATTACCTTAAAAAATTCTAATTCTTAGCATTGACTGTGGCTTGTTCTATAAACAGTCTTTAACTGTTACCATTAGTGTGGCAACAGAAAGTGATCAGATAAGACCAAGAGGCACATAAATAATTATTTCATGGGATACCATGGCAAATTCATCTCCTAGTTTACAGCCTGCTAGTTATAAGCAGCTTTAAGAGGCTTAGTACTTTGGTAGGTTGAGTCTTTGAACAGAAGATGCAGTCTGTCAAGGCACAAGACTTATATTTGTCCTTATGATTGCTTTTTAAAAAAGAATAATGTCTAATCAGTTCACTAATTCCTCTCTTTATAGTTATTTCTCTGTGCTTTCAAAAGCATACTGCATTGTGTGCTGCTCTGTTTCAGGTACTCTTCTTGACTTCATTTTTAAAGTGTCATTTCCATTTTCTTTTAAAATACATGGAAACACTGAGATGACTGAATCCAAATGTAGTGGTTCTGTTATAGATGATGTAAACAGATCATCATAAACATGCTGATAGACTTTCTATTTTTTCATTTGTTTTCCTCCTAGAAATGGCTGTAGAATGGGCTAACTTATTGAGTTTCATGTCTTGATTTCTGAAGTAATTTTATCCTCTTAATTTTCTTGCTTTACAAGATGATGCTACTCATGTACCCTCCTAATATCTTTCCTCCATAACAATTACAAAGGAACTTACATTCTAAATAGATATAACCTTATGTAACATGCCTCTGAGCTTTGATAAGGAGATAAGTATTTTCTGAATGAGTGAATTTTTTTAAGATCCACTAGAAATTTATATTATCTAATTTCACCTGGGCCCTCAGCCAGTCAATAAACTTTCATTAAGATTCTACTATGTGCCAGGCACTATGATAAGCACCAGGGATACAAAAAAGAGCAAAAAACAGTTCCCTATTCTCAATAAATTCAATGAGAAAGGTAACATGTCAACAACTATGTAAAGGATAAACTGGAAAGGCATTAGCATTAAGGGGGAATCAGAAATAGCTTCTCTTATAAGGTGGAATTTTGACTGAAACTTTTTAAAGGAATCCAGGAGGCTGAGATGCAGAGAAAGAAAATTCCAAGAATGGGCGATAGTCTGTGAAAATGGCCCAGTCAGGAGATGGGGTACAGGAGATTGAGTTACAGCAAGGAGGTCAGTGTAACTGTATCAAAATGTACATTGAGGTAGAAAACTGTAAGAAGACGGGAAAGGTAGGGAGGGACCAGGTTATGAAAGGTTTTGAATGCCAAAAGGATCTTATATTTTATCCTGGAGTAACAGGGAACCACTACAATTAACTGGATAGGTAAGGTGAGACGGTCAGTTTTGAGTTTTAACATGTTTACTTTGATAGATGAGTAGAAGATGGACTGGAGAAAATAATTTGAGGCAGAGAGCCCAATCAGTAGGGACTACTATTGTCTGTGTGTGTTGGTCCTTCGTTGCCGAAGAAGACCATGCCATGAGAGAAATAATGACATGACTTGCAGTTGACTTTGTTTTCAGTGAGGGAGGGCTGTGCAGGTCACCAGCCTCACTTCTCCTCCAAAGCCATCTGACTCCAATGACCAGATATTCATCAGGATGACTGGAGATGACTCAGGATAAGGCAACTGGATTTAAGTGACTTGCCCAACGTCACACAGCTAGTGAGTGTCAAACGTCTGAGGTGAGATTTGAACTCAGGTCCTCCTGACTCTTACACTGGTGCTCTATCCATTGCACCACCTAGCTGGCCCCCTGACGTTTAAAGTCTAGGCATGAGTGGATGGGGCCAGCAGGAAGGTGATGACAATGATAGAGGAAAGAAGAGGCCATATTCAAGAAATGTTACAATTGTGAAATCAACCAGTCTTGGCAATAGATTGGATATGGAGGATGAAAGGTAATGAGAAGCTGAGGATAATATCTAGGTTGTAAGCCTAGGGAACTGGGAGAATGGGGGTACCCTCAATAGTAATAGGGAAGTTTCGAAGGGGAATGAGGTTTGGGGAAAAGATAATGAGGTCAGTTTTGGAAAGGGTGAGTTTCTAATATTGAGAGAATATGCAGTTTGAGATATCTAATTGGCAGCTGGAGATGAGAGTTTAGGACTAGATGGGAGTTACCAGTAGAGAGATGATAGCTAAATCTTTAGGAGATGAGCTGATTGCCCAAGTGAACTAACATAGGGAGAGAAGATATGGGGCATCCGTGGTTAGCATGCATGACATGGATGAAGACCTAGCAAAGGAAACTAACAATAAGCTTTTACACAGAGGGTGGCAGGTGAAGTAGCCAGAAGACAAAAAGAGACTGAAGTAAGAGACTGGGGATTAGAGAAAGGACAATTTGCTAGAGAAGATGAAATTGAATGGGATCACTTACATAAGTGGAGAGGTTTGCTTCAGCAAAGAGATGGCCTACAGCTTCAGGAGAAACGGGTGAAGGTAGAGATAGTTGTGTGTGTTGGTCCTTCGTTGCTGAAGAAGACCATGTCATCAGAGAAATAATGACATGACTTGCAGCTGACTTTGTTTTGAGTGAGAAAGGGAGGGCTGTGCAGGTCACCAGCCTCACTTCTCCTCCAGAGCCATCTGAATCAATGACCAGATGTTCATTAGGATGACTAGAGATGACCCAAGGCAATTGGGGTTAAGTGATTTGCCCAAGGTCACACAGCTAGTGAGTGTCATGTGTCTGAGGTAAGATTTGAACTCAGGTCCTCCTGTCTCCTGCACTGGTACTCCATCTGCTATACTACCTAGCTCAGAAGGCAATTGGAAGGTATGAGACAATCGAGAGGGAAGAAGGTAAAGTTTTTAGTAAATGGCCTCCATTCTTTCAGTGAAATAAGAAGCATTCTTAACAAGGAAGAGTGTTGGTGGGGGAGCCATGGGAAGTTTGAGGAGGAATGAAAAGGTCTGGAAAAGCTACTGTGTGGTAAGTTGAATAGTGAGCTAATTAGGGACTGCCCTATTGTATTGAGGGCCCAGTTGAGATTATGCAACATAAATCTGTACCGGATTCATTCAGCATATTTTCATGATTCTCTTTAACTTCACTCAGCAACATGTGTCTATGTAGGAGAAAAGGCATCAGATAGTGGGAGCAATCCAGGGCTACAGCTTGGCAGAGCAAGATCAGGAATAGTGCAAGGGGGAAAGGATTCAAGACAAGAGGACAGTGTAGAGATGAATTGTGAAGAGGTTTATTAAAGGATCGAGATGAGGAAGTGGGAAGTATAGCCAGTGCACAGGCAATAATCTGGGAAAGAACTAAAGGGTGAAGGAACTGGAGCTTACAGTGAGGACAAAGAACAGGATCTGGGATTGCAAGGCAAAGGCAAAGGTCGAATGATAACAGATTGTGGTAAGATATAGGAATTTCAGAATTCATGAACACTGAAGTGGGACATCTCTGAGTGACAGCAAAATCAAGGGTATGACCATCTCCGTATGTCGTTGAAGTGGGACAGAAGGGGAGAGAGAGGTATTTGAGGGATTAATATATATGTTGAAGTCCGCTAAAATAGAGGAAAGAACTGGCAAGGGGAGAAATGTGAATTAGGTACTCAACTCATTGAGGAAAGGGGAATGTTCTGAAGGCTGGTAGACAAAGGCTACTAGTTTTAACTGGGTGGTAGATAGGGAATGAGTGAGCCTCAAAAGGAACAGAAGCTAATGAGTGATGGTGGCAGACGGTAAGTAAGCTCAGGAGTTGTACTGGGGAACAAGGAATATTCCAATTTCCTTCCTCTACCAGTGAGTTAGAGGGAATAAGTGAAAGTGGTGCCAGTTCTAGAAAGGGTGGCCAGAAGGCTGTATCTTAAGGAGAAAGGCAGGTCTCCGTGAGAGTCAGAAGATGGAATGAGTGGGAAAGGAAAAGATTTAAGATTATATCAAGTTTATTACCTATAGAACAAGCATTTCAGAGAGTTCAGTGGAAGGGGTGGGTAGCCTTAGAGTGTAACACTGACTGGGAGTGAGGGGGTTGGGTTATGGGCAGTGGAGATGGAGAATAGGTTTATTCTATCGGTACACAACTGATATTCAGGATCACTGGGATGGGGTTGGGATATGACCTGTTTGTTATTCACAGAAGAATAAGTTGAGGTGGATTATTAACATTCCCAGGGGACTGGCTTCAATGCAGCAAATATTTCCCTAAGCTTAGCCCTTATTTATCTGGCTTTTAAATTCTCTTTTCACAAATTAAAAAGGAACTGATAGGATAAATTGTTATTATAATTAAAGGAAGAAGAATGTTTTCTGTTATAAACAAGAGAAACTGAAGGTTGCCCTTATAGGACCAGCACTAGGGGGCACTGGAGCAAAATAAACTGAACATGACCTGTGAGGAAAAAAAAAACATTTTTAACTTTCTGGCAATTATGAGATAGAGAATATTTATTTGTAATACCCACTGAATTTAACCTCAAAAGAAACATCTACTTTGTCTCTGTCATATAGACCAACTGTGTTTTGATTTCATTTCAGGTTTTGAAATACAGCTATCTTTAGTATACAAAAGCACTTTTGAGAGATAGAGACTTAAATTTTAACTTTCAATCCATGGTTATAAGGAAAAGTCAGAGTTAGAGGTGATCATAAAAGACTAAAATAGCCAAATTTTATATTGCAGCATAGTGAGCTCCAGCCAAAAACTTACTCTAATTGATCTATAAGCTATATCAGACCATTGATCAGGAAACCTATGAAAAGATCACAGTGAATAATTTTTCCAGAAAGACAGAGAGATCTGCAGACTTTAGAGATTGGTCTGGAGAGAAGCAGCCACACTGAGCATTCCAGTGCCCAGGGAGAGGCTGTGCCCAAGGGTGAGAGGAGGTCCCAGATCCATAATGGGGATGCTGGCCCTATAAGAGCAGCCTTCAGTTTCTCTTGTCTATAATGGAAAATAGGTAGGTTCCTTTAATAATAGTAATTATTCCTCTCATTTTCTTTCTGATTTCATGAGAACCATGATTCCAGAGAACTAAAGATGAAACATGCTACCCACCTCCTGATACAGAGGTGCAGAACAGAGCGTTGGGGGTCACCCATGATAAGCGAGTGTGACTTAGATGAAGAACCAGCAAAGAAGACTGAGAAGGAGTGACTAGACAGGTAGAAGAACCAGGAGTGAGCAGTGTCACAAAAACCTAGAGGGAAGAGAGTATTCAGGAAGAGAAAGTGATCAATAGTGTCAAATGCACCAGAGAGGTGTAGAAGGATGGGGATTAAGAAAACGGCATTAGATTTGGTATTTAAGAGATCACTGGTAACTGTGGAGACAGAAGTTTCAATGGAATGATGACGCTGTCAGAAGCCAGATTGCAGAGAATTAAGAAGAGACGGATAGGAGAGGAAGGGGAAGTGATTTTAGACAGCTTTCAAGGCATTTAGTTGCACTAGGTAGGAGAAATATAGGACGAGAGGTAACAGCAACGGGAAGATCAAGTGAGGATTTTTGTGAAGACACAGATGTTTGTACATAAGGAGAGAATGAAGATAGAGAATAACATAAAATGAAATTAGGAGTACTATGCTGGAAAAGACAAGACAGGGATCAAGGGCATATATAAAAGGGCTGAACTTTGCAAGGAAAAGGGCTCCCTCTTTATCAGAGAGAGGAATAAAGGATGAAAAATGGAGGAAAATAGCTGAATGATGAAAATTGAAGGGAGAGGAGAACTCTTGGCAATGGCCTCAATTTTAAAAACAGAAGAAGGAGGCAGCATTCTCAGTTGAAAGAGCAGATAAAGGGGGTGCTAGAGGAGGCTGACATTAAGAAAGAAGGTTTGGAATAGCCACTGTAGATAATGAATTCAGTAGTTATTAATCATGATGCAATGAATACAATGCAAATACTTCTTTAAGATGGACAGCATTTAAACAGCAAGAAAAGGCACCGAATGACATTCACTTTGATCATGCAATTCCACTGCTGGGTATACTAACCTAGGATTTTTTTTTTTAAATTTTACTGTTTTCATGGTTTATATTTTCCTCAAGGTTCTACTTGCTACAATCGTCAGAGTCACACAACTCTTTCCTAGGTTTCTTAAGTCCTCATTTACGCTTTTTATTTTACTTCTTGCAGTATTTACTATATTCATAAACACAATTTGTTCAGCCATTCCCCAATTAACAAACATCCATTTCATTTTCTGTTTTTGCTACCATAAAAAGGACCATTACAAAAATGCTAGTATGTGAGGCTGTTTTTTTCTAGATATATGCCCAATAGTGGAACTGCATAATCAAAATGAATGTAGTTAGTTATTTCCTAATATACCAAGCCCTCAAAGAACAGTGAAACAAAATCAAACTACAAGGCAATTTAATAATATATTGAGCATTTCAGAATGTCTCTCATCTCTCTGCAGAGACAGAGATATATTTCATTATGTGTTCTCTAGTAAAGAGAATAGTCTTTACAATTAATCAGAGATTATGCCTATAAAAACACCTATCAAAGTAATTAAAAAGATATGTATACTTATATGAATACACACATATAAATAAATATAAAACTGTGTGTCCTGAGGTTTTCAGATTTTTTAAGATTATCATATATAACCTGAAGCTATTAAAGTTGGTCACAACATAAGAAAATAACCTAAAAATGAAAAGTCACTGAATAGAGGAAAAACAAGCAATAGATCAAGTTATCAATACAATGTTTTATAATGTGAACAGTCATGAAGCATGCAATGGAATTTAACTCAAATCATAAGGCTGGTATCAAATGAAAAACCTGAGTTATATAATGACTAAAATGTTGTAATATATTGCTTTTACAAAGGAAATAAATGGCAGTGACAAACTATAATGATCCATTCAGTTATTCTCTAGGTAACAGGAAACGTCAAGTGATGAGAGGAAAGACTGTTTATAATTTCTCTCTACATGGAGGTAATGGAGAGGCTGGAGGAACAGAAGGCAAATCTTCACTGAAGGAAAAAAATACAATTTAATTAAAAAAAATTTTTATATTAAGGATTAAAGAAAATATCTATACATGACCACATTTTAGCTTTGGAAAACAAATGTGGAAAAACTTGGTCAACTTAGTTTATATTAATACAATTTACTACTGACAGATATTCATAATCTTTAAAAACAAAATAGGTGAAATATTTATCCTGGATTTACTTTAGATCACAGTGATTAATAAACAAAGTTAAAGAAGAAAAGAAGACTATCAAGAAATAGGAAAACCATGATTAAAACCACTGTCACATAAAACTTCCATTAGACTAAATGAAGACTTTGTGCATCCCTGGGCAAAGCGAGATGTTAGAATAAAATGCTTATAGACAAAATATAAACTTAACTATATTACTCTTGCATCTTTGATGATTCTACATCAAAGATCTTATGTCACAAATTCAAAGGGTAATACTAGAAATTACGTTAAAGGCACTGTAAAACTACTTTTGAGACAAATAAATTTGAGTACATTTATTTATTAAACGGATATTTAAAAAGGAAAATTACTACTAAAACAGAAAAAAGCCTAATATAACAAAAAAAATTTACTATATAAATCTAGCTTAAAAAATTTCAATAACTGTTCAAATTCTTGGAATTACTACACCATTAACCAGAAAGAAAAAAGTAAAAACAATTAAGTCATACTTTTCTTTTAAAATTAATCTGCTGAAAAGGAACGAGTGTTAAGATTTTGGTAAGAAAGACTGTACAAACTGTCTTCATTAGCTATGGATTAAGGGACTGTTAAGGCTGTGAGAATATATTTTAGTAGTATGGAATACTGTTATTTTTGGAGTATTTTATCTTTCTTCTTTTAGGACTTTAATGCCTAACTTGTACTGCATATTTATTATTGTACTACTATCTGTCAATGCATAGATTAATTTAGCTTCATTTTGTGGGCAAATGTTCTTAAGGAAATTTATTAAACACACTTTGATAGGATAAAGTAATCTTTTTCTTCATGTTTTGTATTTCATTTCTAGAGAAACTCTTACTTACTTTAGAAGGAGAGCCATCAGTAATTTTCACCAACTGCCAGAGAATTGAGTAATGGGAACACTGAAGTGCCTGAACTACTATCTGTAACAAAAAGGAAAAAAATTAAGCTTAACTAATGAAAACACAGCAACAATAATTTTAATTTACACAATACTAGAATTGTATTATGTTCCTTTATTATCTAGCTGGATAACAAAAATTCGAAGTAATAGGTTATAATTAAATTAGTGACAGATAATCTTAAAGGATTTTTGGCTAAAAACAAGAAATGGTTTTTCTAAAGTCTAATCAGAGGAACAAGTCCAAGTAATACCATCCTTTAAAGGGACCAATGTTGTTATTAGAAAGAAATGTCTATATGACATATAAACAGTAATGAGTTTGAATAAAATAAAAGAATCTGGGGGAAAAGTCAATAATTAGGTGTGATGCAAGAGGAACTGGATCAATTTTTGGTTTGTTTTACTTTATTAATTATCTAGTACTGTGATTCTCAAAAATTTTTAAACTGTGGATAATTTTGGTAGGACAAAAGTTTCCACGAATATACACAAACACTCAAGATATCTCACTCAGATGAATCAGATCAATGTTGCTCCTTTTGATGAAATACCAATTGAGACCACAGTTTTATTAAAAACATATTAATAAATACATGTTACAAAAGAAAATACTACTTTATCAACAAAAAGGATGTTCACAGGCTACTTGTGGTCTTAGGATCACAATCTGGGATCTTATAAAAAATATAAATCATAGAACCAAAATGAGACATATGACAAATACTTGAAAACAAGACATTTAAGACATTTATAAATAATCTCACGATGCTGGAAAAAAGGTGAGAATAAATTCTAGTGAATTTGGAAAAATGAAAGTTAATAAACATCTGGAAAAGTAATCACTAAAAATTTTACTCAATGTCAATAAGATACCTAGAAAATAATAATGTTTAAAGTTTTCATTTTCTGTTCTTTTTCTTCTCTCCCCATTATTGAATTATTTTTAGTCACAATCTGAACTGAACTGTACCTATTGTGTTCTTTGCTCCTATAAGTTTAGCTCTTTCTACTTCATATCTTTCTTCACTCTTCTATTCAAATTTTACACAGAAAATACTACCTTCTTTAATCTGTGTTGCTCTCAATGCAAACATTTTCTTCTTGATTTTTATCCGAGTAATTCTGTTGCATTATATATTTAAATAATTTTCAAATAATATTCTCTAGTTAACAGGAAATGTCATTTTCTAATAAGAATTTGTAAGTCATACTTTTTATTTATTCTCAGTTTCTTCTAATCTTCTCTCCATAGACGTGTGTGTGTGTGTGTGTAAGCTGCAGCAAAGTCCAGGAATTAAAGTTCAAGCACATTACTCACAGGGACTGTTTATTCCTCATTGTTTCACTAAAAGCTTATTTATATTTATTCAGACCCAATTATAACAAATATGATTGTTTACTTTCCCACTCCACAGTACAGTCGAAGCAACTAGAGGAAAAGAAGGGACCTGACAAAGTAGGCACTGTTAATAAAGACATGGTACTTGACAGTTAAGAGAAGTTAAGATAAAGAACTATAAAAAGCAGGCATAAGAACTCAAAAAGCAGGTGAGTCTAGGCCCATGCAGCAAAGAGTCAAATAGATATTTATGTCAACAATTCAAGGTTTAAATATATTTGTTATATACATAATCTAGAGTTTAGAAACTGCTTATGTTCCAAAAGTTTACTTTTAAGTCCGTTTTTTGAAATCTGGAATGGAATGCTCCATAAGTAAGTTATAAATTGTTGCTTCCCAGGATACAAAACCCATTATTAACTGAAAGTACAGTATTAATATTTGAACTATATAAAATCATAATTTATAGTGCTGCTTCTAAGAGAAATTTATTCTAACTTTCCAAGTAGGGATAACAGGGATATTTCTCTTCTTTCAGAGGTAGCAGGTCCCTCAAGAGGATGATCAAGGCAAGGTAAATATTTCTGAGTTATCAATAACTATATTTTCATAAGTTAAAGCACATCTTCAAAATGGGCCATGAGAGAATTCTCCAGGACAATAATGAACCCATGATGTTCTGAACTGGGAAACACAACATACCCAGGGTCACACTACAGCTGTCTGAGACCTAATTTGAACTCAGGTCTGGCCACTGGGCCACCTAGCTGTCACAAACTAAAAAATAAAAGTTTCAGTATATGGAATTCCAAACTTATTGATAGTATTAGATAAAGTATTACTAGATTTTTAGTTTTTAGGATAAATTTCAATTATAAATTTCTTTTGGCTTTCGTACTTTCAACAACTATCGAAAAGACTAAAATTCCCTTTTATGATAAACATTCCCTATGATTTTTAATAAATGAGATATAATGTAGATATTGTAAACATAAGAAATGATAATCTAGTTAAAGGTATAAATTTATAAAAATTTATATACATATAACTATAAAGGTATAGGTAATATACATAAATGTATAAAAAGTATAAAGGTATAAATTTGAATATTTATTGTCATATTAATAATCCCAAAATCTGTGATTTCCTCAGGGTGGATGCTATTTCTACTAATGCAGATTCCTTCTCTTCTACTGATGGGAAGAATGGTAGTTCTAAAAAGTGACCCTGGGTATGTCACTTAACCCTGCTTGCCTCAATTGCTTCATTTGTAAAATAAGACTGAGAAAGAAAGAAATCACTATAGTATTTTTTTCCAAGAAAATTCCAAATGGGTCATGAAGAGGTAGATATGACTGAACAGCAACATACTAGAAATAAAACAAATTAGGACTAAATATCATCTTTAGAGAATAAACTCCATCTTACAGTGTAGAGGGGAAAGGGAGAAAAATGAATGGTTAAAATTGTGCTAGTGAGCAGTAAGGTAATAAGCTGCAAAGTGGTTTCTAAGAAAACAGAATGCTTATTAAACTAGAATACCAGAAGTGACAAAGTCAATACAGCATTAAATTAGGAGGCATAGGAAACTACACACTAAGGTCAAGTGGTTTGCACTCCTTATTGGATGACTTGAGAACTATATCCCTTATATCTTACTTATTAATAAGGGGGTAACTTTAAGCCTTTTTTTGGTAACGCTTGGTGTCCTAAAATAAGTACTTTTGTATCACGGATTTCTGACATTAAAATATGTTAACATATTAATTATAACACAAAAAAGTAACTCTTTTACCTATATAATACATAGTACTACCCAAGTAACTGTCAACAGGGTAATTCCACTAGTCCCAACTTTGTTAGAAACATGCTTTTTTGGTGTTATTCTTATTGCAAAAATAATTTTCCATTAAATTTTGATTGTAACTTAATGTTTTAATATTGTATTTTGAAAAGGGTAAATTTAGATAAACCCATGTAAAGAATGCCTATATGATAAATGGATTTTTGGAATCCTAAAAATTACATATGTGAAGATGGGAATTATAAGTCCAATATTAACAGAATGAACAAACAATCATTTTGTGGTGACTAATTCATGCTGTGGACACATATTCCCCTGCACTAACCCCTTTAGGGAACCTTCTAGACAAAACTGTATGAAATTACAGCATAGTTGCTACATACAAGTACACAAAAAGTAGTACAGTGGGCCCTGACTTCAAGGAATTTAAAATTAATCATAAAGATCTCTGCCTTTAGCACAGATATCTGAAAAGTTAAGAGCTCAAGAGCTGTACAACACAATGCCATGAGATATGAGGCAAAATATGTTGATTATAAGTAGTGGAGTTTTATAAAAATAACATGATCCTAGAAATCACTTTTCACATTGTAGAAGACTCATCAAAGTTGTATCCTAGCAAGTTCAAAGATTGGGAGATAGAAGAATTGTATTAACTATACCCTTTCTTTTATCCTGACACCTCAGTGTATTTGTGTGCTGCTTTGTTTTGGTGGATACTTTAGGTGTTTAGACAAATTTCATCTTGTTTTCATTAAATGAATAAAGAGGGAAAAGGAAGAAGGAATAAAGAGTTGGAAGTCACTGATACTTAATAGCATACAAAAGATGTGTCATGGGGGTCAAGTTCCTTTTTTAACTACAATAAAAATGTAAGGATAGAAATCAGCTATTTTCCATTATGGAAGGAAGTTATTATATAGAGACTAGAGAAGACAGTATAATGATGATGATGATGATGATAACAGTTTACAGATTGTTTTTACATACATTATGTTACAAACTGTAATCAAGTTAACCAATGTAATTAAGTATAATTATAAAAACAAAGCAGTAGAGTAGACCTTTTAAAAATATTTACTGGACCAAAATGTCTCAATGGGCCAATAAAAGGGGAAATATTCAGTCTCCTTATGATGGTGCTTACTGTAAGAGGCTTATAACTGTAAGAAATATATTTTAGAACTCACTACCAAGATAATCCTTACATATTTCTAGCTCTTAGATACTCTACTACCCACTGGAATAATGCTTCAGAAAAATCTCTTCACTTGATACTAACTCAGAATCAACATTAATATAGTTACGGTCTCAAAACTGATCTTGCCATTACCCATAAATACACCACATCTTTAATTAGAAATTCTGAGGTTACCCTGTATCACCAAAATCTCCTCATTTTTCTCTCTCCCCTTCTGGATCTCTTTTTAGACCTCTAATTCCTCCCCCACTCCTGAACACCTTTTTTGGCTTTTACCCCTGGCTTTACTTCTCTACTCCAACCTCAGTAAGATAGCTGTTTTATTTCTTTCTCCTATCACTGCTACTCTCCTACAGCTCCGGATTATTCCCACCACCCACTTTCTCTGCTTCTATTCACAAGCTGTTAAATGCAAATGGAGGAAGTTTTACAACTGTGCTGACAAAGTAGGTTACAAATTAAAGTTATCTAAATGCTACTGGGGCTCACTGCAGCTTGGCAGTCCTTTCATTCTCACCTTGCCCGAAGCTCCTCCAATCCTTTTTTTCCCCTTCTCAAGACACTTATATACCTTGCCTCTTACACTTCACTCTTTTATTCAACATTTTCTCTCACTCTCTCTATCATTATTATAGTATCTGACAGAGAGGTGGTTGTTTCTTTGCCAAGACCAACACCTCTACATAGGCACTTAAACTTATTCCTTACATATATCACCAGACGACTGTGTCCCTTTTTAAAATTGGAAACTGAAATTATTATTTAATTTAGTAAATAAAGAGATCATGTCATAACACAATTGAATAGCTCATCCACACACTGTTCAGAGGTTTACATAGTGCTTTCCTCACAACCAGCTCATAAGACAGTAAATATGAGCATTATTGTCTTCATCATAAATGGGAAATTGAAGATGAAGATTCTGAAGTTGTGAGAACTGAAGAACTTTGCTCACGCTGGTTAGTAACTGACAGCCTAGGGAATCAAACCCAAGGCCACTATACCATGCTGCTGCCACCTGTTCTGCCATTTTCTTTTTCTTTCTTTCAAGTTTTTAAATTTATTCTAAACTTAAATAAAAATAAGAAAAAAAATAACTGCCATGTACCAACATAGTATAGAACATAAAAGAGGATTTAACATAAAGCAATAAATACCCATTTGAAGAAAAACCTATATAATGAATACTACACATTATTTTAAAGTCATCCATCTTTTCTTTGTTTACTTGTATGTTTTCTTTGGTTCTGTGCTATGTGCTTTTTACTTTATTCCCCCTCACCCCTCAAAGGCTACAATTAAGCACGTGCACACACACACTCAAAGACATCCATAAATATACACATATACAATAAAATGCATATACGTAAAACTGGATTATGTTTATTCCTACTTGTTATCAAGACTGTATCCTTAATCATCCCTGCCCCGCTCCCAAACTTCAACCTCTTCCTATTAACTGTTCCTTTGTATCAACCTCTTCATATCTATTGTTTGTACTGCTAACATATCCAACTCTCTAATATCCTTAACCTTGAGTAGACTATACTATCCTCATGGACTATCCTCCAAAATGTCTCTTCTCACTTTCTCATGCAAACTCCTTGAAAATGCTCCCTATACTTATTCTTCTTATGTCTTGCCTCTCATTCCACAAGCCCTTGTAATCAGGCTTTTGACCTAATCCCTGAACTGAAATTGCTCTCTCCAAAATTACCAATGATTTCTTAATTGCTAAATTCAGTGCTCTATTCTCTGTAATCATCATCCTCCTTCTTAAATCCTTGACACTTACCAAGAACTTAACAGATACTAATGAACTATGTATGCTACATTTGCCATTGTTGACCACCCTCTTTTCCTGGATACTCTTTCCTCTCTGGCTTTTAGTGACATCACTTTTTCAAGGTTCACCAATCTTAAAAAAAGTTTTATTTTCTATTCGTAATTATCTCCCTCTCCCTTCCTCACCCACCAAGAGGGAAAGAAAATAAAACCTATTACAAACTACATAATCATATAAAATAAATTCTGGAATTAACTATGCAAAAGAAAAAGAAACAAGAATTTATGCTTCAATCTGTACTGTGTCCATCATTTCTCTATTGTGGACAGAATGTTCCATCATGAATCTCTCAGAGTTGTGGATGGTCACTGTGTTGATCAGAAGCATTAAGTTTTTCAAAGTTGGTTATCTTTTACAATATTGCTGTTAACTGTATAAATCATTTTCCTACTTCTGCTTTCTTCGTTTTGCATAAATACACACAAGTCTTTCCCAAGTTTTTTTTTTAAATAAAATGAAACGATCCTTTTCATCATTTCTTACAGCACAATAGTATCCATTAGATTCACATATCATAACTTGGTATTGTTTCAATTGATGTGCACCCACATCCTCAGGTTTGAATTCTCTGCCACTACAAAAAGAGCTGGAAACAATATTTTTGTATATATAGGTCCTTCCGCTGTTTCTTTGGTCTCTAGGCTTTAAAAGCTTTTTAGGGGATAGTTTCAAATAATTTTCCACAAAGACGGACTACTTCACAGCTCCACCAGTACTTACTTCATCAGTGTGTAGTGTGCTTGTTTTCACACAGCCCCTCCAGCATTTATTCGTTTTGATAATCTACACCAGTTTGGTGGGCTATTTGAAACAGTATCAGTTACTTTAATTCACATTTCTCTAGTTATTAGTGATTGAGAAAATATTTTTCACATAGGATATTTTTTCTCCAAAAGTGCCTATTCATTTCTTTTGACTATTTATTGAGTCTTGATCGATATCTCTTTACTCTATTTTTCAGTTATTTTATCTGTAAGTTATTTCACATCTTTTTCTATTTTTCAGTTGTCTGACTGTTTTATTATTTCTTGACTTTTCATGGGATCACTGGCTTCCCTTTGGTCAATCTTAATTTTTGAAGAATAATTTTCTTCAGTTCTATTGTTTACCTCTTTTACCATTATGTTGTGGTTTAGTTATGGCCAAACTCACTGTGATTCTATTTGGTGTTTTCTTGGCAAGGTTAATAGAATGGTTTGCTATTTCCCTCTCCATATCATTTTACAGATAAGGATACTGAGGCAATGTTAAGTGAGTTGCCCATGGTGACACAGTTGGTAACTGTCTGATGTCATATTTGAAATAAAGAAGAGGAGTCTTCCTCACTTCAGGTCTGGCACTCTATCTGCTGTACCACCTATCTTCCTTAAAAAGAAAAAAAAAAACCTCAGCACCACCAAATGGCCAATTTTAATATTTAAAAACCTACTTTCTTCTTTAGTAATATTTTGTACCATTTACTAAGCTGTTAACTCTTTTTTAAAATAACTTTTTACAATGTTAATTTCTCTTCTTATTTTTTCTTCTATTGCTTTTATTTGCTTTTCATGAAAAAAAAAATTGCTTGTTTTTTATGGCCTTTAACTATTCTATGAGTTCTTGTACTTGTGTCCAATCTGCATTTTTCTTTGAGGTTTTGCTTATAGATGTTTTCAAGTTATTCTCTTCCTTTTGTGTTTGTGTTTTAAGCTTCCAGGTCACCACAGTAGCTCTTTATGGTAGGGTGTTTGTTTTTTTTTGTTTGCTCATTATTTCTTAGACTTGATATTAGTACTGAGCTTTAGATACTTTCTGGGGGGGAAGGGAAGTCTGGTCCAGGCTTTGGTCCTCTTATATTTTCATTTGCATTTCAGCCTGGGACCTTCTAATTTTACAGTGCTCCAAAAAGTAGTGTGACTTGAGGTGAGGTCTGTTCATTGCCCTCCTGGTTTATCCTCTGCAACTTCCTGACCCAGGATGATGACTGTTGGCTTGTATGTAAGCTGAATTTCAGTACATTAATCAGAATCATAAAACTACATTTCTAAAACTTGTTTGCTACTCATTGGGCCCATGTTCCCTTGTGATTATTCCTCTCTGCCTGGACTGGTTAGCTAGAATTGGGCAATGGGAGACACAGCTACCAGATGGTACCTGTTCCTGCACATAATACTAGTTCAAGGACCTTATTCTGCTCCACTGGTAACTGCCCTGGTGTACTGTCTTAGTCTTCTTTCTGTCCTTGGGTGATGAAAAGCACCCTGCTGTCATGATGTTCTTCTGGTTGCCTGTCCCTAGTGTTTGTAAGACCTCTCTATCTCTTTGGGTTTCTCTTTGACCTAGAAAAATGACTAATTACATGACTTTTTCTTGGTTTTTCTGTTTTCTAAATTACTGTGAAGGAGGTATGTTTGCAAATTGATTTGGGAGGTATAAAGGGATAGCCTTGCTGCAATGAGGGCCAGTTGAGGTTATGAAACATAAATTTGGAGCAGTCCTAGTCATCATGGATTAACGATTTTTTCTAGCTCTTTTAAGTTTCATGTGAATGGAATGGAAGGAACTGATAGTGGGAGCAGCTGAAGCACAGAGGTTTGTCAAAGCATGACTAGTAAGGGAATAAGAAGGCAAGGGATTTCTAAGAGGACAATACAGAGTTGAACTGGTTTATCAAGGGGTCCAGATGGGAAATGGAGGAGTGTAACCAGTGCACAGGAGGTGGTCTGAGAAAGAACAGAAGGGTATAGGCACTGGAGGTTATGGGACTGATGAAGAATAGGATTAGGAGGTCATAAGACAGAAAGATAGAACAATAAAAAATTATAATCTGATAAACCAATTGCAGAGTTGGAAATGGAACATCTGTGGGTGATGGCAAGATGAAGGACATGACAATATCTCTCAGTAACTGAGGTAGGTGGAGGAGTAGGTCAAAAACTGAGTAGACTACAACTGGGAAATTAGGATATCTGAGGGAGCATTATCATGTATGTTGATATTTCCAGTTATGCCAGGTAAGAGCTGAGGTAAAGAGAAAGGCTGGAAGCCAGGTATTGAACAATGAGTCAAAAATAAAAGAGTCCCTGTGAAGCCAGTAAATAAGAGTCATCAGAATCCTGAAGTAATAAAATTGAACTGAATGAATGTCACAGGAGAGACTGAGTCATGGAGATAGAGAAAGAGAATGGAAGTAGTAGTGAGAACTAAGAAGTTAGGGAGTATGAGTAAAAGTGTAACTGGTATTAGGAAGGCTGACCATAGATGTTATGAGGAGGCAGAGAGTATCAGTGAGAGCTGAAAGATGGAAAAAGTAGGAAAGGCAACTGTTTAAGACGAAAGAAACTACTAATGTCTGTTATCTCAAACTAACCTGTATTTCGTTACTTTGTGTTTTTATTTACTAACTTTATATTTATACAATACACACACACACACACACTTTATCCTTCAGTTAGAATGTAAATTCTTAAGGGTACACATTTTTCGTTCTTTGTACTTTTATTCTTGGTACCTAATACACGATCATAGTAAGTATTTCATAAATATCTGTTGACTGATTATGCCAAATAGAACTAACTATTTCATTCCTAATTTTTTTTTTTTTGGAAACTTCCATGCAATTTTTGTCTAATCTCTGTAGTATTTGTTGTTGTTCAGTCATGCCTAACTCTGCGACACCATGTGGAGATTTCTTGGCAAAGATACTACAGTGTTTTGTCATTTCCTTCTCCAGCTCATTTTATAGATGAGGAAAATGAGACAAAGAAAGTTAAATGATTTGCCCAGAGTCACACAGCTAATAAGTATCTGAGGCCAGATTTGAACTCGGAAAATGAATTTTCTTGAATCTAGGCTGGACACTCTAATTGGGCCTCTTAGCTGCAATTTCTATACCCTCCCTCCACCCCCCTCACATTTTTAATGAATGCTACCAGGACTATTAAATTACAATCTAAATGTCGTATTAGGACAGCTAGGTGGTGCAGTGGACAGAGAGTCAGGCCTGGAGTGAGGAAGACTTTTCAAACCCAATCTCAGATACTTGCTAGCTGTATGACCCAGGACAAGTCATTTAACTATCCTTCTCAGTTTCCTTACTTGTAAAATGAGTAGGAGAAGGAAATGGCACAACCGTCCAGTATCTTTGCCAAGAAAACCCCAAATGGGGTCATAAAAAATTGGACATGACTGAAACAACTGAACAACAGAAAAGCATATTATTAAAATAGCTATCATACAGGTTTCTGATATTTCTTTAAGTATGGTAGCTTATACTTACCTGTGATACTAAATCTCTAAGATGTTTTTAAAAGACCTATTAATTAACTGTTGATTGTCCATGAAATTCCTCTGAAAGTCAAATAGCTTAGTTTACCAAAGTCAAATACTAGGCACTTGCCCAATTTCTAACCTGTTCTGGCATAGCTCCATGCTCAATTCCAGTCCTCAGTAATCTGTAGCAGTTACCAAATAGATCCCATTTAGTGAGGTCATGAGCACTGAAAAGAAAAAAGATATGGGGGAAAGATATTATATTAATTCTTGGAGGAAAAGAGTAAATGAAAACCTAGGCTATGTTCCAGTGATTGGATGAATATGGCAATTTGATTTACAAGATGAAAAACCTTTTGGTAAAGGGAATACTTAAACTTCAAATTAAAGTGATCAAAATATTAAAAAAATAAACTGTTATAAATTTAAGTTAAAAAAACAAAAATACTTGAGGATATCACACAATTAATCTACAAAAAAAAGAAAGGTAGGGAACCTTTTTTTTGGTGATAAGATCCCTTGGTTGAGTGGTACTGAGCAGCTGCTATATAAAAAAATTTTTTCCCCATTTTTTAAAGAGAAATAAAATATGTTCAACACATTCTTTAAAAATTAACAGAAAATATATATCCTTATTCAATAAATGCAACTATGGAGAGACTACTATATTAAAAAAAGATTAGGTATAGTCAGCTGAAATAATTCTGAAATCCATGTTTCCAAGAGGACAGTTTAAGCTTTCAAAAACTGAAAAAGCAGCTCTGGAATGATTTGGAACCCAGTAAATGTTAGTAAAGAGGTACAAGAGCATGTACATCCAACTCTATACATGCTAACATCAAGACCTGGGCTCAAAGGGAAATGTGTTGAGTAGCAGAATCAGAAGGGGAAGAACATCTTTTCAAGATTTGGAAATGCCAATTTTGCTAGAAAATGAAGCACAGAGGGAAAGTTGAATAGATAAAATGACAAAAGCAATTTAAGGTATTCATTAGTATTAACAAAAAGTAGTAACAGAAAAGGTTTCTTGGGTGGAGCAGTCTCCAGCCAGCACCAACATTCCCCCTCCCCCAAGCCAAGGAGACTTGTATTATACATTAGCCTAGGCATTTTTGACATACACACAGGACATAAAGAAAGAGTGTAAGTTTTAAAGCCCTATAAGAGGAAGAAGTTTAAACAGTAATTAAAAGCAGGAGAAGATTAGTGAGGAAGGCCCTGGAATAGTGCGTGGTGCTTACAGAATTATTTTTTAAAAATCATTCAAAAGAAATAGGCTTTATTTTGATTCAATTAGTTTTATTTGACTACTACACTTGGGTTAACCATGTTAACAGAAAACCTTTCTATATAGACCATTACCATTGAACATATTACCACTATAGACCAGATAGTAGTCTACAAATGACGTCATATGTCCAGTACTGCAAACCCAAATTAAAAAATAACAGCAAATAGGAAATGTTTTTTCAGTTCTATAACATGCTACATTAAATGTATTAGTAGGGAAAGGAAAGACAGATGGACTGAAGCAGAGAAGGAAAAAAAGAGAGAAATGTACCGACATAGACACACAAAAAAATAAAAAATGAATGGAACGATGAACTCAAAGAAAGATATACAGTGATACAGAAAAGGAGAAAAAACATGGCGAAGAGAGCAAAGCCAGATGTATTAGGCAATAGCTCTTCAAGGTCACTGAGGCTACGGGTATCATGATAAATGATCATTATTCTCAAAAGGTCTAACAACTAACAATTTGGTTTTCTTTGAACCAGACAATGATTACTTCTGCAATGCTTCTCTTCTCCTCTTTTTTAAACTGTGAACTTTTATTTAAAAAAATTTATTTTTTAGAAACTTATTTCTGTATCCCAAAGAGATCCAAGATAAAATTATTTATAGTTCTTTTTTGGTGGGAAAGAATAAGAAACTAAGGGGATCTCCATCTATTATGGAATAGCTGAACAAATCATGGTATGTGAATATAATGGAATACTACTGTGTCATAAGAAATGGTAAATGGGTGGTTTCAGAGGAACCAATAAGACATGAACAAACTGATACAGGGTTAAGTGAGCAAAGCCAAGAAAAAAAGTTTATATAATAACAATGCAAAAAATGAACAATTTTTGAAAGACTTAAGAACTCTGATCAATACAATGACTAACCACGATTTGAAAGGACTGAGGAAGAACGCTATTCAAGTCTTCACAGAGAAGTGACAGATGTAAGATGCAGAATGAAACAAGTTTTTAGAAGTGGTCAATGTGGAAGCTTGTTTGGCAATGAATATTTGTCAAAAGGGTTTTTTCTTTCTTTTTTCCCCCCAATATGCGTGGGGAACGTTTGACAAAAATCTGAATGTTTAATTTAAAGTTTAATTTAAAAGAATGAAAAAAAGGAGTATCCTTTTGAACTTAAAGGTGCTGGACAATATGTCAGCTGACTGAAAGTCCTTCTAATACGTAGAAGCTTCCAGTTTGATTTATCTTACTTCTTTCAGAATACAATTTTTCCTTATTTTACATTAGCTGAATGTTAGAATTTGAAACTGACATTTAATAAATAGTTTTGAACTTTGTTTTCTAAATACAAATCTAGGTTTTAGATCTTGGTGTCTTTCAGAGATACTAACTCACCATGGGAAACAAAATCTCCATCACTTTATTCCCCATGCCCCAATTATAATTTAAAAAAAAAAAACCCGCTAGCAAAAAGAAGACTATATAACCATCATAAAATTTACAAGTGGAATGTATCTTAAAGGTAACTGGGAGGAATGGAGGTCCAAATAGTTAAAGTATTTTATGAAAACAGGGTCAAGAACTGGAAGGAACCTTCGAGATTATGTATTTGCACTACCTCACTTTAAAGATAAGGAAACGGAGGTTTAAAGAATTCAAGTCCCACATTGTTGCCAATAGACTAGGATTCTAGCCCAGATTTTCTGATTCCAAGTCCTGTGGTGTTTCTACTACACAATGGTTTAAAATTTTACCAAGTTTTATTGCTATTTTTGAAATATTGCCAAAATGCTGTCATTTCCACCATGAAACCCAACACATATTTTTTAAAATTAGAATTGCTGGCTGAAAAATATTGAATATTGGCTTAAAACTTTTGTAATAAAGTAACTGAATGCTGAATAATGCTGAAAGTTATCTTGTAGAATTCACTGGATGTAGAGCTAAAAGACCTTAACAAATTATCTACTGCAATCCTCTCAGTTTTATACGTAAGGAAATTAAAATATAGGAAGTTGAAAGTTTTTGTCCAGTGATCTCTATTTTCAATAAATGAGAGTCAAATTAAAACAACAAATAAAACCAGTGGATAAAAACTGCATTTTAATACCTAGAAGACTGTTGTCTATACATACTTTTTACTTGAAAGTACTGAAGTAAAAATCAAATATACACTAAAAAATCCAATCATATAAAAATAAATGTTTTTGTTAAATCTTAGTTTTTATCTGGATATTAAACATTAGACAGACAAAACTTTATATTGTGCAGACACAATCTTAATTCATCTTCTTCTAATGTATCTGTCATTAAATCAAGCCCAAATGAGATGACATACTTGTGAAAAGAAGTTAATCTCTTTAGTGTTGAGAGAACATTATAAATATCATCATCATCAGCTTCTTCTCCCTACAAATAAAACGAAACAAACTTATTACTATGACTGGGATTTTTCCTTACACAAACTGATTAAAACAAAGTGGAAATACCCAAGATACATAACTGTAAAAACTTTCAACACCTTTTCTAAGGTAAAGTAGGAATAAAAATAATAATCAATAAGTGAAGACCTGGGGATACACAGTGTGTGTAACTTGGAACAAAACATACAAAGAACAGAAAAACGAGACAGTGTTTTAAAAGAAAATTTACAATCTATATTAAAAAAATATATCCTTCCACTTTGGCCTTCACGGGTGAAAGAAGTGGTATCACAAAGTTAAGGTTTTATAAGGGTTTTTTTATTTAAGGGTTCTAGTCCATTTCCTATAGACAGAAAAAAATATGGTTGTTGAAATAAGGAGAATGTGGAAAATGGAGCTACATATACTATTCTGAAAGCTTTATCTGTGGCACCCTCAATGGCTCCTCTACCGTAGCGTCAGTCCAGGGGTGTAAATTTTATCTTACACGGAGCAGCTATCTGGTAAATATAAAATTAGTCACATGCCTGGTGCAAAGACAAAAAAAACTAATTCCTCTCTCCAGTGAGGGGAAAATCAATCAAGAAGAAAGAATTTTAATAAAAATCAAGTGTGAATTACACTGATTTTTAGATATATTATTGTGAAAGCTCTAGTAAAATTCAGAAGGACAGTTAATATTTCTTTAGGTAGTCTGAATAACTGTTTGTAAAGCTATCTTTACATAAAACAAAGTCAAAATATATGAGTTTGACTTAGAAAATAAAAAACAAACCTCTTGTAAGAGATCTTCTACAGAATGATTAAATCGATCCACAAATTCATCTATTAGTTGGCTCCGAGCTATATCAACTCTATTTTGGATTGTATACTCTTCACTACATAAGATGCTGTAAGTTTTACTGCAGGCTTCTAGAACATCTGATTCTACATGTTTTTCCACAACAAATTTAATTTGCTTCAATAAGGCATCCAGATGCTAGAGAGTAAAAAGAATAATTTGAGATATTACTATAAATAAACATGAAATAATCAAAAGGAAAATCATCATTACCAATCAAATCCATATAATTATTTAATAAAATTAAATTAAATTGCAGAGCTCCATTCCTACCTTTTCCATTCTGCCTGTGCTATAGATTTCTAGGTCAAAATACTGTGGAATTTGAAGCAGGTTAGCTACCTTCTCAGCATCAGCAGAATACTAGAAGGAACAAACACATGAAAATAATAAACTTCAACGTTAAGTATAAAAACAATGATCTGAACATCTAACATACTTTCACAGAGACTTTACCTTTGACAGCAACATAGGAAGTGCAATAATAAAATGTTCTGTCAGTTTGTTTCTATCATCAATTTGAGTTTTCCTTTCTTTGGCAGTTAGCACCTGGAAAATAAAATTTAAAAATGCTAAGAATAGTAAGAATTTCACTTGCTAATCTTCAAGTCTAAAATTACAACTAATCTATGATTTTTAGTTTAGACATTAATTAAAATTGGAACTAGGATTTGACTTTTAAAATAAGCAACGAGTCTAGAAATTGACTAACTAAATAAGTTACAGTGATGGGGAAATTAAACATGTCTAACTTGGGAGTTTAAAAGGAAAACATAAATCTGCCTTCCATATTGTGTGCACCCAATTTTAAATGTATATTCATGTAAAATGTTTCCAAAAATGCAGTTATTTTTATCTATATAATAGCTGCTGGTTTAGGAATTCAAATCATACAAGAAGTAATGTAAAATGAGGGAACTTTATGAAACTGAATTTTTTAAGATGAAAAATTGGTACCCAAATACTTTTTTTTTTCCTATTTTGATGATTCAACTCCAGGAAATGTGAACAAATTTTCCAAAATAAAAAACAAGTCCCTCCTGTAGCTCCTATTTCCCTTCCTAGATATCTAGTTTCCTATTATTAGGTTATAATTTAAATTATATAATCAAATTAAATTTAGGAATACTTTTTATAGTTACTTGGTCAGTATAATGGTTTCATGCTGCTCCATCTATATATTCTACATGGTTCCTCAGGTCATGGTCGCAAAATTCTTTATGGCCTTAGATATGGATTTCACAACTCAATGTCTCATTTTAATTAGTATCATGATCTAGCTAAATGAACTAAATGGCAATAGGCTATTTAAAGAGTAAAATGTAGCACAAAGTAAAGCAGCGTTTTACCCAGAATACACTTGCTTCCATTTTGAAATCACTGACTTCCATAGTCTTTAACAGTTATATAAGAAACAGAAATACCTTAGCTTTAAAATGCCTTTTGATACAATGAAAAAGGAGTGCTAGAAATGTATTGTTGGTAGTAGGGAAGTGGGGAAGTAGAATGAGAGTGAATAGTTTTGCCTTTGGAGGTTTTAATTATTTTGCTTCATTGTTTAGCAGTTGTAAACCTTCCTTTCCCTTGAGACTGCTTTCAGATGGCTTCCTACTTGTGGCATTCATCTTACATTGAAGAGTTCCCCTTCTGCTGTATCTGCCTTAGAGGTAGGGATGGGGTGGTGGTTATCAGACTTCAGGATCCTTCATACTATTTTCTAGAGGTTCGTTCCATTCTTGTATTCTACCTTTCTGGTAAAAAATAAATGCTTTATTTTCTGCCTTCTAAGATGAGATTGTCAGCAATTCAAGAACTAAATAGATGTTCTGTTTTGGTACAAATGGATTTGGAGAACATAGATGAAGAGGTGAAGGGACAAAGATGGTAAATTTAAAGCTGGAAGGGACCTTAGAGACTATCGAGTTGATGCCCATATTTTACAGTGGAGGTAGCTGAGGCCTAAGAGGCTCAATTGAAATAAGTCATGGCAAAGAAGTCTGAGCCTCGCTCCTTTGATTTCAAATCCATTGTTCCTTTCATTGTATTGTGCAGCCACTTCTATTGCTAATATAAAGTGTATGCATGAGTGAGTGAGTGAGTGAGTGTGTGTGTGTGTGTGTGTGTATATGGAGAGAGAGGGAGAGGGAGAAAAGTGGGTAAGGAAGGGGAGGAGGGAAGGGGAGGGAAGAAAAGAAAGAGAGAATCTGTGTTAGGAAATCATCATGCTCTCAATCTGTAAGAACATTAATTTCTTTCCTTTTTGAACTTATCCAAATGCTTTCCATCATTTTTATATTCCTAGGTTTGATTATTTTTATAAACATATTTCATCATTTATAATTCCACCATTCTTAAGATCAGTTCTTTTGTATGGAGAGCATACCCTTTTCCATATTGAATTCCAGTCAAGATCCCTTCTAATCAAGTCTTAGCAATACTTATATATATTATATTTATAATTATGTCTTAAATCTTGGTATTACACTATATGAAGTTTCAAGTTCATTTTGCTACCCACACAGTTAGATGGTACAGTTAATTTGTATGGTAGGTCTGAAGTCAGGAAAATCTGAGTTCAAATCCTGCCTCAGACACTTATTAGCTGTGTAACCTTGGGTAAAATCTCGATCTGCCTGCTACCTCACTTGTGAAATGAAGATGACAATAGCACCTATCTCTCAGGATTACTGTAAAGCTTAAATGAAGAAATAACCATAAAGTGCTCTGCACAGTCCCTGGCATACAGTACATGTCATATAAATGTTAGCTATAGTTACCACCCTTCAGTTTTAAAATACGTTTTAGTTTTCTTCAATCATTCATTTTCACATGAATTAGTAGAAGAAGGTGGCAATATTTTAAAATTCTGTTTCCTTATTCCAGAAACGTATCCTACTTTTTAATTAGACCTGTTCAGCACACTTTTTTTTCCAAACTAAGAACTACTCATCCTCTCTACGAAGTCTCTCTAAGAAAAACAAGTATTTCTCAAGCCACTAAAGACAGAAGAACAAAATTCACCAATATTGAGACCACACTCTGCAGGAAGACAAACAGCAAAAGTCCTTCAAGTCACTGTACTGGTTCTCTTAGTGCCCTTTATAATCCTGTATCTACATGAGCAAAGGTTCTTGGCTTTCTGATAATGCCATGGAAGCTGTGTCTTAAAAACAAACAAACAAAACTTGGACTCTAAATACACTCTTGGAAGAAGAGTAACAGCTTATTCTGATACCCATGACCCAGATGAAAAGCAGGATGTGACAAGAACATGGAACAACACCTATTGTGCCTCCTTGGAAACCTGTTCCCTATCTGTGTCTCTCTTTCTTTATTGATGCTCTATTTCTCTAACCCTTACATGTTCTTCTATTTTATCCATCTGTCTCTATCCTTTTCTCTCCTTTGCCACTCTCTTAACTGGACATAATACAGAACTGAAGTGGTTATGTATATATGTATGTGTGTATGTGTGTGCGTATGTGTGTGAGTGTGATCAAGTTATGCTTAATTTAGTATTTCATTTTCACATTAATTTAAAAGTAGAAAGTTATGGTAACAGCTTTCTTTCAGCCTTTAAACAAAAAGCACAAACAAGCAAATAAAGTTGTGTTTAATGTGTCTGACCTTGATAATTTGTAATGAGGGTGAGTGACTTTCAGTAGAAAAAAGCTTTTCTTAACCATGACCTATGTCGTACAGGTAAGAAAAACATTAGGTTCTTTCTGTTTCCACACCCAAACCTGCTGAATCTTTTTGGACTTAAATCTTTTCTCCTTATACCCTTCTCAAGATGTAGTAAGACTTGGGTTTCAACTCTGCCACTGAGATTTACTACCTTTGACTCTGAGCAAGGTCTTGGGGTAATTTTTTCCTACTATTCCACAGACAGGTTTATCTGTTTGGTGAAAGGAGTGGTGGCCACAATTCGAGTTTTCCTAAATACTTCCCAAATTGTTACGTTATAGAACTGACCAGTTTATTTAGCTTGTAAACAGTTTTGCAATAGGAGTAATCTTTTAATTTTC
Organism: Potorous gilbertii; assembly: GCA_028658325.1. Lineage (NCBI taxonomy): Eukaryota > Metazoa > Chordata > Mammalia > Diprotodontia > Potoroidae > Potorous > Potorous gilbertii. Next base: position 275,046,084 of record CM053771.1, on the reverse strand, counting down.
CAATCTTGTAGCAACAGAAAATAAAAGATTTCTGTATTACTATCCTTTGGCTTTATCCATATGGAACTTTATCTGAAGTTCCTGAGTAATGTTGGTTATTGTCCTTCGTCTTTGAGGAGGACCAAAATGATATCACCATGATGAAGTGAAGTTGCAGTGGGTCTGACTGTGGCTGATCAGATCAATATGAACTATGAATGCTCTATCATGAGTTAGGCACAGATAGTCCATGTGAATATTTGGGGTAGATATCTCAAATTTGCACATCCTGTGTTTACTTTGAGCTGTCTCAATTCTGTTTTACTCAAAGAGCTCAGCAGCCTTTCTGATCCTGTGCCAGTGTCTCCCATGGTGTACAGTCAAATGCAAAGTTCTTGAGAGTGTTCTTGTATCTCTTCCTCTGGCCACTATGTGATGGTCTGCCCCATGCGAGTTCTCCATAAAATAGTCTTTTTGGCAAGGGTATATTTTGCATTTGAACAACATGGCCAGCCCATTGGAGTTGCACTCTCTGAAGCATACTTTGAATGCTTGGCAGTACAGCTTGAGCAAGGATTTCAGTGTCCTTATCCTGCCAGGTGATCCTCAAAATCTTCTTAAGACAGTTCAAATGGAAGTGATTCAGTTTCTTGGCATGGCACTGGTAGACTGTCCATGTTTCACAAATATATAACAATGAGGTCAGCATAAAAACTCTGTAGAACTTTAGTTTAGTAGTCAGTCTAGTATCTCTTCTCTCCCAAACTTTTCTTTGGAGCCTCCCAAACACTGAGCTAGTTCTGGCAATGTGTGCATCAACTTCATTGTCAATGTGTACATCCCTGGAAAGTACACTACCAAGGTAAGTGAACCTATCCACAGCATTCAAAATTTCTCCATCTGTTGTAACCGATGGTTCCACGTATGGATGGTGTGGTGGTGGCAGATGGAGCCCCTGTGTTTTCTTGGTGTTAATTATCAGGTCAAAATTAGCACAAGCAGCAGAAAATTGACCCATTCTTTGTGCACTCAATGCAACCTCTGAAGCTGAGATGTGACAATTATCTGCAAGCAGAAAATCATGCACCAACACTCCCTCCACTTTGGTCTTGGCTTGTAGCCTTTTCAAATTGAAGAACTTGCCATCAGTACAGTAGTTGACCTTGATGCCATGTTCATCCTCACTGAAAGCATTTGTCAACATGGCTGAAAACATCATGCTAAAAAGCATGGCTGAAAACATCATGCTAAAAAGCATAGCTAAAAGCTAAAAAGACCAAGCACAAAGTCCCGTTTCACTCCAGTGGTGACTAGGAAGGCACGAGAGCATTATCTATTATCCAGAGCCCAGGCAAACATACCATTATGAAATTGATGTACAAAATTGATGAACTTCTCCGGGCAACCAAATTTTGACATAATTTTCCATAAGTCCTCAGGACTAATAGTGTCAAAGGCCTTGGTCAGATCTACAAGGTCTCTGTTCTGTTCCTGACATTTCCCCTGGAGTTGTTGGGCACCAAACACCATATCGACCGTTCCTCAGCCCTTTCTGAAGCCACACTGGCTCTCAGGTATAAGACTATTTTCCAGGTGAAGGATCAGCGTATTAAGGAGGACTCTAGCAAGAATTTTTCCAGCAATGACTAAGACAGAGATCCCCCTGTGATTGTAGCAGGACAATCTATTCCATTTACCTTTACAGAGATGGACAATGAAGGCATCCTTGAATTCCTCCTCTTCCCATATAACCTGGAAAATTTCGGTCAGCTTTTATATGAGCAATAGTCCTCCTACCTTGTAAATCTCAGCTGGAATATAATCAGCACCAGGTGCTTTGTCACATGAAAGGAGCCTAATGGCCCTTAAAACCTCTTCTTGCGTTGGAAGTTCAGTTAAGGAGGGACTGACTTCAACCTGATGTAAATGGTCAGTGGTCTCAGCATCAGTTGATGATGGTCTGTTGAGAATGCTATGGAAGTGTTCAGCCCATCTCTCTAGGATCATGCCCTTATCAGTAATCAATGTGGCTCCATCAGCACTGAGTAGGTGTGATGCACCATAGGTTTTTGGTCCATAAATAGCTTTCAGGGAATCATAAAAGTGCTTTGTATTGTTACTATCAGCATAAAGCTGAATCTCATCTGCCTTCTTACTGAGCCAGGAATCCTGCATCTCTCTAAGCTTTGCTTGTAGTTTGCTTTTGATGGAATTAAATGCTGCCTTCTTAGAGGTGGATGAACTATCCTGCTGGTAAATCCTGTGGAGTTCTCATTTTTCATTTAGCAGCTTCTGAATTTCCCCATCGTTTTCATCAAACCAGTCTTGGTGTTTGCGAGTGTTCTCCTAATAGCTTAATTTTAGACTTGACCTCAGATGTTCCCTTACCAACAATCTATAATTTAATAGATCTGGTATTAAGCTTACAAACCTTCTGACTATAGGAAACTGCCAGCAGGGCACCAATATTTCCCCAACTTCATGTCAATTCTAGGTAGGAGAAGATTGTCAACTTGCATTCAGTCAGGCTTAAAGAGCAGTTCTTCGTTCAGGTCTACTGAATTTTGTGTTTTCTATGAGTGTGTGCATGTTCCATGTACTGATAGTGAGTAGAATTATCTTTGCAGATGTCTTTGTATATTTTTTTTGTGTTTTGACCGCATAGTAGGATCCCTCGCCTGCTGCAGTAATCAGGCCAGGGCTGGGTAAGAAGACAATGTTTAGGGCACCTTTCCCAGACCCCTTCCTTTCAAAAGGAGGTGAGGAGTGCGATACTTAAAAGACTGCTCAGACACCCAGGAAGTAGCCGAGTCCCACTGCTTCTTCCAGTGAGAAATGACCCTATGGCCTGGGCTGCTTGTATGCAGAGTGGTGACTACAGTTCCCACTGTATCTGCACCTGCTGCTTCATCACTTGCCTGTTGCCACAAGACTTTGAAGCATAATAGTGAAATGGTATGGGTGATGTCATTTGATTCATGCCTAAACTGAGTTTAAGTGAGGCAGAGTTGGACAAAGTTGTCAGCCTCACTCTCTCCTCCAGAGTCATCATGGTCCAGTGGCAGGACGGAGTCAAGATGGGTGGTGATGGTTCAGAATGCAGTGGATAGTGGATGACCTTGGCATCTGTGGGGGCTTACCAAGCTCTAAGCACTCCACATTGCCTAGTTCATCTGCCTTCATGATCGTTGGAACAAATTATTCTCATCTGCCCATTCTAGCAGATGAAGTCTTCACATGCTTGGGGTAGATATCCCCCTAACTCACCAATGGGTTTGAGAACCCTTGGTTACCCTCAACCTAGTGTGGCCCATCTGCTGAAATGGTTTGCCGAGGTGTGGCCTCTGCGCACGCTGCAGCTTCTTGGAGTTACAGGTGAGAGTTAGGTGGAAGAGGTGGACATCAAAGGTGGAAAGAGCCTCGAAAAGGGCTTGGCAGCCATCACACCAAAGGTACTGGTCCACCCTGAACATACCCTACACCCCCTGAGTAATGTAGATAATGAATGTATTGTGGTAGAACAGAGAGACAGGAAAAACTGGTTGGAATCTCATCTTACACACTTATATCTATGCATCCCCTGTGTGTCCCAGGGGAAGTTGCTTAGTGTTTCTTAGTCTGTTTCTTCACCTGCAAAATGCGGATAATAACAGCTACTTCATGTTATGAGGATCAAATGAGATAACACATAATGAGTGCAAGCATTAGATGCTTCATAAATGTTAGCTCGTACTATTATATTACTATTAATGTTTTGAAAACTTCCAGGTATATATTAAATCATTTTGCAGTGTTGAAATAATGACCCCACAAACTCAATATATTGCCGTAGTTCTTTTGCCTATATTCAAGGAAGAAGTCTTAGGTATTTATGCATTTCTCTTGGAACTAGATCACTGCTGATAAAATATTGATTGAGAATTAAGTCATTGTGATGTCCTACAAAGAGCATTACAGTGGAAATCAGTGGATTTGGATTCACAGCATTAGACATTTAGAGTTGGAAGGAACCTCTTACTCCAGATGAAATGATTAAGAGTTAAGTGACTTGCCAAAGGTCACAGGTAACAAGTGTCAGGGCTGGGACTTGAACAAAGGTTTTCTGAATCCAAATATGGGATTTGTGGCCCTGTGCATAATGACTCTATTAAGGTAGATGACTTTGTCAAGTCAATAAGTATTTCCTCAGCATGTATCCTACCACAAGATACTGTGCTAATGGTCAAAGACAACAGAAAGAAGAACAGAGTAAAATATAATTCCTCTCTTGAAGGAGATGACTACATGACCTGGACTTCTCAGGACAATTCCTGCTGCAACATTTCTGTCCCTTTGGCAGATCATGAAAAAAAAGTCCTTTGTCAGATCCTATGACCTTGTCTCTGAGGGATCCTTTAAGAGAGCTGGAGAGTAAATCTCTTCTCAGTTTCCTATTAAAGTGAACCCAGGAGAGAAATGGATTTGTCTCTTTTCCTTTTCATTATCCACAAACAGGGTAAAATGCTACATTTTGCCCTGAAATCCCGTATTTCTTTCCTGCTGGTCCCAGGGAAGCATCTGTATGCAAAGAAAAATGACCATAATTCTTAGGAAGCTTTCTTTTAATATTCTACTCTGTAAGACTGAAATGAGAAGGCAGTTAGAAGATATTTATTCTCCTCAAATTTGTTTTCTGAAGGAACGTTTGAGAAGTTCTAATGTTTAATCAGACGTACTTGATACCAACTATCATAATAATTTTAAAATTTTAAAATACTTAAATTTTTTTTCTTTTATTACAATGGTCCTACCAATTGTGGTAGAGCAGATAGATGGCAAAGAATTCAGAAAAAAAACCATAAAGAGGTGAAGTAGGCTTGAGGCTACAGAAAAAAGTAAAAAGGTTATGTTCGGGAGTGCTTAGGAGCAATCAAATAAAATATTAAGAGCAGCAGCAGAGCTGCAAAAGAGCAGAGAGCACCAAACCTGAGGAGTAAAAGACCTAGGCCTCTGAAGCCAAGAAGTTTTGGTGTCCAATTTACAACAGCAACACTGCACCCAAGGTGACCTGATGCAATAAGCTCCAGGTAACTCCTACTTTTTTACCTTAACTGAAGATTAGGTGGCAAAAGTTTCGGGGTTAAAATAGAAACAAGGGAACAAGGGGCAGTGGAAGCAATCAGTTCTGCTCATGTCCTGGGTACTGGAATTGTGCTGGTCTCTGGCATCTGGGCCTGGTCCATCACCTACCTTGCCAGAAGCCAGGTGCCCAGACCTGGCAGCACCTCTGATTAAAGCAGACACTGAGGTTGCAAGAAAGTGACAGCTCATAGTGGACATTATCTCTTTCTATCCCCTGCAGGGCCAGTACTGAGGTGGCTTCTATTATCTGAGACACAAACTAAATGGGTTTGCTGTGTGAGGCCTGTCTATAATTATATTATTTTTGCCCTTTGCAAAAGATTTCAAAATCCTTTTTAGTGCTTTATGGGACAACCTGCATAGTTTCAAGAATAGATTGAAAAATTCTATGGATTATATGGCTAAGGTGAAAGGGTTTTGTAGACCAAAGTCTGATATAATCATGTCTATCCCCATTTTCAACCTTGATCAGTATTATTTAGTTTTTTGCTTAATGGATTTAGCTTATACAAGAACTAAAGTTGAGTCTATTGTTATTAAGAATCTATTTCAAAAGAAGGGAAAAATCTGATATAAATCTAGTTGAAAAGCTCTATGCCCATTGAGCATTTATAATTCTTTAATAATTTTGGTGGCATGAATATCCTTAAAAATTTAGACCAAGAAAACTCACTATTGGTAAGTCACTCAACTTCCCTGAGCTTAAGTTTTCTGGATCTATAAAAAAATGGGTACCACACCATTGTACTACCTATACTTCACAGGGTTGTTACGAGGAAAATTATTTGCAAAAAAGAACTATAAAGATGAGCTACTACTATTACCATCATCATCTACAAAGTGAGATATTTATTACACTACATGATTTTCTAAGGCCTCTTTTATAACTAAATCAAATGATCATTCTTATTATGGTTCATTAGGAAAGGAAAGAGAACAAACATTCAAGACAACAACTTGAATCATTAGTAAAGATTGTGAAACTGAATGAAACTTTCATAATGAGTACTATACACTTCTTAGGAACCTCAGAGAAGTAAACAAGCTATAACAGGTAAGTAGCCCCAAATATTCTCTTTTAAAATGTCTCTCTTTATGACATTTAGAATTCCCTAACTATAATAATCCAAATAAAGTAAAATGCCTCTAAAAATTTGGGATTCTGAATTGAGACTGCTGTGAACCCTAATGCAAACATTTAATTTAGAAATTCTACATTTAGGGAATTTGTTTTGCTTAACTATGCTAATTTGTTGAAGAGATTTTGTTTTACTTTTCTGGGGTGATAGGAGGAGAAAAACTGTGACAATTAAAAAAAAATTCTGCACTAACATAGATGGCTGAACACAAATATCTTAAAGCTTAGTTACCAAAATAATTTAGATGCCTTTCTCCGCCAGTTACATTTGTTTTATAGCTACTTTGTGTTGCATTCCACTAATACTGATGGAACTTACTCTCTTGCCAGTTCCCCTTCCCACTGGAGGATGGGCTTCAGCAGCCTGACGAATTGTACAGACCATCAGCTCTATAAGAGCACTTTCTTGTCGGTCAGACATTGCTGAGGTGAAAGAAAAACAGTATGATTAGTTGTATTCCAATAACAATCCGCCAAACAAAATGATAAGCATAAAAGAGTATATCACCAATACCAATTATGAACAACAAAATTCAGTTAATTTGATTTTCATTTAAGATTTTTCATGTACCAGAAAATACCTTGACATCTAAGATTAAAAAGCATAAAATTTGACTAGACACTTTAATAAACAGGATTTGATTTCAGAAGGATGAATTAGCACACAAAAGGCAAAATAGATTGCATTTCTATGTTGTTTACTTTTAATCATCTCCTTTTAAAGTTAAGTTAAAAAAATAACTTTTTTAAAAAAGTCTTTTGCTTTATATCAAAGTCATTTCTAGATGACATTCCTGGACCCATGTCTTCTTGATAATAAAAAAATGACAGTTAAAGCGTATCAAACTACATATCTGATAGTGTATGTAATATTCTGCACCTATAGTTTCCCACCTTTTTCCTGAAAGGCTCAAAGTGTATTTCATCACTTGATTTCCAAGATTAAATCAAATGCCTTTCAATTAAAATGTTTACTCCTTTTTAGAAGAAATGTTAAACTCATAAATTTTTGTCCATATATTATCAGCATCCAAGTCAAACATGCTGAACTAACTATAATGTGTTGATATTTACCAAGAAAAAAACCCTATCCCTTTCAAGTCAGATTTCATTAACTTTATTATCAGTGAGATATAGTTAGGGATGGAGAGGGAGTTTATAAACTTACATGTTAATTAAATCTATGTGGACCTTAAGTGACCAAAATGAAGAAATGCATCAGAGTTTTTACTCACAGTGAAACAGTACAATTATTTTCCCATAGAAAATTTCCCACTACACCAAAATTCTCAGAACTTCTGCTGGAGAACAAATCACAAATTCTTATAAGCCCTAAATTCCTCCTCTCCTTTCCTAATGAACTAGAATGTAATGGAACCATGGGATTCATATGTGAAAGGGAAATGTGAAATTACGCAGCATTACACCTAATTTTACAGATGTTAATGGTTTTCCTAATCTTAAATTACCATTTGGAAAAATATTTAATAAGGCTGGAATTTAGGCAGATCTTTTAGCACTTGTAATTTAACTATGTATTCTAAATAATTATTAATTTGGTTATATCATCTGAAACCAAAATAATTGAATAGTTTGAAAAGATAGCTTTCTAAAGGACCAAGGACAGGGGTTAAATATCCATACTAATTCTCTTTTCAAAACGGATGCTACGAATGGTCAGATAACATAAATCTTCTACTCTCAGGCATTGCTACTATTTCTTAAATAGTTTACTCATTAACTTCCTGCAATATGACTTTCAGTTTTATCTTTCTACTATAACTTTGTTCTTGAAAGTCATCAGCAATCTATTAATCACTAAATCAAACAGCCTTTCTTCATCTCTAGTTACTTAACTTCCTTGTTGTAACTGACACTGCTGACTATGCTCTCTCTAAACTGAAACTCTCTTCCTTTCATGTCTGTAATATGAAATTATCTCTGAAAATCCCTCTGACGTCCTCCTCCTCACCCCATCTGGAGGTATTATGTACAGTTAAGAAGCAGAGAAGAGTAGTACACAGAGTGCTAGCCTCAGAAAAGGGACATTTACTAGTTGTGTGACCATGGTGAGGTAAGTTGTTTAATGTCTGTAAGCCTTCGTTTCCTCCTCCCTAACATGAGGATAGAAATATCTATGACACGTACCTTAAAGGACTGTTGTGAGCTCAAATGGGATAATGCAGGTTAAATGCTTTACAAACTTTAAAGTGTGGTATAAATATTCATCATCATTTCATCCACCTGTACTTCAACTCAACTCAAAAAGTTCATCCATTATTACCACAACTCCAAGTAGCCTACTATGTAAATGACTTTCAAATCTGTACCCTCAAGATTGAGCTCTCTTAAAAGCTATAATCATGTATTTCTGACCATGTAATGAAGTCTTTTCAAATGTCTTGTCACCTTAAGCTCAGCATTCTTAAAACCAAATTCATTATTTTTCCACCTGTATTCCCCTGCACTAGCTTCTCCTGACATATGAATTCATAATACTATTCATTATCTGTATTAAGAACATTGTAAGAATCTTTGACTATATTTTCCTATATTTGATAAGGCTTCAAGTTTTGTCAATTTTTCCTGCTATCCGTTGCTGAGAAGCATATTCCTTTATACATAAATGCAATCCAAAACCAAGAACAATTTTCCAACTTTTTCTATTGATATGAAATGTATTTCTAACATATCTAGGTAGCTCAAGTCAGTTTACTAAACTAATAAAATACCACAAGGAAAGTAAAAGTCTCTAAAGGATTAGTTAGTAATACGATAGTACCAGAAGGAAAGAGTTTCCTTTTGAATATTAAAGAGGCCAACAATCTTGGAATTCTTTTGGGGGAAGGAAAGGAATAAGCATGTGACAGGCACTGTGCCAAGTGCTTTACAAATATTATATCACTAGAAAATAAATTAGAATTAGAAAATTAATCCTTGCTCATAGCTGCTAAGAGATTACAAGTAGGCACGAAAGATTTCTTTCAAGTCTATTTACTAACAGTTACCTTTTTTCCCATAACAATGCCCTAGCCACCTAAAATCCCCCTAATCAAAGTACATACATACATGCTTGCATACATACAGAAATACTTGAAACAACACTATTTCACAACTGTTAACATTAGATACTACATTCCAAGTTAAAAAAGACCTTAAAAACAATGGCTTTTATCAATTAGGAAAATGCTTAAACCCAATTTTCTCTGCTTGATGAAGACAGGAACCCCTGCTATTTCAACAATGAAGAAGCTCTTAGAGGCTCAAGACAGAATTCAGCAGAGAGTAGGTATCCAAATATTCAGTTAAGTACATACATATTATGTATACAGACAGATGCAGCAATGAATATTCATAATTTGGGACTTATTTTGCTTTTAAGCGGTAAGGATATTTCCTAAATATCCTTTCCTCCACAGATGTCAATTTGGTTGACAAGATCTATGGAATCATATTCTAAATTCTGGTCCAAATTCAAGACTTCAAAGTACCCTTCTAGCAAACCAAACAACTTATGATTTTTAACAGAAAAGAATATAAATGAAAGGTGAGTCTAAACCACAATACATCAACGCAAGATATATAGTGCTCTTCAGTAAATACATTTTTATTACTTAATTTTACTTATTTAAATATTAATGAATTAATTTCATTAAGGTTAACATTTTTGAAAGATACTAAAAGAAGCTATGAGAGACAGTAGATAACACCAAAAAAAAAATTGGGAGAAACTAATTCTATTTTTGAGAGGGAGCCAAGACTTTATTTGTAATCATGTATCAGTTATAATATAAACATATCTCAACTTATATATATCCCAAACGTATAGTTAGGTGGAGGAATACATTTTTGGCTCCCATGTTTCGACCATCCTTTCCTTTGTTCCTCAATTTGGGAAAAATGGAACATGATTGATCTAGAAATTTACTGTCTTATGCAATACAGAGAAGCATCATCATTATTAGTATAACATTTTGGATACATTACGGGGCAAATAAATAAGCTTTTGCAACCTGGTCTAGGAAATATTTTCTATTCTCAGTTATGACTAATTTTAAGACAATTTTCTTAAATTTGAAAGCTCTTGCACTTATACTTGTATTATTCTGAACATGTTTAAAAAAGATGCCAGTACCTAACAGTGCAAGATATTTAAAAATCCATGAATGAAATGTAAGGTGTAATAATAAGATATTCTCATGTGGTGAGTATTGTCATATTATTTATTGCCTTAAACCCAGGCAAACAATGTTACTGTCACTGCTTTTTTTTGGTTTTAAGAAAATGTGATGTTTAAAAAATGGGAGACAATTTAAATTTTTTGTGTGCCTAAAAGATCTTTCAAAATTTCCACATAAAGAGTTGTTAAAAAGAAATGAACTGGAATTTATATTTTAAAATAACACTGTTTCATATTCTAAGAAATAAAAAATTAGTTGCATATTTGCAAACAACTAAGAAAGTAATCTTGCTGGAATATTTGGTATTTTTTACACTTATAAAAAATGAAGTAGAAGAATCAAATTTGGAAAAATCTTGTGATTACTGTGATGACTTTATTTTGTCCTTATCACCATCCTCAAGGACTCACACTTTTTCTTAATTTTGTAGGGAAAGTATATTCCTGTTAAATAGCATTTTTATGTGCTAAAGTTGAAACAAGTTTTTCTTTTTTTTGAAACAAGTTTTTCTATTGAAATGTAGAATAAAAAATTAAAACCCTCTTTATGTGAAAAATACATAATATATAGATGCTATTGTAATTTTCAATGGAGAAACAAATATTAAAGATACGGCAAATGAAAAACTCAAAATACTATACCTTCTTCTCCTTGGACAGGTTCTTCTAATAACAATTCTGTCATACATTCCCAATCTTTCAATAGTTCTTGAGAGCTCTCCCACAAACTGTCCACCAGGTAAGCTGCATGTTCATGCAACTAGAAACAACAAGTCAAGAATCACTTGTAATGTACATGTAATTAATGAGGTGCCAATTAGCTTCAGATAATGAACACATCAAGAGCCATTAGAATGATTTGGACTCAATGACTTTAAGATCAAATATAAAAGCCAGAAGATGGAATTAAAAATACTACCTCCCAGTAAATAATCACAACTCAGAATGATTTTGAATTTTAAAGTTTATGAAGCACTTTCCTTCGAACCCCTTTGTGAGGTAGGTAGTACAAGGGCTATACTTCAAAACTTCAATGACCTATAGTTTCATTTATATGGGTACCTCCTCTTTGGACACATATCACAACTTTTGTATTTAGTCTTCCAGATCTGTACAGTCTTGTGATGAGGCTTGTGGACAATTGGCTGACGAGACTCTATGAATTAAGCCAGGTGACACACATATAGTTTGTTATTCCTAATTTCCAGATGAAGAAACTAAGGATCAGAGAAATGACATTTAAGATGTCACAGCTAGTAAGTGGTAAAGCAATGACTAAAACTCAGGATTCATAATTCCAAGCTCTTTTCAATATACCATTATATGTAGCCTTATTGCTAGCCACTGAACTAGAAAACAAAAGAGTAAAATAAATTTTGGAAGGGTCATCTCTTTGAGGAAACTACTCTTTTAATCATGCATAAAATTAAATATTCATAAGGATCCTAAAAGAAAAATCGTCATATTAACCTGTAAACAACTTCTCCCTTAAATACACCATTTACAATTCATAAAACAAGCATATGAATCATTTGTAATGCACCTTCACTAATTTTTTTCACATTTATGGATCTCAAGCAACATTATTATTAACTCCAAGTTAGTTGATGACTGATGATAAAATTTTAGAATGAATCCAGCTCAGAGTGTGCTGGGTAATTTCCTCTGACAAGCATAGTTTAAGGGGAAATTTGTATCAATGTACATAATTTTCAATACCAAAGGTATCTGCATCTTGATACCTAGTCCTAGCACTCATGGCTTCCAGTCTCCTTTCTGGACCTGCTCAGGCTGTGCAGGAAGGTGTGATCTATAGTAGAGAACTTTGTTACTTCATTTCTCAAATACTTTATTGGCTTACTTTTATTGCTTTACTTTCCACTGACCTATTCCCTATAATAAAATCCTCACTGATAACAAATACATATGTTAAGATAAACAAATCAACACACTGGCCATGTAAAAAATGTTTTGCCTCATTTCACGAAGAACTTTCTTTTACTAGGCTTCAGAAGAGTTTGGATAGGGAAACTCCAATTTAGTCCAATTTCTGTCCTAAGCAGGAATTTGTTCTCTGAAGGACTGAATCAAGCTTCTGGTTGAATGTGTCAGGAAACATAATATATTAGGAAGCAGTCCAGTGACATCTAACATTATGTAACTGACAGAAAAATCTTAATTATATTAAACAAAAAATGTCAATCTTTATAATTCTGTACAATGAACCACAAAGGGGATTCTATCCTTTTGCATAATTATATACTCCTGAAAGAATAAAATTCCTTAAGAACAGACAGTACTTTAAAAAAAAAAAAAGGACAGAGTATAAATGGTAGACTTTCTTAAATGTACTGGGAAATGGGAAAAAAATGATGTAAAAGGGCCGGATGTCCCATAGATATCTCAAACTCAACACAAGATCATAGGTACCTATGCAAATAGGTAAAACATTTATTAAGTGCTTACTATGTGCCAAGAGCTAAGCTAAACTCTAGGAATACAAATAAAAACACCAAAGGCAGGTGTCTACCTTTAAGGAGTTCAAATTCAAATTGGGGAAGACAACACATAAAAGGGAACCCCTAGGTGGAGGGAAGGTGGAAAAGTCCGGAGCATTAAGAGGGACCTGGGAGAGAAGGGAGTAAGAATGTTTGCTGGTTCTGGGCAGGAACTCATCAAATGGAGGCCACAATGCTGGAGGCACATCCAAAGATGAAAAGTTTGCGGAGATGGAAGTGGAAAAATCAGGAGTGTCAAGAGTAGAGACGGTAGGGACCTTAGAGGTAACTTTATCTAAAGATAAGGAAATTAAGTCTCAGAGAGTGAGGGATTTACTTTCAGTCACAAGGTAGTAAGTGGGAGCTCTAGGATTTAAATTCAGGTCCCATTTTTCTAATTCATAATATTTTCTAGTCAGATATACTGCCTTCCATTCAAGAACTTACTACTTTTACTCATATACTCACTCCTCTTAGTTCCTTATATCTGTGAATGGTACCACCACTCTTCTAAGTCATACAGATTTATAATTCTAGAGCAATCACAAAAAGTAGTCTTCAACTCTTCTCTCTTCCTTCATCCAGTCAGTTGCTAAATCTTACCAATTCTACTTCTATATCTCTAAAATCCATCTCCTCTCTATTCGCATAGGATACCACTCTACTAGGGGTCATCACGACCTCTTATTTACAGCTATACAATGCAATGGAGCTCTGGTCCTAAAATCAGGAGTATCCTAGTTTGAATCTGACAGGCTGTGTGCCTTTTAGCGGATTACTTCATCTGCCTTCCTATTTCCTCATCTGTAAAATAAGGACAACAACAGGACCTGCCTCCTAGGGTGGTTGTAATTAAGAGACAGCATTTGTAAAGTACTCCATAAAGTTCCAAGTGCTCAATTAATACGAGCTATTATTATTGCGGTTGTTTTAATAATCTTTTAATGCATCTCCCAATCTGTCCTCCATACACACATGAAACTGATATTCCTAAAATAATTTCTTAGTCAAAAAGCTTAAGGGGCTTTTATCTTAAGGGTTCACTGTAGTGAGGATAAAATATATGTGGCATTTAGAATTTTACAATCTGTGATTTAATTCTAGACTGATTTTATAGTCCTCTTCCACATACATTCTAAATTCTAGAAAACCCTCCTAATGTTCCATATTGGCAACATTCCATGTTTGCCCTCTGTTCTTGCATGATACCCCACATTCAGAAAGCTCTCCCTCATCTGTCTTTGGAATCACAGAACTGTAGATTCAAAAGTGACCAAGAGAGGAGCTAATGCAATACTCTCATTTTATGCATATGGAAACTGAAACTGAGAGAGATAATACGGCTTGCCCATGGTAAGCTGGTAGCTGAGCCATAAGATAGACCAAGTATTAATTCTTTCTTCCCCCAAACCACTGATTGAGCTTATTTGGTTGTCCATTCTGTGAATATGTCCCTGAGTATGTAAAGGAAATCATTCAAGATCTACCTTAAATAAACTCTATGAGGTCTATCTTTTAATAACAATTCATTTTATGGCAAGGAATGTTTGCATTTTCAATAGCAACTTCAATAGCACCTGTAAAACTATCTGCCAAAGCAAGTCATTTTTGAAATTTCCCTTTCTCTTACTTCTAAATTAAACTTCCCTATCCCTAAAACTAACTTGATTCTTCAGATAATTCTTTCTCTAGTCTCATAGCTATTCTCTCTCCCATATAACTCCCTGAGTCCAGGCCTGAATTCCTTCAAAATCAGATAATTGAAGTAAAACTGGTTATCCTGTTTTCGGTCCCTTAGAAGTTCATATCAAATTACATGTACTCATTTTTTCATCTGATCCCTAGATCATGAACACAGATATTCCCTATATTCTAGAAAAATCTTGCCTTTTTTATTTGTCCTTTTGAGTCCTGGATTAAAACAGCCTACATATTAGCAACCCCATTTCTTTTCCCTGCCCTTTCCTTTCTTCTCCCAGGTCCCCAGTGTTATATGATTCTTCTTTGTTTTAAAACTCCAAGATGTAAAGAACAGGGAAGGAGAGTGTGTAAGAAACTGTGGATGTCTACCAAACAGCGGTGTACATATATGTGTGGGTGTGTGTGTGTATACATACACACACACACACACACACACACACACATATATAGTACAAGTAGTTATATATGAAGTTTAATAAGGTTGCAACAAAATTACTCTTATTTGTGACCCTTCAACACTTCTTATAACAAATCAGCACAATAGCCATATCTGTGAACACATGTCCAATAGCACCATCACCATAATCTCTCTACCAATAGAGGAAAAAATATATAAAAACTGTTATTCAGACTGTCCCATCCAGTCAATTTAATCTGCTGCCACAACTGTGATACCACAGGTGAGATTAAATCTCTTTCTTCTGACTTTCATATCTCTGCTCTAAGAGACTGCAGCAATATGTATATATAAAAATTATTCAATGTTATTAAATTGGATTTGTACCAGGAATGCCAAAAGGGTTCTGCATTAAGGAAAACAACAAAATAAATAACACAAAAAAATGAAAACATCTAAAACTATATATATTTTGCAACAAGTACATAGGATAAGTATCGTATGCATGGGAATATATTATACATGTATATTTTTTACTTTTTGAGCACTGGAACTGGAGTCAGGAAGAACTGAGTTCACATGTACCCTCAGACCCTTACTGTGTGACCCTGAGAAAGACATTTATCCTGCTTGCCTCAGTTTTCTCAACTATAAAAATGGGAATAATAATAGCACCTACCTCCCATGATTGCTGTGAGAATCAAGTGATAATATTTATAAAGAGCTTAGCACAGTGCCAGGCACATAGTAAACACTATACATATGGTGCCTATTATTATTTTACTCCATACTTAGCAATTTAATGACAAAGATAGGAACAGCGAATGATGGAAGGGCTATGGAAAGAGAGGAACATTACTGATACTCTAATGGTGAAACTGTAAATTAGTTCAAGCATCCTGGAAAACAATTTTCAATCCTGAAAATCAAGTGTCTTAAATATCTATACCATTTTACCCAGCTGTCCTAATAATAATTAGTCCCACTTGAAGGATGATAATACAGAAAAGTCTCATATACATCAAAATTGAGATTGCTACTTTTTGAAGTAGCAAAGAACTAGAAATGAAACATAGGTTCATCAAATGGGGTACATAAATGCAATGTACTGTTACTGTGATATAAGAAACAACGATCTGAAGAACATGGAGTGATACAAAATAAATTAAGTGTACCAGGAAAAAAAATATACACAAGTACAAAATTAGAAATGGAAATAAAAACAACAAAATTGAATGCCCTATCATAATGAATAAACTGAATTCTGAAGAGGAGACTGATTATGTGCCACCTTGCTTTCTTTGCAGAGGTGGAGAACATATGTTGGACTTAGGGTGATGTGTTGAATAAGTTTTTTTCCCCAATTGTTTTTCTTTCTATTTTTCATTATTATAAGGGATAGCTCTTTGCATGAGGAAGAAAAGAGAATTATATTGGGAGATGAAGGCAATGTGAAAATAAAGATATCAATAAAATGTTTTATAAAATAAAATATATGGAGGCATAAACAGAAGGAATACTATCCTTAAAATGTGTGGACAGAAAGAGTAAACAGATGACAAGTTAAGACCCCAAGCTTAATACAGAATAATGGGATAGAAATTGTGGGTGATTTTATCTGTCTAGACCAGGCTTGCTCAACTTGAGGCCACTTAGAGCCAGATGCTCGCAGCACGCCAAAGGATTTCCTTTACATACAGACGATGTTTTCCTCTATATTTTTCACAGGCTGTCTGAAATCCTTTGGCTTGCCACACATGGCCAAGGGCTATAAGTGACTGCAGGTTGTGCAGGCCTGATCTAGACCCAAACTGCAACTTTCCCTCTGCCAAAAGTAGAAGGGTTAATTTCCTGCACTACTTTCCTTAATGATCATTTTATCCACTGAAAGGTAAAGAAAAAAGAAGGAACCTGCGTTTTAGATAAGATTCTCAATATTAAGGAGCTGTCTGCCAGAGTGGAAAATGATGGAAAATTTGGGAGAAGTGACTACTCTATCTATTTTTTTTTCTTTTTTTTTTTTTTTTAAATGAATTTATTTAACTTTTTACATTCATTTCATTTTCACAAGATTTTGGGTTCCAAAATTTTCTCCCCATTAGTCCCCTCCCCCCTCCCCAATACACTGGACATTCTAATTACCCATATCACC
>CM053771.1:274947181-275028418 GCA_028658325.1 Potorous gilbertii | reverse complement strand
TCCTTCACTGTGTTGCTGCGCGGCCTCCACTGCTCCAGAATTTGTCAGGAGTTCTTTTTACAGGAAATCTATGGGCTGTGGGTTCGGACCTAGCATAGGTGAGTCTTTCTACTCCGCCATCTTGGCTCCGCCCCCCCAACTCCATCTATTTTTAAAAAATATTATTCATTTTAATCAGCCAAGATTCATTTTCTCTTCCTGACCTCACTGTACCCTCCCCTTCTCCACTGTGAATAAAAGAAAAAAAAATACATTACAAACACATACAAATTTCCACAACTGCTACATCCAATCTCATTCTGCATTCTGAGATCTTTATCTCTCCATCAGATGAGCAGCATGTTTCCTCATTAGTTCTCTAGAATCCTAATTGGTCATCATGCTGATAAGAGCAATAACATTCTACCACATTTCTGTGCCATAACTTGTTCATTCCCCTATTTCGGGGTATGCCCTCAGATTTCCATTCTTTGTACAAAAGAGCTAAAAATATTTCTGTACATTTTCAGAGCTTGCTTTGCTTAGGATTGATCTTTTCCTTAATCTATGTTGCTTCTAATTTCCCATCTCCTTTTTCTTTCCTATTTTTCTGTTGAGTTAAAGTATTTCAGTATATCCAGCTCTATGTATGTATACTTTTGTTTAATCAGTTCAGATGAGAAGTACAAATGTCAGCCACTCCCCTCTTCTTCCTGCTTGTTTATAGAAATGTCAACTTATGCATAAGATAATTTCTCCTAAACTTCCTTTCACCATATTTCTCTTCCCTTGTCTTTCCATTCTTTTCTTTGGATCACCAAGAACCACTCCCAGGGCTTGCCTAATTGGACTCCCTTTATGGATCCAGATGATGGTACAGTTTGAGGGTACACATTTTCTTTTAAGATTTCTTGAAATAGGATGTCTAGGCTCTTTTTTTGGGGTGGTGGTGGTGTCATGGTATTCAGATATTCCAATGATTCTAAAATTTTTTCCCCCTTGGCCTATTTCCCAGTTCAGTTGTTTTTACTATGAGACATTATTTTTTTTCCAGATTTTAAATTTGTTTAAATATATCTTAATTCTCTGATAGAGTCATTACCTAATGAAATCATTGGCTTCTATTTGGTGCATTCTAATTTTCAGAGCATTTATTGCAAGCTTTTGTTTCTCTTGTGCAAACTGTCAATTCCTTTTCCAATTTTCTTTTTCCATTCTTTTCCCTTCAAGCATTCTTGTAGTATTGACAAAAACATTTTCCTCTAAACTCTTCCTTTATTTCTTCCAAGATTCTAGTTGAGTTTGCGCCCAAACTGTTTTTCTGAGATTTTGATTGTAGATATTTTGGAGTCATTCTCTTTTTTGTGTGTGTCTTGAACATCCTTGCTACCTTAATAGCTCATTATCATGGGTTTCTTTTTTCTTTGCTCATAATCAAGACCATTTCTTGACTCTGGACTTGGTATCAGGGCTGGGCTCTGCCACATTTCTGGAGGGAAGGTCTGGGTCAATCCTGTCGCTGTTTTCTCAGAGTATTGAGTGCTGTGCTATTATTCCAGGATCTCAGTAATAAGTTGCAGGACAGGTTTGCTTTCAGTACTCCCAAAATAGTCTGATTGAGAGCAAAGTGGAAGCTCCTAGATGGGAAATCAAAATGTTCCTTCTTCTCCATTATCATTTCTAGATTCTTGCTTTACTGCCATCACTCTGAAAACTCTTCTTCTTTGAAGTTCCCTCTTAAAATTTTTTATCCTATATGAATTACAGTGGCTATTGTCTACTGGTCTCAGGTCATTTCCCTTCCTTTCTTCCTCACTCCCCAACTTCTGTTTTTATATTATACTAGACTTCAAATATTGATGCTGATGTTCCTTAAAAATCATACTTACATATTACTCAATCTTATCAAATCATATGGCCCACACCCCCAGTGGACTTTAGTGACTCAGAGAGAATGGTCACACACTGGAACTCACCATTACCCACAAGTGTTTTATTTCCATGATTAAAATCTCTAACATTTCTCATTCTGATTTTAACATCCTATTCTTCTATTTCTCCCTCTATCTCATCCCTCCTAAGTCTATTCTCAGTCCACATAAAGATAAGAGGGAACTGTGGCTGGCAAGGAAAGCTAAGGATAACAAAACATAATTTTATTTTTAAAAAGTTACCTTAGTAAAATGGGTGTACAGATATGAACTCATATTTTCTTGATACAATGATAGTAAATATTAAATACTTCTTAATTGTTAGTATTTCAAATTATCTGGTGACCTTCTTTATAAAACTTATATTTCTCTCAGTATCTAGTGCCTTCCACCCCAACATATTGTGTACATAATTTATATGTAATTATCTGGGGACCTGTCTCTCCACTCTCTCATTTACTCCTTACCTTTCCCAATAGAAGGTAAACTGCTTGAAAGCAAGGACAGTTTTCATTTTTATCTTGGTACCCCTAATATTTGGTATTTAGCAGGCCCTTTATAAATACTTGCTGAAAGAATGGATAAATAATACTTTTTTAGGTAAACAATAAACAATAAAATAATTTATGAGAGCTGGCTATCTTTCCATTATATTGGAAGGCATTGCAATAGTGAGGGAAATAACTTTTATGATGCTCACTGAATGAAATGCAACTACCAAAATGATAGTCTTTCAAACATAAAAACAAAATTTTCTTGTTCTCTTCCCTCCTGCTCGGAGAATTTAAAAATATTTTTCCAATCCCAGTTCCTGTAGACATCCTACAACCTGTTCTATTCCTTCATTTATTTTCTTGAGAGCTGGACAATAACTTTAGATTGTGGATGAAGATGGTGATACTGTTTCCAGGAATAGCTTTTCTTTGGTGTCCATGGAAAAAAACAAAGGAGGCTTGCAGATCCTCAGCAAGGCTCCAATACTGATATTTTGAATTTTCCATTATTTAATTTTCTATTCTTGATATTTTTGGTTGTTTTTTTTATTAAAAACCTCAATCTAAAAGTCTTCCTTTGATTACTTTGCCTTTATAGTTTATAGAAAGCAAATAAATTTTTATTTTTGTTGGAAGCTCTTTGATTACAATATTACATTTGCCAATTAAACACCCATTTTTGCATTTTTTTGCAGTGTCCAGAAGAACTACAAAGATGATGAGAAAAATGAGTAAAAAAGGATTGGATTTGGTTTTTCTATACTATTCTTTTACAAATTTATATATTTTTTAACACTCACAAGTTACAGCTGTTACTTCCACCTTCTGTGTACAAATATGAAGCTGAGAGAGAGAGAGAGAGAGAGAGAGGTGGGGGGGGGAGCGAGAAAGATTTTGAGTGCTCCAACTGTTGTGGAACTTTTCATTTGAGAAAACTAATTCTAGATACAGATTTTTACTGTCCCTCTTCTTCCTCACTCTCCCAATGTGAGAGACTTTCACAAGTTCAAAGTTCTTTAAAACTTGTTTACATTTACGTTCAATCAGTATTGGAAAATTGGTATAATACAAAATTAACGTTTGATCACAGCAAACAAAATAAACAAATGGGAAAACTGTGGGCTTGGTTTTGTGGGTGGAGAAGCTGAAAAACTTAATTTTGCTTTTAGGGCACTGCAGCCAGCAGATTAGGCTGCAAACCCCTAATCCAGAACTCTAACCTTCAATTCTTAACAGGACAAAAACTTCTTATAGTCTTGTCTCTTTTTATGAACATAAAAGAGTAAATTAATTTATGAAGATTCATGCATCGTGTAGTATCAACATCACTTATATTCTTTAGAAATAAGCGGTACAGAAAATCTCTATTGTGCATTCTAGGACCTTAAATATCAATAGTTTACACTAAACTTAGACTTAAGGAAAGCTGCCTTACAGTAGCCCTCTTTATGAGATCCTGGGCAGTTACGTGGCATGGTGGGTGAGGTGCTAGGCCTACAAGTCAGGAAGACTCTGCAAATGTGGCCTCACACACTTACTAGCGGTGTGACCCTGGCAACTCAAGTAACCTTGTTTGCTTCTGTTTCCTCATCTGCAAAATGAGTTGGAGAAGAAAATGGCAAACCACTCTAGCATCTTTGTCAGGAAAATCCCAAATGGGGACACCAAGAGTTAGACACTAATAAAAAGTGACAGAATAAGAAAAATGAGACTCAATCTTAAGAAAAAGGGTCTCCTATCAAATAAAATTTTGTACTTAACAGTATATAATTGATTAAAATGCATTTTCTAACTTATGATTAAACAGTTCCTTAGAAATAATAGCAATAAATTAACTCATTTCACTACATTTAGCTGACTCCACACCCAGGCCATCTTTCTGCCATCTACTCTGACCCTTCCTAAGTACTCCTATTCCTTCCTCCTATAGCTTTGTACCTATAGTTCCAGAAAGAGCAATCAAATCAACTCTACTATGTCTTCTGAAAAGGGTGGGGGTAATCAAGTGCTCTATTGTTCCACTCATCATCCCAGGACTAATAGAACATACCACCTTCTAGGCCACCGTCAACATATATCCACTATGTACTATATGTTGTCTATTTCTATTAGAAAGCAAGCTTTGTAAGTTTAGAGATTGTTTTGTTTTTATATGCTCAGCACTGAACATAGCCTTTTCATTCCTTTATTCACCAAAAGCAAATATGACTAGCTTTAATTTTTTCCTAAAATAACATTTTATAGTAATTTGATTGGATGTAGCTCACCACTATGCAAATTACAAAGTAGGAACACTGATTGGCACACTATGGGTAGTTACCACCATCAATGGCACTTTTTTTTCTTTTGGGCTTCAGCAGATGCAGAGTCCAATGAAATTATTTAAGATAGCTTTTAAATTATTCAAACAAACATTATTTAACTATGACAAACTATATTTGTTTTATAACAAGCTGTTGCTGCATTAGTGTTAAAATATTTTATATCCAGCTCACAATAGAGTGAGGTATCTTGGATATGGAGGCAGGGAACATGAGTCTAAAAATCTGCTTCTGTCCTTTATTACTCCTGTGATTGTAGACAAATAAAATACCTTGGTTTCCTCAGCTTCAAAATGAGAATGTTGGACTGAAGGGTTTCTAATGTTCCTTCTGGCATCCTATTATCATTTATGAACCTTTATGTCATCAAACTGTCAGATGAAAATTACCGAAAAAAATTAAGTGTCTATGGACAGTGTGATTCTAGTTTTCATCATTCCACTAAATAGAAATGTTTGTTAATGAAAGACAGTAAATAATTACATTTAGGGAATTGAATGAAATTGTTGCATTTCCATGGCTAGAAAACATAATCTTGATAAGTAATTCTATAATACCTAGTACTAGATGAAGAAATATAGAGGACCATACAACCATACACTTAGACCTACAAGGGATCTTAGAAGCCTTATACTTTAATCTTCTTTATTTTAAACAGATGAATAGCCTAAGGCTTAGAGAAGTCAGTTTGAGTCAGAAGTGGGTACTTGAACCTAGGTCTTACAGGTTTTGAGGATGGTTCCCTATCCACTATCCCATGATACCTATCGATGAATTAAAAGAATTGCTAATAATTGGTCTTTGTATTGTCATGATTGAAGCCTGTTGTTTAATAGGATAGAGTTGTTAAATGCTGTGTATTTAATGAAGAGAGCAGAAATAAGATGAAGAACACATGAATCAATTTATGAGGTCAATGTTTATAGCCATGAAAAAGAGAGAAGGCTTAGAAGATTTCCTTTGGCCAAGCTGAACTCCAAGACCAACTTTTAAGATTTTCTAGATGGTACAGAACATTCTTTGAGTTTTAGATTAAAAAGAGGCACACAGACGAGGAGGGAAGTGGTAAGGTAACAACCACTTATCAAGCATCTCTTACATGCTACACACTTTATCTCATTTGATCCCCACAACTGTGGGAGGTAGATGCTATTATTCTCCCCATTTTACACTTGAAGAAACTGAGGCAGAGGGTAAGTGATTTGCTAAGAATCACCCAGCAATGAAATGTCTGAGGCTGGATATGAACTCAGAGCATTTAAAAAAAAAAAGCCAACTGACTTTTGCAAATTTGAAATAATATATTCCTTTGGTTAAAGTGATAACCCAAAATTTAAACATCTTCTAAGGTATGAGGATGCATAATAAAGTGGTTCTAAAGTATTTCCTCCACAAACCCCCTGCTCAGTTTTCCAAGTAGGAACTAAAGGCACTGAAATTTATATGGAAATCTGGCATGATGAAAAGATATAAAGTATTATATGAGTACTCAGTTTTCACTGCTCATAGGATCTGAACATCTTCCTTTTTGGGACTTGCTTTTGATATCCCTGAAGTCTTATGATCAGACACTAGTGGCTAGAGAAGGAAGCCTGGGACTTTTGTCTATTTCTCCTTTTATTTTCAAGACAGAAATATAGAAAGTGATTTTTCTTATACACCATTCCACCCCTCACTACCTTAATTATTTTCTGCTTTGAAACTGTATGTTTAATTTCATACCAATCAAATTGGTAAAGACAACAAAATGGAAAAACTTAAGGTTGGAGGGATTGTAGGAAGCGATCCCTAATTGTCAAGGCATAAGCTGTGGCACAAAACGCTTATCACTTTTTATTGGCTGGGTATGGAAAGAGGGCAGAAAGAGAATGGTAAGCAATCATTCCTCTAGCATCCAATTCTTTGGCATAGAAAATCACAAGATTTGAAAGCCAGAAGTGACACAAAATAACAATAATGACAATGACATTTCATTTGAGCCTCACGAAAACAAGCATTAATAGTTCTATTTTACAGATGAGGATATTAAATGACTAGTGTAAGGACACATGGATAAAAAGTGTCTGAGATGAAATCTGAATCAAGATCTTCTAACTCCAAGTCCATTGCTCTATTCATAGAATTTTGAGAGGCCCCCAAATCTAACCTATATTTGTACGAGAACCCAAAGATAACATCTTCAACAAATGGTTATCCAGCTTCTGCTTAAACAATTCCAGCAGAGGGAAACTCTCCCTTTCTCTCCTGAGATAGTCAATCATCATGTGGAAAGTTCTGATGGCTCAGAAACTTTGCTTTATGTTAAACTTAAATCTGCCTCTATTTCATCAAGCTCTCTCTCCTCATTTGAAAGCTGAAGAGACTGGGACTGAGAGAGAATAAACAGCATTCCCAGGGTCAACAATAAGTGACAGCAGAATTCAAATTACAGTCATAAATATAACTCTTGTGCTCTGATTCCTGCACCAGAATACATCTTTCTACTTTATCCCTCCTTGAGTCTTTACACCTTTTCTGTCTTGGGATTATAGATTTGTTTGAATATGGATGGTAGTGAATGTAGTAATTCCAACTGAGGTCTAAGGACAAGGGCATTTATTTGAAATCTCTGTGAATTTGCAAATCTGAAGAATCTCACAATTTCACAAGGGGCAGTGAGCTATAGGTACAGCAGCTGTCTGGTCCTTTTCTTGAGTCAAAATGCTTAAGCTTTAAATGCAAAATGTTAACAGAAGTACAATAAGCAAAGATCAACTTTAAATGACTCAAGGTGCAGTTGATAGAGCACTGTGCGTGGAATCTGGAAAATGAAGTCTTCTTGATTCAAATCTGGCCTCAGACATGTACTAGGTATGCGACCTTGAGGAACACCCTTAACCCTGTTTGTCTCAGTTCCTCATCTACAAAATGAGCTGGAGAAGGAAAGGGCAAATCACTTCAGTATCTCTGCCAAGAAAACCTCAAATGGGGCCACAAAGAGTTGGACACAACGAACAATAACAAAAATGAATTCATTTAGTTTTACTCAAAGTATCTAGCCCTACCTAAATACAAATATTCTGTTACATAAATAAAACCTTTATACACATATCACTACAATTCTTTGCTTAAATCTCTTCTTACTATATAAATAGTGCTTTTTAGGAACAGAAAGGAATAAAGGAGAAGTATTAGAAGTTCCAGATGCCACTTAACTTTACCACTGACTGCTGTGTAACACTGGATAAGAAACTCAAAGATTAGTAAATGTTAATAAGGGTAGTAAATGTCAGGCATGTACATCATTATTTCCATTCTCATTTATTAGTGAAAAAAGGGAGAAATAACATGAATAAATAGAGCAAAAACGATCAGTGTGATGAAAATTAACTTTTTCTCCTATCTACTACTTGGCCAAGTTCTCCTCAGCTATCCTGACCTCAGTAGGACCAGCCTGATCAGGGCTCATGTGAGTTATCTCTTTAGTAAGGGCAACTAGGTATTTGGATACATATTAATCACATGCCTGTCAGTATAGTTAAACAACATTTTTAAGCAAGGAAAAATGGACCCTTTTTGGTGGGATTTTTGTTTGTTTCTACCATTTACATTTACTCTGAGGATAGTAGTTCATAAACATTTTAAGACACACCAACTGTTTTTTTTTAAGAAAAAGTGCTTTTAGATCATAAAGACTAGGGATGTCAAATAAAAATAAAGAAGGATAACTGTCATTGTCTCACATAGATCCTAAGACACTACAGATAACTTTTTACCTGTTCAGAAAACAGTTGTGATCCGGGAAGTCTAAAAGGCCTCTGAACAGTGAAGTGCCACTAAGTCCATGCCTTAAAGCTCATGCACTTGGATAGCCTTTCAGAGAATATTTACTCTTAATCTGCCCACAATTCTAACAAGGCTGGCTACATGGTTTCCAAGTATAGAACAAACTAGAAATAGCAAAGTAGAAGAGGGGAGAGAGAACTACAGGCAAGCAAAGTCATAGCATTAAAAAGTAACATGACAGCCTGGTACCAAAAAATGAGAAAGAAATCATAACAAAGACACACAAACTAAAAATTCACAACAGGGATCATTTTACATAGAAAAAAAACTATATGGTATGTTTCAACATGCCCTAAGAAGATTACTACACTCCATGGTAATATAGCAAGTTACATCATGATCACAATGACAGTACTAAGTACTTAAAGTTTAAATTACGCTAAGTCCACTCTATGTATGAATGGAGGAATGTGCATGGAATGTGTATAATTAAAAAAAAAGCCCAAGCCACAAATGGTTTAAAAAAAGGTTTGGATACACAAACGGTTAAGCTTCTCAGATATCCAGGAAAACTTAGCTAACCATTCACTAAAGTAAACTAGACAGCTGAGGTGGTTTTCAAAAAAAACAAAGAAAAATCATGTATTTTTCTACTAAGTTTCATCAATACTGAAGATCGGAAATCAGAAGGATAAAAATCAATGTATATTCATTCTCTAGTACTAAATGTACTGTTTTGCATAGTCCCCTCCCTTCTAAGTTACTTACCAATCAATGAAGTTCTTTGAATATACTGCCTCCACAGATTCACTCTTGGAACTGCAAATCATGTTGCCTGGATCCTGGAATTGTTAAAAAGCAGTTATCCTAAGAAGGTGTGGTGAGCCTTAATGCATGAGCAGATCAGTGCAGAAATTGGAGAAGTTTGTTGCCCTATCTCTATAATTTCCTATATATATATATATATGTACAAAATAAAGAGTCTCTGAAAAGGAGGGGAGAGAAGAAATTTGAAGATGAAACTATGGAGGCAATATATATTCAAAGAACTTTAGCTCCAAGTAACCTAGTCTTCTCCTTCATGAAACTGTCTCCACTGAACCCCACTCTTGGAGAGTTGCTAATGACAATATCTCACCCAAAGGTTAATACTGAAGTAAGGACAAATTTAGATTACAAAGCTGAAAAAAAAACATTCAATGTATCTTCTCTAGAAATATAACCAACTAAGCCATTTATTGCCATAAGTTATGTAAACAATGATCAGACCTAAAGAAGATGCACAGCTTAACATACAAGTACCAGGACAATAAAATAATTTCTCATCACCAGAGAATGGATTTGACACTGCAATATTTCCATGTGGCTATTTTCTATGATGAAAGAAGAAACCATACAATGATCTGAGGCCAATAATGACCTTTCTCAAAGTTAGAATCTCATGATGCCAGTGATCATTGGTACAGTAGCTGGAGGGCAAGCCATGAAGCCAAGAAGACCTAGGTTCAAATATCGTCTCTAATATGCACAAGCTCTGCGCTCTCGTGCAAGGAAGGCATTTATCCTCCCAGGGCTTTAGGCAACCTTCTTAACAATGTAATTAGCAAGAAAGGTGCTCATCTATATTGTTAGAAGAAATTTCCACATCACAGGGTTGCTTTTATCAGTAAAACCACAATTCTGGTCTCTATCCTTAAAAAAGGATGAAATCAAGATGGTCCAATATGGTGAGTATGGATGAAGGTTAAAAAAAAATCTATTAAAAATGTTAGCCCAATAACCAAACATTATCAGGACTACAGCTAAGAAAAAAAAGAACGTAAAAAGAAAGAATATCTAAAGTTCCAAAAAAGCAGCTTTACAGACCTGTTCTGTTACAAGTACTTTAAAAAACGACATCACCTATAAACTAAATATGACTTGATGAGCTCAAAATGTTTATTATTGGATTAAAAATAATTTGCGGTTGATAAAATGCCATAATAGCTAAAACCAAAAGAAAATACTACCATGATATTTCACACTCACAGCAACAAGTCAAAACTTAATTTGGTCATCTACAATAGGAATTAAGATGCCAGAAAGACTCAATGTAGTTGTTTATTTTAACTGTTTTTGCAGAGATGTATGTAAATAATACTTTTGTAACTGGAACATAATATTTATAGCTAGCTTTAGCTTCATTTCAATTGATCTTAAGTAGTCTTCAAAATGAGTTTAATTTGAAATTTTTCCTAAATTCACTCTCAAAATTAATGACCTATAAACAGATGAGGTCATTCTACTTAGAGTAACCTAGAGCATATTCTTTTATAAAATAAAAACAAAGAAAAACAAAAAACTCAGCCACAAAATAGTGATGCATAATAGGAGCCATCAAAACCCAATTTATACATTCAGTAGTTTCTGACTATCTGAATTATCTTTTTTTTTCTTAAAATGAGACTCATCTTTATTAATCTATGTGCTGATTTGTGAAAAAAATTTTTTAATGATCAAAGATCATATAACCTTACTTGAAAAATAAATATTTTTCCTTCTTCATGTTTAGTCAGCTAGTCAATAACATTTACTAAGGACCAACGATGTGCCAGGCACTGTCCTAAGCCCCAGGATACCAAAAAGAGGCAAAGACATTCAGTCCCTGTTCTCAATGAGTTCACAATCTAATGGGGGAGACAACAAGTAAGCAAATAAGTTCAAACAAACCAAGAAATAAAGAGGAAAGAATATGCAGAGGGAATGTACTAAGGTTAGGAAAGGGGATTTTTAACTAGGACTTAAAGGAAGCCAATAGGATGATATGAAAAGAGAGAATGTGTCAGGCTTCTGAGAGAGCTAGAGAAAATTCCAGAATTGAGAGATGGAGAGCCTTGTTCATGTAACAGCACGGAAGCTTGTGTCACTGGATTGAAGAGTATGTGGTAGGAAGTAAGTTGCAAAAAGACTGGAAAGGAAAGAGGCTATAAAAGTCTCTGCCCAATAGAATGTATTGTATTGTATTGATTCTGGAAGTGACAGGGGACTGATGGAGTTTAATGAGTAAGATTTACACTTTAGAAAAATCGCTTTGGGAGCAGAATTGAGGATGGACTGTTATGGGGAGACTTGAGGTAGGCAGACCCACCAGCAAACTATTGCATATAGACATAAGTATAGACATGAGGTGATGAGGGCCTGCACAGGAGTAGTGGAAATGGCAGAGGAGAGAAAGGGGCTTAGGAGGTATTTTTGCAACGATGAAATTGGTGCACACCTCGGCAACAGAATGGATATGGAGGTGAGAGATAGTGAAGCATCCAGGATGATTCCTAAGCTGTGAACCAGAGGGACAGGGAAGATGGTGCTGCCCTCTGCAGATAGCCAAGTTAGAAGGAAAGGATGGTTTAGGGGAAAGATAATGAGTTTTGTTTTAGACTTAGAGTTTAAAATGTTTACTGGACAAAATGTTTGAGATGTCTGAAATATAACATTAATTAGAGAGTATAGGACCAAGATCAATTTTTTTATTAGTATAGGAAAAAACCAGAAACTGTCATTGATGATTTTTAAATTGTATTTTCCTAACAAATGATTTAAATCATATTTTAAACTTCCATCCTAACTATATATATATTTTATCAAATAACTAAGTTATGATAGGATTATGAATTAAAAATCTGGTAAGGGCCTCAGAGGATATCAAGTACAATCTCCTGTGACTTGCTAAATATCCTATAGGCGGCATCAAAGAAAACCTGAACTTAGGCTTTCCCAACTAGAAGGCTACCTGTCACTCTACCCACTACATCAACTGCCTCTGATATAAATATAATAAAACCCTCAATTGTGGGGCAGTGAAAAGAATACTAGTTTTCAAGTTAGAAAACTTGGCTTCAAATCCCAATTCTGACATTTACTATCTGTATGATCTTATGTAAATCACTTACCTCTGGATCTGAGTTTCATAAACTATAAGAGAGAGACTGGCCTAGAAGCCTCTAAGTTCCTTGTCAGTTTTAGATTGATGATCTAGATAAAACTTGAATCTGTTAATTAACAATTTTAGACTCCAGGAATACCTCATTTCAGATTTCCAAATACCAAAGCAGACTCATATTTGACATGGAATAGCCCTCTTATTACTGAAATTCTTTCAATTATGCAAAGAATAAATAAAAACACATAGTTCATACCTTAAAAACAACTGGTTTCTGAGGACAGTTTTAACAATTTGCTGTTTCCCACAAGCTAGTCTCTATCTGTTATATTCATTGACAGTAAAGGTAAGCCTATCGTATAAAAGGTATTTAATTTATAAAACTTACAGGTGTTTGTTTGCCAGAGCTTTACATTTTAGGAAGCAGATCAATGAATGTAACTTAGTTTTTAATGACTTGTAAAAGAGGCCTAGTTGGAGGTAATAGAAGTTGAGAGAAACAAAGAAATCAGTACATTCTAAGGATTTGTGGCCTTTGGAAAGACCTCCCACAGATTTATTTATGTTCTCCTAAAGTAAACCCTTCATAATAAGACAATGTTGAATCACAATTTTTGGAGAGCAAAGTTGGAATTGAGAAAGTCAAATGAAACAATCATGTGGCTGCACTGCTGACTAGGGAAAGATACAAATTTCAAAGGAAATCAGTACTAAAAAAAAGGACTAGTTAGAAAATGAATAAGCTGTGAAATAACTACTGGTTCACAAGTGTGTCTTCTAGGAGGGATCATACAGAAGTCTGAGAACATCTATTGCTTATTTCTCTTTCTCTCTGTTGGGTTTTCATCAACTCCAGCTCTACAAAACCTTTTGTACCCAACGAGTTTTTCTCCACTCATCCTGCCACCCTACCCCCAAACCCTGGCCCCTTCCAATCATAATCCCCTCTTGCCTGAACTTCTGAAATAGTCTCCCATTGCCCTCTCTGCCTCTCTTATAGCCACAAAGTGGGCAAGGGACATTCCTAAACCATACTACTCTGCTTTCTCAAGATAGTATAATGGCTCCCTGTTGTCTCTAGAATAAAATATAAAACTCCCCAGACTGGTATTTATCATCATGCACAATTTGTCTCCAGTTTGTCTTTTCAAACTTATTATATATTATTCCTCTTCACATACTCCAGACAAAATATTCTCCATTAACACAACTTGCTATCTGCCACCAGCACAGGCTGCTCTCCACACATAGAATATAGACTTCTTCTTCAACTCCCCATCTTTATAGCTTTTTCAATACTCTGCTCAAGCACCACTTCTTACACAAGGCCTTTCCTGATTGAGCCAGTTGTTAATGTCACCTGTCCCCATTTTACTACTTTGTATTTACTTCATAATAAGACAATATTATTACAGGTATGTTTGTTCATCTATATTTGTAGATATGCACCTACAAATCTGTATTTTGTTTTTACTTAGCTCTATATAGGTTCTTTCCGCACAGGTTTGGCCTGTTTCATTTTCGCTTTTTATTCTGTATTCAGCATACTGCTTCACACACAGCAGCAGATACTTAATAAACCCTTGTTGACCGATTGTTGCTGACAAGCCTGATAAGCCAAAGCTTGTCCTAATTCACTTTCAGAGGGCAGGAATGACAAAATGATTATGTATTTTTGGACTCAGGGGTATATTATTTAGAGGGGTTGGAGAATTTTATTTCCTGAACACAGCAGGATTTACTAAACAGCAAGTTGTTAAATTATTATTTGTTTCAAAGTTTAAAATTTAATCTAATCAAGGGGTATATTCTTTTTAGGTCCCCAAATCTGTATGAATATAGATAGGATTATCCTACTTCTACACATTCAGTATTAACATTATAATATTAATTTATCTAAAATGTAAAAACGGCACTCTCTCAGACAAGACTGGCAACTGATAAGAAGGCCTAATAGTAGGTCACATCATACACAAATTACTTACCATTTGATACAAAACAAAAATGCCTGACGGTAGCTGTGTGAATTTAGGCCTTTGGAGACCACTTATCTTAACTGTACAATGAGTGAGTAGGACTAGATGACTCCCAAGGCTCCTTCTAGCTTTAACATTCAATGATTACTACCATTTTCTATGACTAGTGATTTAGTATATACAATATCAAAACCAAACTAAAAAGAACACTATAAGAACTAAATAAATAATTTAATTTCTCAAAAGATTTATCCAAGAGAGAGTTTCTAAACTACAGTAGGCACATAAATTAACTTCATTAAGAGCATCCTTATGATAGCATATTCTGATCAGGAAAAGTAAACAGTAGACAAAGACTACTAAATATGAACAGTTATACAAAGAATAAGATTCAAAACACTCAACCCCTACGTCTTTCTAGGAAAAAGTTAAACATACAGTGAAGTGGAAAAAGAGGGAATAAAATACTAACTACCTCAGTATGATACCTATGAACTGGCTCAGGCATGGCAGTCAAATAGCTAAGGCCTGGAAGCCCCAGTGTGGAGGTTCTCATGGCATGAGTACTAGCAGCAAATAAGAGAGAATATGATTTACATTTCCAAAATGAAATAAAAGTTGTCACAAAAACATCATATAAAACATAAGTAAACAAAAACTACTAGAGGCAACTAAAAATTACTGAAAACAAGTAAACTAGGAAAATTAAGCAAAAATTGAATTATTACTGAGTCGAATGAAGCCATATGCTTAAGAAAGTAAAATAACTGAATTTTTTTTGATTAACCTTCATGGATAAAAGATAGACAAAACTCAATTACCCAAAATTTTAAATAAGCCACATCACTTTCCCTGAGTATTCCAATAAATAGTAGTTTGCACACTGATCTATTGTTGATGCATACATGTCATATCTTCTGAAACTGTTTTTGTGGTCCAAGTCATCCTTAATATAAGAAACTTGGTTAATACAAATGGCTATTTATCACGTTACACTGAAAGTCACTGTTTACCCTTATACCCAAATGCCAACTCCTCAGCTTACTTGCCCCCCTCCTCATTTTATTTCACACTCTATTTTCTTAAAACACAGATACACACACATACACATACCTCATAATGCCCTCACCACTGCCTGGTTCTCTCTTGTTTTGGGCTTCTTTTCTATCTTATCTACACATCTGTCTTCCAGGATTCCTTTTCTTTAGTGGCTATAGCTAATTCTGCTTCTTTCTCTCCTAAAGTAAGTACTTTCCCATCAACCTGTAGCTCGTTACCTCTTTTTCTTTCATAATTCTTCTCCAATAGCCATGCTCTTCTCTATTTTTCAGATCTTTACCCTTCTTGTTCCCCCGATGTTATCAGTTGCAAATAATACTTTTGATCAAAACAGATGAGGATTTATCTTATTTCAAAGATAAACCAATACACATGAAAGAAAAAATATTTTAATAATTGATGTGAATAATTTTCAAAATAGCTTTAAAATGATGACCATGCAATAGAGATATACTGTTCTATAATTCTTAATGGTAATATTTTAGCTCTTAATTCTATTTCTTGTTCCCTTCCTGGATAACATCTGTGTTACAATTTAAATTTCAAAGAACTAATTAAGGAGATTACCAACATCAGTTAAGAACTATTTATTTTAAGCCTATAATTAAAAAAAGGACAATTATGTAAATGGAAGGAAAATAAGAAGTAACAATGAAAGGAAAGAAAGATATGTAATACTGCTAGAACGTGAAAGTGTAATAATTAATGTTCCTAACTTCATCTTTAGTGTTGATCTGCACATGCATCTAAGATCACAACTCCTTCCCTAGGCTAACTGCTTTGAAAGGTTCCAAGATCCACAAGGTGCAGCACTGGTTCCATGAGTGGGGATCTATGGAGGCAATTTTATAAAGAACAATGGGTTTTTGTTTCCAATGGATTTGAAATGGTTGATAACTCATTTTATGTTAATAACGTCAAAAAATTGTTGAAAGGTTGGTTAAAAACACACTGATTAAATTGGTTAAAAATATTTCTCTTAAATTTTTTACCTCACTTTCAAGAAAGAAAAGAACCAGCATCCTGATCAGGTTCCCATTGGGACTGTTTCGACCTCTCCTCTTTGCTAATGCTTCTTCTGCTTGGGGGTCATGCCTGCTAAATAGCCTAGAAGGAAATAACAAAAGACTATAAATTTCATAATATATTTTCCCCTTCATTAAATTTTAAAAAGTGAAATAAAATAAAACAAAACATTTTCCCCCTGCATTTCACTGTCTTTTTACTGCTTTATCAATTTTTCTCAAAAGCCAAAGAAATTAAGATCTGAATGAATACAGACTCAGAAAATACTTGCACCAGTGAAATATAGCTCAACATAAAATTTTATATTTAAGATATACTTTTCCTAACCATGATTGTAATTTATGAAATAAATTCTGAAAAAAATGCAACAATTACTTACTATGATGATTTATGAGTACCTGGTACTGTAATTTTCTATTATGCCTTTGGGAAATTGGCAAAGCCTTCAAATTAATAAAAAAGTAGCAGGAGAAATAACTAGTTAAGATAAATGCACACTTAAAACAATATAAAAAGCAAAGGGGCTTATTTCTACAAATTAGTAAAATGCAAAAGAATAAGAATAAAACACAATAAATTCCTACATGTTTTCCTACAAAAAAGTACATTCCCTCTGACCCACCTATGCTGTTACTAAGGCCCATATCCAAGATCCCTAAGAAAGGAGGAGAAACAAACAAACAAACAAACAAACAGGAAATTAAAAAAAAATCCATTGACTAGTGACAAATTGCAGTACATGAATGTAATGGAGTACTATGTGCTGTAAGAAATGAGAAAACAGATGCCAGAGAAACACGGACAGAGTTAGAACCAGAACAGTGTATTCCACAGTATCAGTATTAGAAAAGGGAACACTTCTGAAGCAGAATTTTATAAGCTGAGGAAGGACTAGGGTGATGAGTAGGAGTAGAAGAGTAATTTACGCAGGTAACCATGACAATGCAAAAACAAACTTGGAGAGGTATATCAACTCAGGTCAATGAAATAACGATATATGATTCCAAGGCGGATGATGAAGAACATACTCCACCTACTAATACAAAGGTGAGGGATTCTGGGTGCAGGATGAGAGGACTTTGGAACGTGGCCAATGACAGAATTTGTTTAGCTTGATTATGTGTATTTGTTAAAAGGAAACTTTTTTTAATGGGTTGGGTGGGAGAGAAAATAGATTTCTGTCAATTAAAAAATAAAATTTCAAAATTTCAAAAAGAAAAACATTACTACCTACTTCATAATTTTTTCAAAATAAGTATACATAATGTTTAAATCCTACACGTATTAGTATTGAAGAATAGTCTTAAGGTTAAGATGAGTTTTAAGATATCTGTAAATTAACATTCATGGGATATAAACATTTGAAAAATATGAACAAAACAGTATCTTTTGTTGTCAATGTATTCTGCCTTGGGGGTTTTCCCGTATTACTTAACTGAATTCATAATTGGTGGAGAAAAAAAAGACCATTTTTAAAATACATGAATCAGATCAACAAAATTCTTAGATAACTTAAAGAATTGTAGGTGCGTGAAGAATTGAAATTAGATTTCCAAGATGTTTCCTTATACTTTAAGCACTGTAAAATTGCTGAGAACTTGGAAAATATGTCAATGTAAAAGCCTTTTCAATTCCATAGATGAGAGAGAGGATGACAAACTAGGTGTATGGTATGCCCATAGGAGTAGCCACCTAAATTTGCACACTACAGTTAGGGATGTACTTTCCCCTACCTGTCACATTAGTTTTCTCCAGTTAATACTACAACAAAGTGTCTGTGGTTACTGTTAACTCACTTTTTGTGAAGGAATTCTCCTGCTGCTACTGCAACAGGACGGTGTGCTGAATACACCAAGTGGTAAACATTTTCACAGTCTTCATTGGAAAGTGCTTCTTCACTTCCACTGAAAAATTCACAAAGTAACATGTGAACCAAAACAATATTTATATTAAAGTCCCGTTCTTTAGCTATTATATAGTGAATAATGACACATAGAAACCAAAATGGCATTGCAAGTGAGTGGTATGTACATTTGGAAGAGTCAGAGGTAGGTGGGGTAATAGCCAGAGAACCAATCTGGAAGTCAGAAAGTTACTTCCTCAAAAATGTGTAAACTTGGGCAAATCACTTCACCTATGTGAGTCATCTCAGGCCACAGTATAAATTGCAGAGCATGTGAGGATCTACTTCGATAACAGGAGTTCCTCAGCAGATGCCCATAATACATCAATAGTCTTCACAGAATAAGTGGAAATTGAGCAATGAGGATCTTCTGGGAAAAGTACGGATCTTCACTTATATCCATTCACTCGCTAATTTTTTCTTAGCAAAGTTTGGTCTCTCCCAAACTTCTTTTTCTTTTCATTTCTAATGTAATCACTCTAATTTCAGGACTTCATTGTCTGACATTTGGACTACTAACCTCCTAACTGATCTCACTGTTTCTAGTCTCTTCCATCACTGGATTAAATATTCTTAAAGCCCGATTTTGAAGCAGGTAGGAGTTGTAGTGGAATGGACCGAAAATCAGGAAGACTGACATTTGAACCCTGCCTTAGACACTGTGAAAGTATATTTAAAATCCCCTTTTAAGTAAAACTAAAAATGCTAATAAATAATATTTTCCTCTAAAACCATTTACAGGGCCTTGGGAAAAGTTCCTTGGAAACAAGGTGGGTCAGAACTGAATGGGTTAAGGCTAACAACAAAGAAAAATTCTTTACATCATTGCCTTCCCTACACAGAAGTGGCCTGGCTATTTACCCATCTAACGGCAGTCTCCATTTTATCAGACTAAAGAAGTGACAGGGAGCACTCAGAGAAAGACAGAAATAAAGGATTAAGATATTAATACAAAGGAGAAAGTTCCTGAGAGGTCCAAAAGTAATGGGATACTGACTCGGTCACTCAATTCTAGATAATGCTAATAACCAAGACTATATTTTAAGATTTCTTGTTCAAGATTCTTATAAATGTTATATGAAATCTTATTAGGAAAGAAAGATGGGTTTGGAGGGCATTGAGAACTATACTACTTTGAATCTCATTGTCCATAGCAAAAAAGTATCAGTTTCTAGCCTATCCTATTCTCTCTTTGTTTTCTTTGTCCTCTCTAGCTCTATGTGGTATAGTCAAAGGGAGTTACACATTGTGAATCAATATACAAATAAGGTCATTAATTTTGAAACTCAACCTTCACAGTCTAGCTGAAATGCCAAGAACTCCTCCTTCTCTGAACTCCTACACAAGTATTTTACCCATCCATAATATCTCACATACTGTTTTATATTAAAGTTATTTATGTGCACTTAAAAATCACCTTTACCACACGTTAAGTTTTTTGTGGAAAGGGCAAGATTCATAAGGTATTATCTTGTGGAAAAAACAGTGAATCAAAAAGCATTTATTAAGTGCCTGCGATGTGCCAGACACTGTGCTGAGAGCTGGGCATGCAAAGAAAGCCAAAAGACAAGACTCTCAAGGAGTTCACTGTCTAATGATTAATGAAGAGAAAATATGCAACCTATGTACAGACAAACTATATACATATTAAACTAGAGAAAATAGAGGGAAGGCTAAAATTTAAGAGGTATAGGGAAAAGCTTCCCATAGAAGACAGGATTTTACCTGTGACTTGAAGGAAGCCAGAAAGTGGAGACAAGGGAGAGAATTCTAGTCACTAGGGACAAATGCCCAGTCAAGAGATAGAACAGCAAGGAAGCCAGTGTTACTTGTACTCTAGTATATTCACAGGTGTTTAGGAGGGAGGCAGGGAGAAGTATGTGTAAGAAGACAGGAAAAATGATGGTGGTGGTGTGCTGAAGGGTGAAGAAGGCTTGGAATGCCAAACAGAGGATTTTATATTTGATCCTAGAGGTGATAGGGAATCACTGCAGTTTATTCAGTATAGGGGGTGATACAGTCATGCTTTAGGAAGATCCTTTTGGCAAGTGAGTGTAGGATGGGGAAAGCCTTGTGGCAAGGAGGTCAACTAGCAGGCTATTGCAGTAGGTGTGAGGTAAGGACGGTTTATACCAGGGTGGTGGTAGAGTCATAGGAGAGAAAGAGGGTATACAAGTGATATGTCTTGGCAACAAACTGGATGCGGGAGGTGAAACAGAATAAGGAATCAGGACACCTAATATGTGAGCCCAGGAAGCCAGAAGAATAGTGGTACCCTCAATAGTAATAGGAAAATTGGAAAAAGGAAGAGGAAGAAGATAACAAGTTCCATTTCAGATATGATTGAGTTTGAATTGTCTGTGGGACACAGAGTTTGAAATGTAAGACTGGAGGTCAGCAGAGAGGTTATGGCTGAATAAGTAGATTGAAGAATCATCCTCATCAATACAGAGATGATAATTTACGGGAGCTAGTGAGATCACCAAATGAAACAATATGGAAGGAGAAGAAGACGGCAAAGGACAGAGGCCTGCAGTACATTCATGCTTAGTGGGAGTGATCTTGATGAAGGTCAAGCAAAGGAGACTGGGAAATATAGTCAGATATGTCAGAGAACCTGCAGATCTGGTTTTTTGGTTATTTGCAATAATGGATATTGTGATTTTCCCTCCTCTAAAATATGTTGCTATTACCTAGTTCCATCTGATGTCAAAGGAGTTTTTTGGTAAACATATTTATACATTTTGATATACTGTCACATTCTTGTCAACAAACACATAACCAAGCCCTCCAAGAACGTAGTGTCCAAAAAATTAAACAAAATTTCATAGTTTATCAGGAAAACATATGCATGTGTATGTTACTACTCAACAAAGAAAATCAACTGAGATTACACTGCTTAGAATTGAATTCATCCGGAGTGTATATCATAAAGCTCAAGGGAAAGACTGCTTCTTGAGGGCAGAGACTATCTCACTTTTATATTTGCATTCCTAGTCCAATCCAGTTTTTCACATATAGCAAATAGTTAATAAACTTTTGTTGAACAAATTTAAGCAATTAACTTGAATAAAGAACAGATTACAAGATATATTCAAGAAATATTAAGATACTTTTTCTAATTTCTGACAAATTCTTCTGTCATGTTTGGGGAGGGCAAACCTGTAAATCAAATATGTTTCAAACTTTGTACTTTCCTCAGTATTTAAAAAGTAGCACATTTTGTATTTGGGGGGTAGAATACAAAGGTAAGAGCAACAGATTTCAGAGGTCTGCAGAGATCTGGGAAGGAGTCAAGAAGCATTGTCCCTTCCTGGATACCTAGGAATCACCAAAGCTGTGGAAATGGCATGACTATGTTGAAAAGAATGGAAATGGTAGGAATTATAATGATATGTAGAGAAGATGCTTATTAATGACTAATTTTAGAATTTCTTGTTCATTGTCACCAGGTGACTTGGTATAGTAGGCTGTATAGGATTAGACAACTAAAACACAAATAAACCACATGATAATATATAGAGAGAATTTTTATGTAACAAGAAACAGAAGGAATTAAATTCTTTCTCTGTTAAACAAACGTAAGAAAATCTATCAATACAAAATATAGAGCCAAATAAAAATGAAAAAGAAAATAAGTATCATAAAAATATCTACTTTTGAAATATAATTTTACTCTGATCTAGTGCCATTCATGGATTCCATTTTTAGCAATTTCTAAATCTTATAATTTCAAATT
This sequence comes from Potorous gilbertii, assembly GCA_028658325.1. Lineage (NCBI taxonomy): Eukaryota > Metazoa > Chordata > Mammalia > Diprotodontia > Potoroidae > Potorous > Potorous gilbertii. The sequence goes on along the minus strand of CM053771.1, from coordinate 275,006,306 downwards.
CATATTACTTTTATACATCTTATTCTGTGAACCTGCTTTCCATATTCCCACCTAAATCTCCGTCATTAGCACCTGAAGTTGGAATCCAGATTACATTAATACCTACTACCGCAATTCTTCATCAGTACATGTGTGTCAATCCTGCTCCAATGGTGATACCAAAGTTCATTAAAGGGACCATGACTTTTTGACTGCTTTTTCTTAGGTCTAAACATAGAACTGTATCCCTAGCACCACATTTCCTATTATTTACGATGAACAAAATAAACTAAGAAGGGTTTATCTGTGCACAATGTTTTGGTTTCTTTTTGTAGATAAATTAGCTGGAACCCCCTATGGCAACTTCTCACATTAGCCAAGTGATTTGACTTTCAGCTACAGCATTAATGAAGTACTTTGTTGTACCTGAGTTAAGGATGGTTTCTAAATTCAAGGCACTGCTATTAACACTTAAGAAATACTTACTGAAGTATTAAAGTAACTAATCGAATGGCTTCCACAGCAACATCATATTCTTTATCAAGTGTCATTGATACAATGCGATCCTAGACAAGAAATAAAGAAAAGAACCTCACAAAATAAACAAGCTCAGATATCTGTTACTGGTTTTGAGTACAAAACTCTCGTTCTATCAGAAATAACAGGTGCATCTCTGCTGACAGTTACCAGGTATATAAAGGCACAGCAAAGTAGATGGGGAGAAAGGTGCTCAGTTAAGCACCTAATAGTAGAAGAATGTGAGCATATAAATAAATCAGAAAGGTTTCATATTCAAGACCTAAATGGAAGAAGACGAGCTTTCTGAAGTATAACACAACAATTATTAACCTACATCTTATTTATAATGGTGGCAGTCTGCTTACTTTTTAAAAACCACTTAATATAGTTTATAACTTAGAAACTTCAAAAGTAAAAGAACAAATAACAGTTATCAGTAACTCTTAACTCAGGTTGAATGTGAGTTGGAATACTTTTGCATTTTTTGCCCCAACTTTATTTTCCAATCAACTGCAAAATCTTGATCCCTGAAGTAACAAATGACTTAATTTGTTAATTAATTCAATTCTTCACTACATATCAGAAAAACCAACTATTAAAATGAAAAAGAAACAAAACAAAATCACTAATAACTAGATGGTACAAGTTATGTTCTTTTTTCAAATCACAATTTTTCGTACATACCTTGAATCTGTTTGTGAATAGTTCCAATTTAGGGAACAATTCTCTATTGGTATACAGACTTTGTAGAGCTTTTAAACACTTCAGCCTGACTTCACCTTGCTACATAAAAACACAATAGGATTAGTCAGTATCTTGAGTATATCTAAGTAAAATATTCTAGCTTTGTAACTTAACTGAAGTTATACTCCAATTTGTTGTACAAATACAAAGTCAGACTAGAATAAACTGTCATAAAACCTGTGTTTCATTTATAATTAATCCTTCAAATAATTTAAAATTCCTTGAAAAAGCAGTTATTTATGAGTAAGATAATTTTTCTAAAGTACATAATATAGTCACTGACAATTAGTACAATAGGTTCTTTTACATCCACACTACCTAAGAATCTTAGGAAGGCTTCTTTGTTCCCATAGATATCCATATTTAATCAGAAAAACACATATACTCTCATCTCCTAAGGTTACTACTAGATAAAGTACGACCAAGTCATTCTAGTTAGGAAGAAAAATATGAAATTAAAACAAAAAGTTAGGGATTTTAGAACTAAATATTTTTAAGATTTATAGGGGAAACAATTGGGAATTTCCTGAATAAAACAATAATATTAATACGCAAATATGAATAAAGGGTGTGGGTGGGAGAATTACTCTAAAGGCTTCCGGAAAAACTCAAGCTCAATTATATTCAGATGGCCTGACAAGTCAGTGGTCAGGGCTGTGATGAATGAAAGGTGTTGTAATTTTAAATATATAGAGGCACGTGGATTATGTTTCAGATAGAAAGGAGGTTAGAGAGCAAGATATAAGATAGATTATTAGAAATAGAACAGAGACCACTAGGAAAACTATAATGAAAAGCTAAAGAGAAATCTGGATAAAAGAAATCCAATATAATAATACTGTTGATAAATTCACATTTTTATTATTCACATTATTATTTAAAATTCACATTATTATTATTACAAAGTTTACAAACTGCTCTCATTCATTCTGAGGCTGTAAAGAAAAGAATTATTAACCTCATTTTGCATAAGAGGAAATGGTCGAGATGTAAAGTGTCTTAAATCAGCTTACAACAAAGGGCAAAGCTGAGGCCTGAATTCGGGTCCTCTACCTTTATATCCAATGTTCTTTCTACTACAGCATCCTGCCCCTTTTACAAGATCAGGAAACATGCACTGACAACATCATTAGGCCATATTCATAGTTGAATTCACCACCACAACAAGGTAGAAAAGTCAAGATCATGATCTTACTTTATACAGAATAGTTTAGCGTGAGGAAGAGCTAAATAAAAGCTGAAAGGATTAATAAAAGCTGAAAGGATTCTAGGTAATAAGCTCTACAAAACCAAAAGTTTTCTAGCAAGTTTATTTGTGAGAGCATTTCTGAATAAGTTAGGAGGTCCTCTGAGGTCTTTCAAACCTTAAGATTTTGTGAAAAAATCTCACAAGCTAAGTTTGTCAGGGAGGAAGTTTAAAGATGAACATTCTGACCACAACCACTCCCCTCCCGAAAAAAAGTGGACTCATATTCCAAAGAGAAAGAGACATTCCTTCTCCTGAAAGCAAAATATAGGTATTATGACTATGAGCTAGGCTGGAACTGAGGGGTGGAAACAGGGTAAACTAAACAAAGAACCTTAGTCCTAAGGAACAAGACCTAGAGCATAGTACTATAGGAAGAGGAGTTGTGGCAAAGTATAACTGAGTAAGGCTATCTGATACTTTATACTGGTAATGTGAAAGTATGTGTGCATGTAATACACATGTACTGTAGCACGTAAATATAAAATTTATATATCAATAAAATAATTTTTATGTAACAGAAAATATTCTCATATATTGCTGTAGGCAAAGAAACTAATAGCATGGTATCAAAGTCCATTTTCTCACCAAGTCTCCTCTTTCCATTCCACCCTAAGGTCATCTTCTCTGAATGCTTATAATATCGATGTCACCATAAATCACTGTACAACTGCATTCTTTTACATTTTGTACAGTGCAATCTATGTTATTATGGATAGTTAAATGTTTATTATGTTTTAAACTGAGAGACAGCACTTTGTACTTGAATTCAAATTCGACCCCTAACATATAGTGGCCATGTGATTTTGGAAAAGTCCTGCACAACACCCAGCAAATCTCTAAGACTAAGACTTGAGAATAGTGCAGACTGGCATTGTTAAAGAGATCTACGTCAGGGATAGTTACCTATGCTGATGAAATCACAGGTTCCACTATAACCCTTAATTTGATCTTACGACAATGAATTAAAAAGAAGAGAAAGTTCATTTATCTTTTGATATGCCATCCTGGAAAAGGAAATTGTAATTTCTTAGTTCTTCAGATCTAGCAAAGGAATAGATTTTTGCCCAAATTCTATCACAGATATTAGGCCTTCTAGAGATTCAGTATTTCATTTTATTTTAAATTCTGAATGCATCAAAACGCCAGAGGGAGAGATCCACTTTATATCTGCATGTCTCAGTACTACCAAGCCCAACATGAGAAGAATTACTTTCAAATAATTAAAAAATTTTCACTTCAAAAACATAAATTCAAACACCTCAATTTCTAGAAATACAATACTGATATTAAATCAAGACTACCAACAAATAAGGTCACAAAACATCTTTCATATGAATGTGCAGCATAGTTACTTACCCTGTCATGAAGAGTCCAGCCAACATATTTTAAATAACTGTCATTTAGGAAAGCATCACTATACATTTTCATCCATACCCCAATTTCTTCAATACAAATGGCTCTAATCTCAGCAATTGCATCACTAGAGGGGAGAGAGACCATGCTTTTGAAAAACATTAATATATGATGTAATTTCACCACTCTAACTCCCAACAGCAATTATTTGTTGATCCTTTATATATCAAATTAACGGCTTGCAAAAAAGATTCTATCCATAAACAATAATGGAGTTCATATTTTCTCTATTTACAATTTGTTTACATATTCTAATTTAAACCTGAATTGTGCATTTTTCTGAACAACAACAAATAACTAACTAAATGAATGAATAAAGGAATGGATGAATGAAATATAACTTGAGCAAGGAACTTTTTATTTTTCTTGACCAAACCTGTGATTTATCAATATTTTATCAGGAGCTCCTGGTGTGGAACTTCCTTTAACAAGGCAAATCAATTCATTCTCAGCAGTTTAGTCTTAGATGGTTGCCTAGGCCACTGAGAGGTTAAATGACTTGCCCAGGGTCACACAGCTTATGAATGAAGTGGGACTTGAATTTTAGTCTTCCTGATTCTGACACCAGTTCTTTACCTATTATACCATAATGCCTTTCCATGCAGAGCAAGGAACAAGCTATATAACATCAATTATATTTCTTTGGAGATAGGAAAATAAATGGCAAACAGAATAGGACAATCAATTATTGATATAAACACTAAAAATTTTTGATAATTTGATGGATTATGCACAAATAGAAACAACAGGTGCATAAAGCAATCTTTCATCACTTCATTAGAGCGATATTGTCTTAATTTTCTACTTTTCCTTAGGCATAAAACTGGAGACAAAGTGGCAATAAATTAATTCTAAACCCTTTTCTCTTCTTATTTTCCCCTACTTGGTTGATAATCCTTTATGATAAAACAGAAACTGAACTCTTCAACATTCTGGTCTCATCCTCAGTAAGTCTTCTTTTTCCCCCCTCCCCTAAATCTTCCACAACATGGCCTTAACCATGTTCTCTCTACTTTTAACATCTCTTGGTTTAAGTAACTTCTAAGTATACTTATTGAAGCTTGGGGATGTTTTCCGCAAACTAGGATGCCAGTCTTGTTCTGCTTTTTGGTTAAGGTCTTTTTTTTTCCTTCACAGGTTAATTAGACCATGGGTGGGGAATCTGCAGCAGGGTCACGGGTTCCCCACCTGTGAGTTAGAATAATTCAAGTTAATTCAATCTAGGAAACCTTCCCTGGCAACTGTAGGCCACATTGATCTCTCCCCCTTTCTATGAAATCCTAGAGAAGTTAGCTTATATAATACTGCAGATTATTTTTAGGTTATTTCTCACATTGCTTAGGATAGATAGTTGAGTTTTTGAAACTAGGCACCATATCAGACCCCTTAGTATTCTTAATATCTAGCACACAATAAATACTTGGTTAATATTTGTTGATGGTAATGATGGTTGGATAAATCACAGTAACATTGTCACCACCTTGCCCGGAAAGATATATCCTATGTTTTGACATTTAGTTCCACTCTCTTCATAATATTTACTTCCCTGGCACATGTACTGCATTGTCACTTGATGCAACTTTAGATATTCCACTCTTTGACTCATCAGTCTATGCTATTCATCTAAGTTGCTCTTCCATCTCTTGCGTTATAATTCTACATTTGTAAGTTCTTTTCTGGACAACAGCATTTGAATTTTGAAAATATGCCCTGTGGACTTCTACTACAGGCTTAAATGCTTGAGATTACAGCTATATTCAAACCAAAGTTAAATTTTAACTCCCCCTTCTAGGGTACCTTACCAAAGATCCTCACTTATATGGTGTTTGGGATACTTCTTTCATAATCTTCAGACTCTTCCACATCTCACGTTCTATCATAATGTCATCTATTCACCTTTTTATTTTCATTTTGTTTTCCCTATAAGTAATTAGGCTGTCTCTATGAAGGGGGTTGCCAGGAATCTGAGAAGCTCCACAAAAAGTACTAAAGAAGGTAGTAAAAGGGTAAATGGATAGCAAAGAAATGGCAACAAGGGAGATGTTATCTATTTTCATATTGTAAGAATTGCTAGGATACATGACTATCCTAGTATAGAGTTTGTTTATTTTTTAATAAATCTGGGACACCTTGCTGAAATAATACAGGTAACCTCTTACTGTACAACAGAGTAGAAAGAAGTATTTACAAATAGGAATGGCATCACACATTTCTAAACATCTTCTATGGTTTTAGGTTTCTGTTGCTGTCAGTAAGAATTAAATTTCCCTTATCATATCATCAAACCACAGTTACTTTTCTGAAATTACATTACAATGGTCTCATTTAACTTGCTATTCCTTACCACAATAAAGTTCCTTTTGACATCACTTTTTTTATTTCAATATATAATAACATTGGGTTTTCACTTAAGGTTATTTTCTGTTGCTCGGGTTTCTTCTTCATCTCTGACTGAATTTTACTTATTTTTCTGCCCAAAATTTTAATCTAATTGGATTTTTTTTTTGTTATGTATACAAAATACTCTATCACTGGTAAGATTAATTCAAACTTCCTTGTAACAACTTTTTTCCACCAAGCCTTTAATTATATTAAAACTATACCTATCTTTCTACAACCTCTCCCAATCTTATTCTTATCCAATCTTATCATTTTTGCCAAATCGCTGGGTTGCTTTGCAGAGGGGTTTCGTTTTGTATGTATCTTCTTAGTCATTTGGAGCAACATTCACTATGGTCGCTTGTAATTCTTTTTTTTGAAAACTGTTTTATATTATCCACTTATTTGTGATGGAAGAGCTAGTTGACTTTACTTTCTCATCCCAGCTATGTTAATTTTGTTCATGCAACAGTTTTTCCAATTCAGGTAATTCAGTCTTCATATGTTAATCTTTTTGGGATCATTCTATCATTTGTACGGTTGGGATCTGATCTAATTCTTTTTAAAATGTCAGAAAATGACATGATAGAATTTAATTTTTCCTATGATTTTACAAACTAATTTGAATGATAACCTAGTATTGCCTTTGATAGTCATTGTTCACCAAGGAATGAATGGTAATATATGGAAAGCACTTTGCAAACCTAAAGTGCTGTGTAAAAGCTGTCATTACTATTGGGCAAATTAATCATGTGTTTTTTGAGTAATGTGTTTTCCAGACTCTTTTGGTTATCTAATTGTGACAACTGATTTTCACTGGTTAACTGCTACATGAAATTATAGCCAATGTTTATGTTATTTCTGCTCTCTATTTCCCATTTTTATTGTTAATTACTTATTTAAAATGATTCACTCTTAAGTAATTTCAATTGTATGTCATTTTACCTCATTATCCCTTCTTCTTGTTTTTGTGAATGGTTTGACCATACAGAGAAATGATTCAAGGACAGCTCAAATAACATTTAACAACTTCTTTTTCTGTTTGTTAAAATATAATCTATTTTGTCCTTTATGATACTAAGTGATGCTAATCTTATCCAGAGACTACCAGTTGTTTTATTTTTTAAAGAAAATTCATGATTTAGAGATAGGAGGCTACACAAGGATCTTTAATTCAAAGCACATCCATTTTCAGTTTATTGTAGTAAATGGTGTAAAATATTGGTCTAACCCCTATCGAGTGTTAAAAATGTTTCAATGAATTAAAGAGAAGTGTCAGGTAATTAAAACCACGATGTAATTCTGCAAAATAAATCCAGTCTGCTCTCATTCTCCTATTCAATTCTAGGGACAACTCACTGTTTACTTGTAGTGTCTGTCCCAGATTTGATTAATGAACACTATATATTGTGCCAAAAAAACCTTACATATAATAGACCGGACAATGGTTATCATTTATTTGTTTTTTCTTATATGGACATTAAGGCCAAGTGATAAAATATCTATGAAGCTTGAGCATGAATATCTCATTTAGGAAGCTATGCAACACTCTGGACCTTGATGCAATTAGTAAAATATCTTGTAAAAAGGGTCATTTGTAGGATGTCACTGTATACAGCAATTCCTTCTCTGACTTGGACTTTGCACTGTATTTCCTCCATGACAGTAATCCAGGGAGAATTAATCATCTTCCCCACTCTCAAAGTAGCTCGTTCTACATGTTCAATATCTGCTGGTGATATCATCATGTTTCAATATAAAAGGTTTAAAAACTTGAGTCATTTTATCCTCGTGTCTTTCCTCTCAATCTTTCTTTTCTGCATCCTTCCCTTTCTCCTCTCTTTATTTCCCCTGTCCTATCATACAGGAAAGGATTTAATGATTAATTTTCATCACGGATAATATTAGTATAAATAAATCTAAATAAACTCAATTCGATGTAACAAATATTACTAAGCACCTACTATGTTGAAGATATTGTGCTACGAGGTAGGCATACAAAAATGAAAAATGCTCCTAAAAATTCCTTTCACCCTAGCGGAGGAGATACAATCTGTACATAAATAATGATAATTATATACACATATGATTATAGAAATATATAAAGTAGGAACTGGGCTAAAGAGTACAAGACTATTTGATTTAAAAAGTTTGAGTAGGACCTTGCTTCAACCTGCATTAATAAGTTTACTATTTCCAACTGTATAAGATTGAAATTATGCACTGGTAAAGGAATTGTGGATGGGAAGATTTTTTCTTTTGAGTAGGGGTTTGTCGAAAATTGCATAGCTATGGTCCCTCCCCCAAGATGACTCTATATTTCCAAGGGGAAGATTGGCTGCTACAAGACTACTACATGAGGCGCTAGAGCGATTACTGTCTTTGTGAATGGCTTTGCCAAGAATCCTGACTTTCCTGTCTGAGAAAAGTTCCATCAGCAGGATCATTCTTTCTTGAAATCCTCTTCCCAAAATCTGTAATCTTCCCTATCTAATTACCTTAACAAAACATGCCTCTTCCAATTTATTTAACCCAAATTAATTTCTTCATTTGCTCTTATATTCATATGCATGTTTTATATTTTGTTACATGATATTATTTTGCTTAATATTTGAAAGCAATTTCATGTCATACTGCTCCCATATGTCTGGTAACACATCTGGTATGACCATTACAAATTGTTTTTCTCTGATAAAATAAGGTTTTTGTAAAAAAAAAAATGTATCAGTATAGAATACATCTTCATTCATAGGGACATAATAATATGTAAAATTACTGCATATACACAGAATCCAGGATATAGGACTGGAACAGAAGTCATTAATCTTTTTTGTGTGAAGGACCCGTTTGACTGTCTGGAGAAGACTATGATCCCCTTCTTTGAACAATGTTTTTAAATGTATAAAATAAAATATATGGGATTACATGGAAACCAATTACACTGAAATATCTATTTTAAATACAATATATTAAACTTTAAGTTTAAGGACCCTAGGTTAAGAACCTGTGTAACAGAGTATATAGTTGACAACTCCCCAATGAGGCGATTGGTTAATATATCCATTGCACAAAAGCAGCTTGAGGAACCAAGTGACGGAAAATGTCTAAAAATAACTTATTGTCCTTTAATCCAGTTTTCCAATACTTCAAGGAACTGTGATTTTTGTATATATATGACTTCTTGCTTCAATCATTTAGATGCAAATGTGTGTATAATGTTATAATTTACAACCTTATAACTCAGCAAATAGTGTTTAAGAGTTGCCGTTGCTGTTATGTTCTGTATCCTGCATCCATTCTCATAATAAGCCACTCTCAACTTCCCTAAGATTGTGTTCTTGGGCAACAACAAGTAGGTCCCTCATTCCTACCCAAAGTCCTCCCTATATACTCTGAAATTTAAATAATTTATTAGCTTATAAAGTAGACTGCCTCAATTAATTATTATAATAAGAAAATTCACAGCTTCACAAGGAAAATAAAAATGAGATAATAGGGTACAGGCTAAGAAAACACCAGTTGCTTTAAGTATAATTTCATCTCTTACCGGTATCTATGAACAAAAATACCCTTAAAAATAGAGTTCATCATATTTTCAATTTCATCTTGGTTCTCCTGCAGCTGAAATAAAAACCAAGCAACATTATTACTCTCATGTTGAAATAGTGACCACTTCTTTTAGGAACTGCCAAAATATATTACCAGATATCTATTAAATTAAGAATTTAAAAAGGCATTTGAGTATAATACACAGTTTAAAATACACAGTATAGTTTCTAGTTTCTCATACAAATGGAAATATTTTTAGGTATAGAAGTGAAAATGCATTACAAAAATAATATAGCTGTAATTTAAATAATATTAACCAGAAAACATGATTTAAAATTTTAAATGATTGCTCTTTTTCATACATTTTAGTGCTGGAAGGGACTTGAGATCATCTAGTCCAAATCCCTCAATTAGCAATGAGAAATTGAGGACCAAAAAGCTGAAGTGACTTGCTACAAATGGGTAATAAGATACTGAGTTAAGCTCTGAACTCAAGTGCCTTTGACGCCAAATCTAGCTCTATTACACTATTGTTGCCTCTAGTTTTAACTTTTAAATTTCAAAAACAGAAAAATATTTGCACAATTACATAAATGTGAACTGACCAAACTAGTTTTCAGTAGAATTGCATAAAAATGGATTTATTTATATCTTAGATAAATAATGGATATATCTATATTTATTTATCTATAGCAAGGAAATAAATTCTTTCACTTACAGCTAAGAGATTTGCTTACCTCTTTGCGCTTCTGAAGTAGTAACTCTAGCCTTTCATTAGCTCTTTTACCAATCATTTTGTTTCTTTCTGCTTCATATTGTCTTTGTGTATTATCCTGATGAATACTTAGGTTTAAGGCAACATTCACCAGTGCAGTCATAAGCTTCATGGCTATGAAAAATGAATATTTTATCATCAATCAATTTAAACTGCAAACACAAAATTACAAATTATAAAATCACATAAGCCACTGACATAGTTAAATATCATGTGTTATATCATCTATATTAAAATTCTATTATAAAATAAATACATGAACTCCATCCTTCACACTATACATTCTCTCTGTCTTACATGCTGTTCAAGACTTACCTACTACTTGACTATCTTTATTGAGATTCACCTACAACATTCATTTAGGTATTCCTGTACAATTTAACTGGTTTATTCTGAGATAGAAATTCATTAGGAAACAGATGGATTATAAGTTTAGCAAAAAACCTGCTAAGAATTTCCCTAAGTAAAACAACTTATTTTTATATGGCTATTTGTAGATGAGAAGATGAATTAATATGAGAAAAGTGTTATATTAATGCTAGTGGTTATTGTTATTATCTGTCTAAATGTAAAGTAGTTTCCACTATGTGTAAGTCAATAGTTTTAACACGTTAGATTAATTTGGAATTCCTTAAGAAAAAATGTAATTTAATTGCTTTTGTAATTTTTAAAATATCCCAGTCTCAATATTTTTTTGGCAAAATGTACATATTAAATGCATATCTGAGTTTAAAGCTCAAGTCTAATATTATTTATTTATTTGGAATGTGATGACAGAGATATAATAGAGAATAGAAGGATAACATGTTGGGTAAACAGATATACTTTTTTCTCTTCCTTAAGGTATTTCTGCAGACTCTGGAATGGAGGATATAGAGAGAGGAGTGAAAAGAATTAATTTTTTTTTGGGGGGGGGGTTGTGAAGTTGCCTATAGTAGACTGGCTGTACCCTTTAAATAAGGTCTGTGAAGTTATGTTTACTTTGTTTCCCCTTCACAAAAATCTAGTAAAATTAAGTTACAAAGTAAATTGTATGATTATTTGGTGCAATATTCAAGAAGTGAAAGTATTTCCTTGAACTTTTTGTTGAAAATTTTAAACAGTTTTCATAATGATATCTCACTCATCTATGTGATTCTTCAGTGTATCAAGTCACTCAACTTAAGTCAAGGGTAATACGTTCATATAATTTCTGTCTCAATGAACTTCTCTTTTAATTCACTCCATTCTAATTAGGAAAGCTCATGTTTCCCTAATAATGCATGCCTTCCATCTCTCATAAGTCTCAATAAGATGATCAGTGTGAAAGCACAAAGTATATATGAATCTTTATCATACTTATGTGCTTCACCATATAGTGGAGGGGAAGTGGGGGTCTCTAAGGCTCTGTAAGCTGAATGCAACCAGGATGAAAGCTACCAGCTACAAAGGTTTTTAAGGGTCCAGTAATAGATTTTGTCAATTCTTCTGAGGATCAGCCTAGTTACATATGGGAATCTTATAATTCTATAATTAAACAAAGACATAAACTTTTATTTTTCATAGAATATCTGTCATATACCCAGAGGGTTAGGCACCAGGCACTTCTTTTTGTTGGGGGGTGGATCTTGGTAGGACAAAGAGGAAGACATAGCAAACTAGAAAACAGGGAAAAATATAAAGAAACTGTCAGTTCTGCTTACAGTGTCAGAATTGGAAACTGGGATAGTAAGTATTAAGAATTATATAATTCTTGGTACTCCCAATATGTGATTTTTGTTTAGTGACTAACAAGCTGACATACAATTAGAGAAACTGAATTATATCCATATAGTCATTCTTGCTACAAAAGAAAACGTGATTAGAAAAGGAAGTAGGCTGATCAGGCAGCAAGAAAGAAACAATAGGATTTTTAAAATACTAAAAGAACAAGGGGAAGCATTCCAATGAGTTCAATAGATTCTGCATGGAGGATTTAAGAAAGGACATGGATGCAAATTGAGACTAACATAAGAAGAGAAGGCATAGTGCACTGGAAGGAATAACTTCCAATGGATGAAAACACAGAGCTACCCAACTATCAAAGTAAAAATAATGTTTCCCTAACTTTCTTATATTTCCCCCCAAACAAATGCATACCTTCAGGAAATTCTAATTGAAAAATAAATCAACAATGCTTACTGAAGTATTACCAACACTTATATGTTATTTTCCTGTCTTTAGGAAAAAAGATGTAACCCTTAAAGATAAAATTTTTAATCAAGTATTCTTACTAAAGAACTTTCTCCAATAGTCCTAACAACGTTACTTTATATTTGGACAAAATAACTTTATATTTATTTTTCTGCCCATAAGAATGAGAACTGTCAACTGTTATACCAAAGATTTTCTTAGGACTAGAACAAGATTAATCTGCTTGGGTTTACAAATTTGGAAATAGACACTTATCTACTAATGAGTCCATAGGTAGAATTCTATTGTAACAAATATCATCAAAATATCCAATTTTAATGAGACTATCCTGTGGTTTTCAATTCTTCATAAAAACACCACTTGGTTGATATTTAAAAGTCAATCTATTCAAATGAAGTATTATTTTGGTTGTGACAATATTTTGAAAAGCTGTACACTCTAATGATTTTAGTAGGTTTTATATGTTTTGCTAATTTTACTGAGTGCATTATTTCTTAATTTAAATATGTAGCACTGCAAAAACATTATGAAATACCCTGCAAGGGAGATGAGAGGTAGGACGTGGACAGCCAAGAATCTGAGGCACCTGAATTTGGTAAGGATAGTTTTACTTTTTAACACGCTACACTTAGCAAACAGTACCAACAGACCTTGATTTTAAATATTTTTGAGTATAAGAGGTCATGGAACCTAAAGGTGAAATGAAACTGGATTTTCCCCAGTCACATTTATAATTGAGGGCTCCCTGATGCACCATTAATTTAACTTTTGAACTATCATCATGTCACTGCCAATGCTTAGATGTGGTAATTCACTTAGTAACATAATAACTGATAATTTAGTTACATCTACATGCGAGTCTCTTGAACTCCAAGCAAAAACAACCAAGAAGTTTTTTCCTATTTAAGATATATATTGCTAATATATTATAATACTAGTAAGAGTAGTATAATAGTAATAGTACAATAATATATAACAATATAATATGTGGTATAATATAAAGGTATATAAGTCATACAATAGTAAGAATATTACAATACTACTTCTAAAATATTTTACTAATATCGTATATAATGAAATAGTCACAGCAAAATAATAAACAAAGGCAAAATTTACTTGATCATGTTAACTGTTTTGGAAACAACATTCTCTATCTCATGTTTCCTTTCTTCCTAGTACAGAGAAGATAACTTTTCTAAACAGACTATCTAGAAAATGTTGTTATTTGGGCATTTCCTTTAAGCATGCAAACACATATACTACAGTAAAAAAAATCATTTTAAAAAAGGTCTAGATATAACATAGGAATCTTAATCTCCATTTAAACTTAAGTTTTATACATACAAATATTACTCAGTAAATGTTGCTGATCAATAATAATGCAATCTGCAAAAATTCATTTTCTTTTAAGCAAATGGCAAGAAAGATATGGTGCTAGGAAATTAGCACCCTGGTAGCACCTTGGCAATTCAGCATACACAAAAGAAGAATGCTCTGGTTTAGGATTTGTGCATAGCACCGTTTTAGTTCAACCCACTCCCCTCTACACTAAGCACTTCACTTATGTGTCCCTGCATTCTACAATTCATCATCACCTGTCTGTCCATTTGCACTTTCTATATATAGTAGATTAGGGCTTGAAGAGACCACAGAGGCCATTTAGCCTTCCTTTTGCATTTATTAAGTGTCAACTATGGGTCAGACAGCACATTACTTATGCATGTATATGGAGAAATGACTAGTGCTACAGAGATGTACATTCTGAATCCTACTTAAATTCTGGGAGGATTAAAAACAATTGTATACTGACACATTATTATTAAAATGGGATGGATTTTTTTCCCTTCCTTCACTGTTTTAGTTTTCTTAGTAAACTTTATTATTTATTCTCAACGTAAGAGGGAAATGTAGAACCGAAATAAAGTCTTCTTTAGTATTCCAAAGATGACCTATCCTATATCAAAGTCAATAGCTAAGTGTGTGGTCACAAAGCTATCTTTCATTTACAATGATTTACAGCTATCGGCTAATTATTATTAATAATAATTTACAGCTAGAGAGGAGAAGCTGTTAACAGTGATACCTGACATGAAGTTCATGAGATAATGGATGGCAAGAGGTGGGAGGAATCAGAGGCCTAGAGAGATTACAAGATCTGTTCAAGGTCACAGTATTAATCAGGGTAGGGGCAGCTCGGTGGTGCAGTGGATAGAGCACCAGTGCAGGAGTCAGGAGGACCTGAGTTCAAATCTCACCTCAGACACTTGACACTCACTAGTTGTGTGACCTTGGGCAAGTCACTTAACCCCAGTGGAGTCATCCTGGGTCATCTCCAGTCATCCTGATGAATATCTGGTCCCTGGATTCAGATGGCTCTGGAGGAGAAGTGAGGCTGGTGACCTGCACAGCCCTCCCTCACTCAAAACAAAGTCAAGTGCAAGTCATGTCATTATTTCTTTGATGGCCTGGTCTTCTTTGGCAACGGACGAACACACACTAATCAGGGTCAACTCCAGGAAAGAAAGAATGGCTTCCTAAATCTAAATGGTCCTCTTTCTGGTGCTCCATACTGCAAGGTTTACTTATAAGGATCTTAGCATAAAGGCAGCAGAATCAGAAGCTGAATGGGAGGACTCACAGGATGGGAAGACAGACAAGTAGCCAACAAGAAGAACGTAGAAAAAATTAATTGGGGGAGCCCAGAGGTCAGTTTCTTACTAACTCAAAACCCTCAATCTAGTCTGGTTAGTCTGCTGGAATTCAAAGGCCATTTTTTGTAAATTCTTGTAATTTTTTTTTTAACCATTAGAAAGCATAGAGAATTCTGGGAAAGTTAAGAGGGACAGGGTGCCTAATATTACCCTTCAAATACATGGATGTGAGCTGATAATCTGAGATATTTACTCACAGGATGCTTTTCACATTTATACAATAATAAGGTCACTGCAGTAAAAATCAGGGGCCCTCAGGGATTCTGAAGTCAAAGTACTTCAGCATTTCCCCTAAGTATAAGGATCCTTTCAATTAAATGAAACATTTATTTCGTTTGCTATATATAGGGGCACTGTGCTAGGTGCTTTGGAGATAAAAATAAATAAAGAGCTGGTCCTCAAGAAGCTTACCCCATACAACAGCAGGACTTTTTTCCAATACCTCCAGTGAAAGAGAACATTCCAAAGACTGTATGAATCACTCCTTACATTAGTCTTTCCCTGTCTAAACACCATAAACTCCTTTAATTATTCTTCATATGATCTGATTTTCAGACCATCATCCACTGTGAAATTCTCCAGTTTGTTCCTGATGTTCTTAAAAGGTGGCACCCAGACCAAAAAACATATTACACACATATTCTATAACACTTTTTAAAAAATGCTTCTACTAATACAGTCCAATATTGTAAGCCTTTTCTTTAAATGGTCTAATATGTTCTTGGCTCACACTGGACTTGTGGGACACTAAGACACTAAAATTTTTTTCATATGAAACTGCTATTAAGCCAGGATCATCCCCATCATGAAAACATGCAATTAAGCTTCTGAACCTGAATACAGGATTTTATATTTATGTCCATTAAATTTTACTTTTAGATTTATTAGTTTTGATTGTCTAGATAATTAGATTTGTACAATCTGAAAATCTGATAAGCACATACTCTATATTTTATTTTGGTCATAAAAAAAATCCTTATGACATGTCATTAGTTTCTTCCTTCCAGGACAACCTCAGCTTATTTATCAACACAGTCTGTGTATGAAATTTAACCAGCTACAAGAAGATCTAACTATACTACCATGCAGACAGTATAACTCGACCATGTTCACAAATGCATCATTCTCAAGAAGCACAGAATATTTAGAATATATAACTGCAGAATCAGTGGTCCAAATACCAGAAAACTTAGAATCCTACACAATTTATCTAGGCAAAAGGATTTATCAGAAATAGTTAGTGAAAACTCAATGTATCAAGGTTGGTCTAAAGCATAATATTTAAATAATACAAAGATACAGATTTGATTATGCGTACATGCATGTATGTCTGTGTGTGTGTATGTATGTACATTCACACAGGTATCTATAACCCCAACAGTGAGAAAAAGAGAGAAAATTTCTAAGATTCAGACATTTGGAATATGACATGTCCCTCAAAGTCCAAATAAAAAGGGCAGTTCCTTAAAGAAATAAAGCACAGGAGTTGACACTCATATATTTGCCTTTAATCACTCACCACTTGATTCAGTTGATAAGATGATGTGGTTGCTTACCAAATACCCTGTTATACAGAATGTAAAAGTAATTTAGAAAGGTCTCAACAAAGGGAAGGACACAAAACAGAAGAAGGAGGGTTAAGAGTAATCAAGGGAGTAAATATTTAATTTAGTGAGTCAGGTCAAATGGGTTAAACCTTTCAATTCTCAGATGATTAAGAAGAATGAGCATTTATCGCTCAGTCTTCTTCACTAAATTTGTTTCCAGATCCCATCATACAGATAGCAACAAATACATCTATGAATTCAGTGAGCATTCGGGATTACCCATATGTTTCACTGTGATACCTAAGTAGGGTTAAGTTATCAATTTTACAATGAAGCTCCACTGACTATAAATTAAGGACAAGAAAATGATGTGGATAGCAGTTGACAGTGTCTTTAAAGTCACATAGTTACTATTCTTTAAAGAGGAAGAAGGGTAATTAGAGCTCTTTATAGTCAGGTCAGTTCTCTATTTCCAAGTACTAATGTGAGGGTGCTGCTATGGTCTTCAAATATAGTCAAAAAATTATCTTCTATCTGATGACATGACATCATTCTTTATCTTTGGAGAAGCATAAAAATCTTTTAAAATTTTTTGTGAGGAGGAAGGACTTTTCTGCTGATCTGATATTCAACATTCAAGAAAAATGAAAATTCAGAGTCTTATTTACACTTGACAGCTATAGCTTTACAAACAGTCAAAGATTTTATTTTTGAGGGCTTTAAAGGAAGTTTAGGATGGCTGAAGTACACAGAGTAAATTCCCAAAGAAAGTAATATTTATCTTAAATACAATCAAATCTGGAGGTCAAAAGTAATCTAGATTAAATAACTGTAAAAGCATATAAAGATATGGTTAAAAACTATGAAAATTCTTATCTGTATTTTAAGTACTTGTCAAAAGATTTATGTATTATTTCTAATTTTTTACACCAAGTTGGAGACGTAGTAGGAGAGGTAAAGTTCAGTCTGGGCAAGATAAGTCTCCTCCAAGAGGATAGATATTGTAAAACTGCTTAAACTTTTTTGTCTTAATACAAGGAAAATGAAGAAGCAAGAATATATATTACAGGAAACTGCATATAGCAGTTTTGAAAGAAATTTAGAAAAATATCTGCCTGTCTGAACACATCTGGAGGACATGAATTCATACTTTTAGTAGAGAATACCAAAATTAATGAAGACCCATATACCCGTTATACTCTATTCCACCTTTCCCTTAAAACAATCCAAATCCTAAACTTGAATGTGCAAATTGGGATGAACAATGAAGTCAGCAGGAAAGTAAGAAAAAAAGATGAAGGAAAGAAGAGAAGGGAGGAATGTCAAGATAATATAGATTATTAAAATTTATGTTAGTTGTTATTACATATTGATTCTTTTGAACGGACCAAAAAAATGGACCACTGACTGTTGGTTTGGGCCCTAGGTTCAGTTATCATAGGTAATTTGTTGGAATAAAAGGCATAGAAAATTGTCCAAGATAAACAACCAGAGGGTTCATACTAACAAGCAGAGTTATCAACAGAAAGAAAGGAAGAATAAGATGAAATTTCTTTAGGAAGAAAAAAAACCAATCATATAAATACTTGAGCTAGTGAAATGACATGTAAAGAAAAGATAAAAGTTACACCCCTAACTGAATGAGATAAGGTAGCAAGGTGTTTGACCAAAAAACAACAAACCTCCTCCCCAAAACTAATACAAATGAATATATAGTTATAAATAATTATGTGTATTTAAAATTGAGAAAAAGTTACTATTCCAAGGTCATCTTGGAATCACAGTTTTATTTGACAACTTGTTGGCTATCTGAACTCAACATTGTTATTTCTTTCATTGCTTACATCTTCAGAAGAAAATGTTAAAGTAACATCTGGTCTAGGATATATACCATTTTTTATGTCTCCAGGCTGATAATCATGTATTATATCAATTACTGACTTAGGAATGCTTTTCTGTCCAATGATGGATCAACTTAATAGATATGTGCTAATAATTCTAAATTATATATTCCTTGTTAATTATGTAGTTCAGAAGAGATTTAAAAAACTCACTTGTTTATAATACTGATTTTTATCTATCAGTTCCTTTTGGGTGGGTGGGTGGGTGGGTGGGTGGGTGTGTGTGTGTGTGTGTGTGTGTGTGCGTGTGTAATATATGTCTCATGGAATGAATTTCTTGGTAAATATTCTGGAAGAATAGTGAACTGAACTTTGATAAATCATAGGAAAGTGGGAAGATTCAGAATATTGGGGGTGACAGGGGCAAAGAACATTAGTGATCCTGCCAGTTGCCACCTACGAAATAATAATCAGTTTAGCAAGGAAACATATTTTATGAGACAATATGTGGAAAATAGGTAAAGGACAACAGAATTATGGCAAATGAGAAATATTCCTTTCAAAAATAATTCCTCTAACACTTAAAAGCTTTTGATTTTATAAAATTAGTAAAATAACCATGATATTTTCTATTTTTAAATTTTGAAAAGTAAATTATACACTGTCTTATGAAATAGTTATGTTTAATTGACTCAAATTATAAAGTTATACAAAATTCTGCAATCATACATACACTGAAAGCTGACAGGAAGAAAGCAAAGCATAAAAATGACAAAATATTTTTTTCCTGGACATTTAATGACATAGGAAAATTTCACTCTTTGATGATACATGTACATATGTATATTTGTTGATGTGCATGCATGAGTGTGTATACAAACTTCATAAATACATATATATTCCAAAAAGTGGCAACAAGTTCAATAGGGATAAATGTATGTGAGATAGTGGTAATATTACTATATGGTATTATTTAATAACAATAACAAGTTTAGTTTTAAAAACCCCGTAAATTACATATTGGGAAACACAGTAAAGCCTATTAAAAACAGAAATCAAACACAATAATTTTCAAATTATTTTAAAATGAGCGAAGGTCTAATTATAGCAATATTAAGAATCTTACTTGATAAACTTAATGGACAGAAAATTGCAATGCCAAAAGAATAAAAATAAAAAATTAGTAACACAACTAATAATAAGTATCTATGTAACAAAGGAGTTAAAGACAAGTTACTTCCAGATGGAGCATGAAAATGTCTTTTCATAAAACTATGGTGTAGCCATATTTGAACAAATACTACACAGTTAAAATATAACAGCAACAGAATGATAAAATATTATGAGAGTTCACAGAACATTAGTCAAACGGAGGCAAAAATGAACTTATAAAAGGGTGATGAAAATCACTAAACAATATTATTGAAAAGTAGCTAATTTATAACGTAACACTGTATAAATGACTGCAGTGAATAAACTCTAAGCAAAGGGACAAACTCTTTAACCAATCAAAAGAAAACAAAGGGATATTGGAGTACATATTAAAAGTACTACTTATATGACCACTCTAAACATGATGCCATAGATAACTTAAGAAGCTCTGAAGGAAATCTTCACCATATCTGTACCCTAACAAAATAACTAACCTGATTGTCTCTCTTCTCATCTAAGATATAAGCAATGTCAAGGAGCATTTTATTCCAAAGACGATAACCATATCTGGCCATAACTGCCTTGTAACTTTCCATGCACATAGTCAGTGAAGCAGAGGATTAAATGTTCCTGCCCATTTTATCTAGTCCCCAAGACTCGTCCTGCAAAGTGAATAAAAACGATTATCTCTTCATCTACCCAAGGCCACAACACTATCAAATGACAAAGGACAGGACAAAGATGAGAACAGAAAATCCTGAGGAATCTAGTTGTGCAATCAGGAATCAAATTCTCATTTAGTCCTATGAGTCCTTGTTTAAGAGAAGGTGACATACCCTATAACAGCAATATGTCCAACATTTCCTGAAATTTTTCCTTAGAGATGATAATGACCATCCAACTAGAGGGATGGGAATAATAGAAGCTTTTAATTTGTGTTGCAAATGCAAAGGAAAACGGAAATACTTGGAAAAAGTTGTCTAAACAGAAAAACAATAATTTATTCATTCTTCCTTGATGTTTGACTGTGAAGAATAAAAGTGAACCTAACTCTTAAGAAAGTAATAAGATGATGAGAGAGGAAGTTTAAGGCAGCCCTCTACAATGCTACCTGGTAGAAAGATGAAGTATGCAGGGGAAGGAAAACAATGGATTTTTAGGTAGTCAAGAAAGAATAATATTGGAGTCAGAGGAAACAGAAGGAGAGCCCTAACCAAAATAAATGGAATTTTAAGAAATAGGAAATTAAAAGGGACTGTAAAACTTTAAAAGAAGAAAAAAATGGTTGAAAATTGGGAATAAAATGGATAAGACAAAATAAAAGAAAATTACAGAAAATAAAGTATGATGAGAAAAGGGATTAGAAATTACAAACATAAAGGAAGAAGGTAAGACACATATACAACAATACTTCATTTTTGGCATTTTTCCAATATCTGAAGATTCTTCCCTTATAGAGCAATTAGGATCAATTTTCTTTTTTCAAAGTTCGGGATGATTTTTACTTCTTTTTCCTCCTCCTGGCTTGTTAAAGAGTATGTTTGTGTTTAACATTTGCTTGGTGACCTGTGCTGATCATTGTGAGTATGTTTGATGTATCGTCCTGTAACACAGTATTGACATATATGGTACATTTTTTTCTGTTGTGCCCACTTGCCATTTCAGGAAATGGCTTTTAGAGTTCTTGGATCTGCTTTAAAAAAAAAAAAAAAGACTGTAAACTTGTTTTCTTTCGTGTCAGTTTGTTATAGTTATTCCACTTCATCTTTTGCCGTAATAACTTAAATCCTTTTCAGAGTTCTCACCCCTTCAATTTCTGTTTTTAATCTGTTTAGGGCCAAGAAACTAAAGAATAAAAGATGTTAGAATGATATATAAATAAAGAGTCAGAGGACCTTGAGTGAGTGAGGGCTCAAAGCACTTGCCAAGAAGAAAACAGCGACTGAAGTGCAAGTTCTTGTTTGTGTTCCAAATGATTGAAGTTAATGGAAGAGTGACTTCCAGCTAAGTAGTACATACCATGTAAAGAAAGAACAAAATGAAAAGGAACAGAAATTCTTGGAGAAAAAATTTTAAGAGAAAGCTAAAATAGAATGGAAAAAGATCATAAAAATCACAGGAGGTATTAATACAGAAAGGGAAAATCTTCAGATAAGAAAATGGTACTTTATTTCATGTTAAAAAATGAGAATAATTGCACTAAAAAGATACTATGTAAACAATTGAAAACTTTTAAAGCAAAAAGAGAAAAGAAGTAAAGAACTGCTAAATGCTTATTTTTAAAGTGGACTAAAGATGTTATTTTCCTCTCTACTCTAAGGTTGGTTGGTGATTCTTCCCCAACATTTTAGCATGCTATAATTCAAAGTGTTATTAAAGTGGAGTCAGGAAATCTAGATATAAATTCTGGTTCTAACATTTTCTAGTTATTTGATCACAGGTAAGTTCTTAACGTCTTGTAACCTGAGTTATCTCATTTGTAAAAGGAAGATAATAATGTATGTGTTTCCTATCGCATGGTATAATTGTGAAGAAAGTATTGTTATTTAAACAGTAAAGGACCATGTGAATATGAGTTAGTCAGATTATTCTAACATAATTTCCCCTAAGGAAATTTATCCACAGTGTTAGTATGTTCTTAAGATATCATCTCACATTTCTACAGGATTTTAAGGTTTAAAAAGGACTTTCCCCACGAGAACCCTAGTATAAAAATTATGATCTTTATTTTACAGACAAGAAAGCGAACTGTGAAGTGTTTAAGAACATTACTTATATTCACACAGACAATAATTTCTGAGATATGATTTGAACCAAGGTCTCCTTAGGGGACAGTATGCAATGTGATCTGGAATTTAAATTGACCTAAGAAAGAAAAGGAAAGAAAAAAAAAAGACTTGGTAGTACTGGGTAGTAAAAACTGGCCAAAGTCTTCAGACAAAATATAACAGAAATTAAGTGGTAGATAAATTGAAATTAAATAAAAATTAAATCACTAATAATTAGTATTTTATTTAAGATTAATTGGGATCAATTTAAAAGGAAAGTTGTGTTTGGTATGTGTTGGTCCTCCCTTATTCCCAAATGCTTTTTGAAAACTTGCATTTGGTGAACAAGATAACTCTATATTTTGGGATAAAAGCTCAGCGATAGATGCAATGGGAAATATGGAGGGAGCAACGGAAGCATTTAGTTACTGTAAAACACATAAAGTCATGTATGAATTCAACTATTGTACAGTGTCAAAACAACAATTTTAACAAGTGAAAAGTTATTTTTTCTATATAAGAAATAATCAGTTTTTAATCAAATGAACATTTTTGTCCGTACAAAATGATAGGGCATTTATGTAGCTCTGGCTTGTCTAAGATTACATAACTCTGATAGGTTCACAGAAGGCCCTCATATAAATGTGATGATCATGTGTCAAAACATGAAACTGCACTACACAATGAAGAAATAAATATATATGAATTAAATCCACTTCTAAATTAGTAACTTGATTAGTTGAGTTAAAAAAAAATGGCCTAAGTAACTTTCCAGTAGCTTCCCAAAATGGTTTTGGGTATAAAATAAAAAGATATGGGAAAATGCTAGAATTTACAGAGGATTTTAATAGTCATTGCATTGAAGTATGAATGGTCTACAAAGAATGCTCACTTGAAAGTACATTAAAAAGTTTTGTCATGAAATTCACATAAAATTCAAGTGAGTAAAATGATTCATAAGAATTTAACAAAGAAAGTGAACTACGTTATGATTCCATCCAATAGTACAATGGCTACTTCATAATGAAGTTTAGTTTTAAGAAGCTTATTATTTAATGAGGGCAAGTCAAATTCAATAATGTTGGAGAAATGCTAATAAAATCAAACTTACTTACCAGCCAAGGTGCTTGTATGCCTAAAAGCTCGGACTTGGGAATCTGATAAACCAGTCAAAAGGGAAATAACTGTATCCATCATATACTCATCATATATTATGCTATATTGACACTGTCGAATCAGAACTCCAATAAATTCACAAAAGTTTGAGCGAAATTTTTTCCACTGAGGTCCAGGCATGGTTAGGGGATAATCACCACTGTCCTATAAGAGAAAAAAATTAATGTATAACAAAATATGTGGCATTATCCTTTGCTCTAAAATATTTCTGTCCTCCTGCATCAGCAGTATACTCTTTACGTGAACTAAAAAAAGGCAAGAGCAACAATTATAATATTAGTTTCCATAAAGCTACCAAGAACAAAGAAGACAATAAGAAATAAGCAGGAAAATCTTATTACCCTTCATGACATTATATGGAATGAGTCAATTCAACACATTTTATACACACATACATATAGATACCAAGCAGCATCACATCTGAATATTTAAGAGTTAATCAAACTGCAGGAAGGTACACACAGTAAAACTATAACATTTATACCTTTCTAGTATAAGCAAATATATGAAAGGGACTTCAGGAGGTCATCTACTCAAACCCAGTTCATCTTACAGATAAGGAAACTGAGTCTAATAGAATTAAGAGAATTTTCCAAAGTCACAAAGACAGAATGCATCAAAAGTGGTATGTGAACCCATATCCTTTGCACTGAGAGCCTGGAAACAACTTTTTTCTTGCACATTTCTTCATGTCATGTCAGGAAATGAACTTAATAAAATTCAATGATTATAACCGTATGTCAAGCAAGGTTACAGATTATATAAAGTGTATTTCTTATAACAATAAACTTTTGCACTTTATATCGTTACATAGTCACTAATGCCATTCAAGCACAATATCACACAACTAAATAACTAGTAAATGTCACCTGTTTTAATGACTGGAGTATATCCTATGAATCTTCACTAGGAGAAAAGGTAATAATACTGGTTTCTAATACTGGCAATGCCTAACTTTTCTTTTAGAGTACCCAATCACCCCCAACCCATCTAAACTGACCAAAAGAAAAAGAAAAATCTTAACTCATATGCATAATCAAGGAAGGCAATGTTCACAATGACTGCACAGGACTACATGTCCTATTTTGAGTCCATCACCTTTCTGTCATGAGATATGGAGCACAGATTATCTTTGATCTTTTGGAATACTGGTTTGTAAATGCACTGATCAGTTTTCAAGTCTGCAAGTCTGTTCAAGTTATCTTTTAACATTGTTGCTATGTATAAATTATTCTTCTGGTTTTGCCCATTTTACTTTTATCAGTACTTTCAGATAAATTTCATTGTTTTCCCCATTGGCTCTTTTGGCAGTCTTTTGCACAGTACTGAACAACCTGTTAATTTATGTATTATTATAATTTTTATTATATCATTTCAATCTATCCATGACTAATTAAAATAATAAGCTGAGCAAAGCTGTGTATATAAAATAAGTCCACAAGGGGAAGAGGGGGGAGGTGAGAGGGAATGAATGAATTTTACTCTCATCACATTTGGTTTAAGGAGGGAATAACATACACCTTCAATTGGATAGGAAAATCTATCTTACCCTACAGGGAAGTAAGGGGAGGAGAGGATAAGAAAGGGGCAATGGAATGATGGAAGGGACAACAAATGGGAGGAGGGGGTAATAAGAAGCAAACATTTTTGAGGAGGGCCTATGTCAAAGGGGAAAACAGAGTAAATGGAGGGGCGGGCAGGATAGGATGAAGGGAAATATAGTGAATCTTTCCTTTGGGCAAGTCACTTAACTCCAATTGCCTCATCCTGGATCATCTCCACTCATCCTGATGAATATCTGGTCATTGGATTCAGATGACTCTGGAAGAGAACTAAGGCTGGTGACCTACACAGCCCTCCCTCGCTCAAAACAAAGTCAAGTGCATGTCATGTCATCATTTCTCTGATGGCATGGTCTTCGTAGGCAACAAAGGACGAACACAATATGGAAGTGTTTTGCACGACTACATGTGTATAATGTATATCAAATTGCTTGACTTCTCAGTGAAGGTGGGAGGTGGAGGAAGGGAGAGAATTTGGAATGCAAAGTTTTAAAAACGAATGTTAAAAACTGTTTTTGCATGCAACTGGGAAATAAGATATGGAGGCAATGGGGTACAGAAATCTATCTTGCACTACAGGAAAATAGAAGAAAAGGGGATAAGCAAAAAGGGAAGGGAAGAGAAAATTTGGAACTCAAAATCTTGTAGAAGTCACTGCTTGAAACTAAAAATAAATTAATCTTAAAAAGAGTAAAATAAATCCACACAAATCATAAGCATTTTTCCGTATGACCAATAGAAAGAGATAAATTCCATTTAAAATGACTAAAGAATGTATGAAATATTTGAAAGTCAGTCTTCCAAGATATACAAAAACTATATTGGTAAAAAAAAATGCTCGTGGTAAAAATTCAAAACCTATTTCTGTGTAAAATACAAGAAATCATAAATTACAAGCGTTTTTATTAACTAGGGTCTACTTAAAACTGAAAGCAAATATTTGTAATTCAAAAAAGTTAGAAGCTTTTCCAATCAGCTCAGGGGT
The DNA here is from genome assembly GCA_028658325.1 of Potorous gilbertii. Lineage (NCBI taxonomy): Eukaryota > Metazoa > Chordata > Mammalia > Diprotodontia > Potoroidae > Potorous > Potorous gilbertii. Next base: position 274,979,785 of record CM053771.1, on the reverse strand, counting down.
AAAGCAAAGATGTTTATCATCACTATTACTACTAATAATAGTGCTAAAAATGCTATCTATACCAATATAACAAGAAAAATCAAGACAGTTAAGGCAAAGCGGAAAAAAAAAATAACAACATTCGTACAGCATGTACAAGGTGCCAAGCATTATGCTTTAAAATTATTATCTCATGGGATCCTCACAATAACCTTGGAAGATAGCTGCTATCATTTCCATTTTAGAGATTAGGAAACTGAGGCAAACAGAGATTAAATGACATGCCCAGGTTAATACAGCTAGTTAAATGTCTGAGGCCAGATTTGAAACCAGCCTTCTTTGACTTCAGGCCCAGTACTCTATGTATGTCACCTAGTTGCTCCTAAAAAGAAATTATAAAATCCTAGAAAATCAGTAAAGATACTAAATTGACATATAGCACTAGTAAAGTTACAGGCTATAAAAAACATCCTCAAAAACTGACAGCATTGGGGGAGGAACCAAGAAGGAGGAATAATAGCTGGGCCCTTCTAGAGCTCTCCCCCTAAACCCAGGCAAATATTTGTAAAAAATGATTCTAAAAAAATTTTGAGCTGCAGAACATACAGAATGACGCAGTGAAGCAAAGGTCCAGTCCAAGACAAGCCTGGGAGGCTGAGAGAAAGTCTATTTTGCTGTGGTGGGAGCAGAAAACGGTGCAGCATGGGCTGTGCCAGCACAGACTGGACTCGAGCAGGTCTCAGGGGGACTGAGTCTCTGATAGCTGTGGGAGTTTCCACACTTCCTGATCCCAAAATGCTGAGGACAAAATGGAAGGTTAGTGAAAAAAATCTGTGGGACCTGGACAAGAGAACAGAGTCATCTGGCCCCAGCCCCAAGGTAGCAGAGTGGGTGGAGGAGCCGAGGCAGTAGCAGTGGCAGCAGCTATTCTGAAGCTTTATACCTCCCTCCCCCAGATTGTGAGGGCATCAAGCACTCCCCCAACCGTTACTGGAAGCAGAAAACTACCTTGACAAAGAGCTCAAAAGTCAAGTAAATGGCTGGGAAAATGTGCAAAAACCAGAAAAGGATCTTATTTTGAATCTTACTTTGGTGACAAGGAAGACCAAAATATACAAAAAGAAGATAACAAAGTCAAAGTTCCTATATCCAAAGCCACCAAGAAAAATATGAATTTCTCTCAGGCCATGGAAGAGCTCAAAAAGGATTTTGAAAATCAAGTACGAGAAGTGAAGGAGAAACTGGGAAGAGAAGTGAGAGTGGTGCAAGAAAATCATGAACACTGAGTCAACTGCTTGCTAAAGGGGACTCAATAATGTTGAAAATAACAACTTAAAAAATAGACTAACCCAAATGGCAAAAGAGATCCAAAAAGCCAATGAGGAGAAGACTGCCTTAAAAAGAAGAATCGGCTAGATGAAAAAGGAGGTCCAAAAACTCACTGACAAAAATAATTCCTTAAAGGTCAGAATACAGTAGTTGGAAGCTAATGACTTTATGAAAAATCAAGTTTATAAAACAAAACCAAAGGAATGAAAAAAATAGCAGACAATGTGAAATATTTTATTGGAAAAACAACTGACTTGGAAAATAGATCCACCAGAGACAACTTAAAAATTATTGGACTTCCTGGAAACCATGATCAGAAATAGCCGAAACATCGTCTTTCAAGAATTTATCAAGGGAAACTGCCCTGATGTTCCAGAACCAGAGGGTAGAATAGATACTGAAATAATTCACCAATTGCCTTTTGAAAGAGATCCCAAAGGAAAACTCCCAGGAATATTATAGTCAAATTCTAGAGTTCCCAGGTCAAGGAGAAAATACTGCAAAGTAGCCAGAATGAAGCAATTTTTAGTACTGTGAAAACACAATCAGGATAACACAAGATCTAGCAGCTTCTACATTAAGGAATCAGAGGGCTTGGAATACGATATTCCAGATGTTAAAGGAGCTAGGATTAAAACCAAGAATCACCTATCCAGCAAAACTGACTACAATCCTTCAGGGGGAAAAATGATCATTCAAAGAAATAGAGAACTTTCAAGTATTCCTGATGAAAAGACCAGAGCTGAATAGAAAATTGGACTTTCAAATTCAAGAATCAAGAGAAGCATGAAAAGGTAAACAGGAAAGGGAAATCATAAGGGGCTGACTAAAGCTGAGCTGTTTACATATCTACATGGAAAAATGATATTTGTAACTCTTGAGACTTTTCTCAGTATTAGAGGAGTTGGAGGGATTATATATATATGTGTGTGTGTGTGTATATATATATATACACACACACACACATATATATATATATATATATACACATATATATATATAATCAGAAGGCACCAATGAATTGAATAATTTGGTATGAAAATCTATCTTACACTATAGAAAAGAAGGGGAAAAGGGATTAAGCAGGGTGTGGGGGTGGGGGGATGATAGAAGGGAGGGCAAATGGGAGGAAGGGGTAATTAGAAATAAACATTTTTGAGGAGGGACAGGATCAAAAGAGAGAATAGAATAAATGGAAGGTAGGTTAGGATGGAGGAAAATATAGTAAGTCTTTCACAAGATGACTGTTATGGAAGTGTTTTGCGTAACTACACATGTGTGACCTATATTGAATTGCTTGCCTTCTCAATGTGAGTAGGTAGTGAGGGAGGATGAGAGAGAGGTTATAACTCAAAGTTTTAAAAACAAATGTTATAAATTGTTTTTACATACAACTGAGAAATAAGACATACAGGCAATGGGGTATAGAAATCTATCTTGCCCTACAAGGAAACAGAAGGTATGGGGAATAAGACAACGGAGGGATGTGATAGAAGGGAAGACAGATTGGGGAAAGGGGTAATCAGAATGCACACTCTCTTGGGGTAGGTAGAGGGTAGAGATGTGGAGAAAATTTTCCTCAAAATCTTGTTAATTAAATTAAATTAAAAATGGACAGTATTTCTCTATAACAATAATAAAATCTAAGAGGCTACAATGGAAAGGGAATTCTCATTCCATATAAATAAAAAATGCACAAATCTGGCAAGCAATACACCAAAGATTCAAATACAAAGTGCTTCCAAAGGAAGCAAAGAGCAACTTAATAACTGGAATAATATTTAGTTCTCATGGCAGGGCTGTGTCAATATTATAACAATGACAATACTACCAAAGTTAATGTATGGTTTTAATGCTATATTAATTAAATTAATAAAGGAATACTACAGGGACCTATACAATAACAAAATGAAATTTGAAAAATGAAGAATATCAAGGGAAACAATGAAAAGACTTAAGGTTGGGGGTGGGGGGATGGGGAGGGAGAAGAAATAGCACTTCCAGACCTATACTTATTATAAAGCTATAAATATAAAAACTATTTAGTACTAATTTAAAAAAGAGAGAAGTTGATCAAAGAAAATAGTAGGCAAGGGAAATCAGAAAAAAAACGGACTTCCAACAACCCAAAGTTTAAGAAAACAGAAAACAAATTAGGAAATAACTCCCCATTTAATAAAAAAAACTGCTAGCAAAACTGGAAAGCAGGATGGGAAAAATTAAGCTTAGATCAACATTTTATTTTCTATTGTACAACTAAATGGATATATGACCTTAATATTAAAGATCATGCCACAAAAAACTGTAAGAGAAGTACATCATATACCTTTCACAATTATGGATAGAAGACAAATCCTTGACTAAACAAGAGACACAGGGAATTACACAAGATACAACAGCTAACTTTGATTACATGAAAGTGAAAGCTTTTGTACAAATAAAATTAATGTACTTAGATTAAGAAGGGAAGGGGTCTAATGGAAAGAAATTTTTGAATCAAATTCTTCTGGTAAGGCTTTGTATCCAAAATGTAAAAACACACAAGAGATTTATATAGTCCAAAAGTCATTCCCCAATACATGAGTTCTTAAAAGAATTGTAAACTATTAAAAACCATGTGAAACCAATACTTCAAATGACTAGTAAAGAGAAATGCAAGACAAAACAATCCTAAGACTGTACCCTCATACCCTGAAAATTGGCAAAGATGACAAAAGATGGGAATAAGTCAATATTGGAAGGGTTGTGGACACTACTGTGCATCGTTGATGGAGTTGTAAATTGGAACATTCACTGCAGAAAGCCATTTGGTATTAGGCAAATTAAAGAACTGAAATGTTTATACCCTTTGACACAGAGATTCCACTCTAACCTTGAGGTAGTCATCAATAAGAACAAAGTCCTCATTAAAACACTAAAATATTTCTAACAGTATGTTTTGAGATGGGAAAGTAGATGTCTACAGATTGGGGGTTGGCTAATTAACTGTACTGTATGAATGTGACAAAATACTGCTATGCTGTAAGATGTAAAATATTATGACTACAGTCTACAGAAAATCATAAATATTTACATGCTACATAAAGATGTAAAGTGAAATCAGCAATTACTACAATAATAAAAATGGAAAAATAACCAAAATACCCCATCAAAAAATTTTAGCAATATTTTAAAAAATGGGTATAGTCCCAAAGAAATGATATGAAAAGACATTTCTATCCCACTGCAGGGATAGGAGGTGTACAAGTTAAAATACTTTACATATTTATCAATGTATTGTTCAGTTGTGCTGATTTTCCTTTTTCTTTAAATTTACATGTTACATGGGATGGCTTCCTTAAGGGATGATGGACACTGCAGCAACTTTCGGATATGTAAAAAAAAAGACAACAATAAAAAGTGTTTTAAAAGCATTTTATAAATGCTAGCTATTGACTGGATCTCACTCATTCTTTCTACAACTGCTATTGATGTAGCACCTAAATTTACTAGACTGTCTATTTTAACTGACCTATAGGGCAAACACAGACATTAGTTTCCAAGCTCTTTTGGATTCAGAAGACCCAGTCAGGGCAGGTTTCTGAGCAGCTATTACTTTTGGGAATATACTTTAAATAAGACTGTAGACAGTTGGAAATAGTGCAGAAGTACTGGAAGAGTTGGCTGCATAACTACAAAAATTAGGTTTTTAGGTCATGAGGTTATTAATCAGTATATATTTTTAGGTTTCAGGGGACAACAGGTTCCTTAAGTCATATGTTGTGTTTGTTCTTCATTCCTGAAGAAGACCATGACATCAAGATGATGACATGACTTGCAGCTGACTTTGATTTGAGTGAGGGAGGGCTGTGCAAGGTCACCAATCTTACTTTCTTCTCTTGAGTCATCTGGGTCCAGAATGCAATGTGAGACCCTGGTCCTTTGAGCCTAATGTCTTATTACATTCTCATTTTGAGTGAGATACACCCATTCAAGGAACAGGCTTCTTTAAATAGTTACTCAAGGCATGGCCTCTTCATTTAAAAAAAAAGGTAGTACATATGGTTTACAATTACTAAGTAGTAATTGTATACCATATGTACTACATACCTCAATGCAGTCTTTTAGGCAAGAAAGTATAGAAAGTATTTTGAAAAGATAACCACTGGAAAAAATCACAATAAAAAGTCAGGAATTTAATGATAACTATGTGATCCAGAAAACTCAGGAAGAATGAACTATTCCTTAAATGTTACAGATAGAAGAGGTCCAATGCACTCAGGCAAGTTTTGAAGATCAAAGGCACTGAAAGTTTGAGCAAGAAAGGGATCCCAAATCCAAGGAGACAGAATAGGAAGAGATGAGAAATCTACATAATTAACAATAAGGAACTTAGCAAAGAATTTGGGAAACAGAAGTCAAATGTTAGGCAGTATGGTGGAAAGAACACTGTCAGCAAGTGTTTGAGAGTCCAAATTCTGTCACTTGGAGTTAAGAAAAATCATGTCTTCCCAGAGCCTCAGTTTTCTCTATAGAAAGAGGGGCTACTCCTGCTTATACTGTCTGACTCACAGGGTTACCAAGGAGATGCATATACAAATGAGAACCTAGACAAACAATCTAGATACCATATTTGGGATCATAACCACAGCTTCCTTTCTTTGACACAGAGCATTTTATAACAGATACACTGAAAGTAGTTAGAGATAAAGGAGATTATTTTCTATAAGGAAGCCAAAATCTAATCTCAATATACCTAACTTAGGTTCCATAGATACAGGCAAATAATTGAGAAAAATTAATTTGAAATTAACGTTCTTCTCCCACCTTATTTAGAGACTCCTTTTTCATATGTGATTATGGCAAACTATTTGATGAATCTTTTCACAGTGCTAGGAGGTATAACTACAGGAAGTTCCTTATGCTAGTGGTGAAATATCCCTGCCAGAAATTCATTTAGGAGAAGGTATTAATGCAATTAATCAATTGGTACAGAACTCTCTTTTTCCACTGTACAATATCTTATGCCCTAGGGAAGGGAAACAATAGCATGATAAATTGAAAACAATGTTCCCCAAATAGGTGCTGTCACCTTAAACATGCAAACTTGAGGCAAGTGCCCCCAAGGAAGGAACTATACAACATAAAAAGAGAAAAGGCTACAATGGTATGCCTAGGACCCATGAGAGAAGAAAACAGAAAATGAAAATCCTGGTCATAAGAGTTAGGGAGAAAAAGGATAAGATTACTCTATGAAGAATGAAAAATAGAAAAGTATTTCATAATAAAGTGTATTCTTTTCTTTGGATCTACAAAAGAACAATGTGGCTCAGAGGTTCACTAATCTTGAGTAAGCAAGCTTTGGGTGAGAGGCATAGAAGTGAAGAAAAACTCATGAAAGGTTAAATTATATTTTTGTCTTTTTTTTTAAGTCTTTAAAACTACAGGAAAATGAGATAATAGTGTTGCAGAAAGACAAATTTAGGCTCAATATAAGTACAAACTTCCTAAAAATTATGGACACTCAAAAGCTTGATGGCCTGCCTTGGGAGTTAGTGGGTTTTTCCTCAACAGAAGATTTCAAACGAAAGTTGTATAATAACTTGTTGGAGATGCTACATAAAGAATTCTTAAGACAGATGGCTGCGGAGGTTTCTTTCAAACTTTGAAATTTTGTGAAATGAAGAATCAAAATCCTAGTCAGGAGGCGGGAATCAGGATTCAATGGCAATCACTGTGGCAACTAAGATAAAGGGAAGAATAAATGAGGAGAGTACTAGAATTGCATGAGCTTTTGTGACCAGATGAATATGAATATAAGTGTGTGTATTGGGGTAGGAGTGGTGAGAAAAAATGAGAGCACTCACTTTTTTCCATCAATGATTAGAATGCTGGTCTGAGAAGTGAACAAAAATGGGAAAGTGGCTAGATCACATTTAAGAATATGTGCAGTGCTTTCAAATGATCCCATTTCAAAGCCTGCTGAGAAAACACAGCTTTTAAAATCCCATCTCCTTAAGTCATTTCCATAAAAGTGGTCTTTTTGAATTGAGATCATTGAGTAGTTACAACAAAGGTTAAGCTCATCCAAAGGACTCTGAACAACAGAGGATTTTATACTTCTGGAGGTGATAGGGAACCTAAGGAGTTTACTGAGAAGAGGGGTTTCATAGTTGGATATATGCTTTAAGAAAATCACTTTGGCAGCTGAATGGAGGATGGAATGAAGTAGGGAGAGCCACGTGGCAGGCAGACCAACCAGTAGACTATGGCAAAAGTTCAGACATGAGAAAATGAGGCCTGCACTAGTGTAGTAGTCGTATCAAAGGAAAGAGGGAAACAGATCTGAAAGATGTAACATAGGTAAAACTTACAGGTCTAGGCAAAAGAATGGACAGAGGAAGGTGAGAACAAGGAAGTGAGGATATCTAGGGTACAAGCCTGAGGAGGGTGGTGGGGTCCTTGACAATAATAGAGAAATATGGAAGTAGGGAGTTTGGGGGAGGGGAGGAAACTTTTTTTTTGGTTTTGGTCGTGTTGAGTTTAAGATATCTATAGCAGTGCTTCTTCAACTGTGGGTTTGAACCCAAAATGACCAAAAAGTAATTTAAAAATCAGAGGCATAATGAATCAAAGATGTTTTTGGCAGTGCTTGCCTGTGTTACATCCAGCAACTTCAGTGCAGCCTTTGTTCTGAATAGAAAGTGCACTTTGCAAAGTGCATGCCTTCAGGAAACATAAGGCCAACAAATACTGCCAAAACTGAAAGGGGGTAGCAAGTGGAAAGTTAAATAAGCCTTGCTCTGTAGGACATCCAGTTAAAGACTTCTCTTAAGTACCTAGAGATGCAACACTGGAGGTCAAAATAGTTTTGAGAATCATCAGCACAGATGAAAATCAATGGGAGCAGGGTGAGATCATCAAGTAAAACTGCATAGAAGTAGAAGGCAAAAGAATCCTGGATAGAGCACTATGGTAAAATCATGGTTAGTCAAAGTGACTTTGATTAGCAGTCAGAAAAGAAGATAAGAACTAGTGGTCAAGAAAAATCCTACAGTATCAAGGAGAAGAGAGTTTTGACAGTGTCAAAGGCTGAATAGAGATAAAGAAGATGAGGAGTGAGAAAAAGTCATTAGCTCTAGTATTAAGAGATCACTACTCAGCTTTGTAGAAAGCAATTTATATTGAAAGATGAAGTCAGAAGGTAGAATTAAGAGAGTCAGAGGAGGGAAGTGGAAGTACTTTCCTGAGCTGCTTTCCCTTCTCTTAAAACAATAGTTAATAAAAATCTCTAGAATTTACAAAGTGCTTTAAAATTTCCAAAATGCTTTATAATTTTTATCTTTTTGGTTCTCACAACAAGGGAGGTAGGTACTACTTCCTATCTACATTTTACAGCCAAGGAAAATGAGGCAAACAGTGGTCAAGTGACTGGCCCAATGTCATGCAGCTAGTATCTATCTGAAGCTAAATCTGAACTCAGGACCCTCTCTGCTTCCAGATCTAGTGCACTGTCTACTGGACAACCTTGCATTATTACATGGGATAGCTTGGTGTGTATGGAGAGAAGTTAAGCAATGAAGATGATATTAAAAAGATATACATATACATATATATATATATATATATATACACACACACACACACACACACATATATATATGTGTATATAAGAATGAAAATTTCATAAATGAAAATCTTAAAGAAACTGTTAACATATCAACAATGTAATGCTTTTTAAAATATGTATCTTCCAAAGAAAATGTCCTTTCATAAGACGTGTGGTCACCTTATGCTACATGCATTTAAATTAAAATTGAAGTATGACAGCCGTAGCGCTCTTTCCTTATTTCCTGGTATTGCCCAGGTTCCTGAAGCTATATTATTATTACTGGGGCAATGTGGATCCTTCCTTGGCTTCCATCATACTTTATTTTATATTATTTATTGTTAGGCAATTCTTTTTTTTCACTAATAGACTCTTTTAACTCCCTGAGGTAGGATTTTTTTTCTTTTTTTTAAATTAAATCGTTTTTAGTGTTCGACAATCTCTTCCATATATCTTAGATTTTTTCACCTCCCTCCCCTTCATTCCCCTCCCCCTCCCCACTCTATCCATGAGACGACGTAAAATCTTATATAGGTTTTACGCATACATTCTTATTAAATACATGTTGCGTAGAAGAATTAAAATGAATGGGATAAACCATAAAACAAAACATAATACAAAAGAAAATGTTCTGCTTCTATCTGCAATCCAATTCCATAGTTCTTTCTCTGGTTGTGGAAGGAGTGTTGCCTCAAGAGTCCATTGGGAATTTTTTAAGACCTTGCATTGCAATAAAATATTAATTAAGCCTACCAGAAAAGTTCCTCACACACTGTGGTTGTTGCTGTGTACAAAGTTCTCCTGGTTCTGCTCCTTTCACTCAGCATCAGTTCATATAAGTCCTTCCGGATCTCTCTAAAGTCTTCCTGTTCATCATTTCTCACAGCACAATAGTATTGCATTACATTCATATACCACAACTTGTTCAACCATTCCCCAACTGATGAGCATCCCCTTGATTTCCAGTCTGGTCACCACAAAGAGAGCTGCTATAAATATTTTTGTACATATGGGACCCTTTCCCATTTCTTCGATTTCTTTGGGATAAAGTCCCAGAAGTGACATTGCTGGTTCAGGGGGTGTGGACATTTTTGTAGCCCTTTGGGCATAGCTCCAAACTGCTCTCCAGAATGGCTGGATCAGCTCACAGCTCCACCAACAATGAATTAGTGTTCCAGCTCTCCCACATCTTCTCCAACATTTATCATCTTCCTGTTTGTCATGTTAGCCAATTTCATAGGTGTGATGTGGTCCCTCAGAGTTTTGATTTGTATGTCTCTAATCAACAATGATTTAGAGCATTTTTTCATATGATTATAGATAGCTTTAATTTCTTCCTCAGAACACTCCCTTTTCATATTCTTTGAACATTTATCAATTGAGGAATGACTTGTATTCTTGTACATTTGACTCAGCTCTCTATAGATTTTAGAAACAAGGCCTTCATCACAACACTAACTGCAAAAATTCTTTCCCAGTTTTCTGCTTCCCTCCTAATCTTGGTTGCATTGGGTTTGTTTGTGCAAAAACTTTTCAATTTGATGTAATCAAAATTATCCATTTTGCACTTCATAATATTCTCTATCTTTTGGTCAGTCATAAATTTCTCCACTCACCATAAATCTGACAAATACACTATTCCTTGCTCCCCTAATTTGCGGATAGTATAAATATGTACACCTAAATCATATATCCTTTTGGACTTTATTTTTGTGTACAGTGTCAGGTGTTGGTCTATGTCCAGTTTCTGCCACACTGTTATCCAGTTTCCCCAGTAATTTTTGTCAAACTGAGCTCTTATTCCAGAACCTGGGCTCCTTGGGTTTATCAGGCAGTGGATTGCTATATACACTGACTACTGTGTCTTGAGCACCAAACATACTCTACAGGTCTGCCCCTCTGTTTCTTGGCCACTACCAAGGGGTTTTGATGACTGCTGCTTTATAATACAATTTGAGATTGGCCGGGCTAAGCCACCCTCCCCAGCATTTGTTTCATTAGTTCCCTTGATATTCTGGAACTTTTGTTCTTCCAGATCAATTCTGGTATTATTTTTTTAATCTCTAGAAAATAATTATCTGGTAGTTTGATTGGTATGGCACTGAATAAGTAAATTAATTTAGGTAGAACTGTCATTTTTATTATATTAGCTCAGACTACCCATGAGCTACTGATGTTTTTCCACTTACTTAGATCTGACTTAATTTGTGCGAAAAGTGCTTTGTAATTGTGTTCATACAGCCCATGGGTTTGTTTTGGCATGTAGACTCCCCAGATATTTTATAGCGTCTACTATAGCTTTAAATGGGATTTCTCTTTCTATTGCTTGCTGTTGGGTTTTGTTAGTAACATATAGAAATGCAGATGATTTATGTGGGTTTACTTTGTAACCTGAAACTCTGCCAAAGTGGTTTATTATTTCAAGTAGTTTTTACCTTGATTCTCTGGAATTCTCTAAGTAGATCATCATATCTTCTGCAACGAGTGACAATTTAGTTTCTTCTTTGCCTATTCTAATTCCGAGTTTATTTTTATTCTCTTATTGCTACAGATAGCATTATTACAATTTTTGTAGTTTATAAAATTATTATACCTATGTACTCCCAGTGTCTAGTATAGTTGGTACGCCACACAAAGGTGACGGTTAAAAAATGTTTGTTGAACTAATACACTGTTGGTGGAGTTGTGACCTGATCCAATCATTCTGGAGAGAAATTTAGAACTATGCCCAAAGGGCTACCAAAATATGCATACCCTTTGACTCAGCAATAGCACTTCTAGGACTATATCCACAAAGGATCATAAAAATGGGAAAGGGTCCCACATGCACAAAAATATTTATCTCAGCACTCTTTGTTGTGACCAAAAACTGGAAATCAAGGGGAATGCCTGAATAAATTGTGGTATATGAATGTAATGGAATACTATTGTGCTATAACAAATGATGAACACGAACACTTCCAAGAGGCCTGACAAGACTTATACTATCTGATGCATAGCGAAAGAAACAGAACAGGAGAACTATGTGCCCAGCAATGACCATGCAAGGACTTAAAAAAAAATTCCCAATGGTCTTCTAAGGCAAAATGCCTTCCACATCCAGAGAAAGAACTATGGAATTCAATCACAGAATGTAACAGGTGTGTGTGTGTGTGTGTGTGTGTGTGTGTGTGTGTGTGTATTACACTTTGGTTTGTTAGATGATTTCTCCCACTCATTTTAATTCTTCAACATGACATGACTATAGAGAAAATGTATTTAATAGCAATGTATGTGTACAACCTATACAAAATTGTATGCCGTCTTGGGGATGGAGGGGGGAGGTAGAGGAGAGGAAGGGGAAAATAATAATGTAAGTTATATGGTAGTTATTGTAGAACACTGAAAATAAATAAAATTAATTAATAAAAAAATAAAAATGTTTGTTGAATTGTTGCACTATATTAATTTTGTATGATAGTTACTTATACACATTTCTTTATAAGACTATAAATAAACTCCTTGGGGATAGAATTTTGTATTTCTAGCACTTAGCATATATACATACCCTTTGCTTGCAGCTGGAAGTAAAAAATGATCTGTTGAAATGGGGTTTTTTGTGGGGTATCTATTCAGAGGCTATATGACAACTACAGTAGGGATATGTTATGAAGTCTTTAACAGGAACATAAACCACACAGGTCTCATTCCCACTTTTTGCATTACTAAGGGCTTGTAGTTTTACTGAAAGAAATCTTTTGAATAAAATAAAGCTCTTCAACTAATAGTGCCTGTAACTAGAGGCTATATAGGGGAAATGTTTTGCTAAGTATGACTGCAATCCTGCAGTTAGGAAGTCATGATACTAACTAGAATCTAAAAAAGTGATTTGAGGATTAGTACTACTAATGGAGATTTGTTTGTTCTCTTTATTATCTGTAAAGCAAGGGGATTAGATAACCTCTGAGATCACACCTCACTTTCAATCTATCTTCATAAGAGAGCCAATAAAACCCTCTTTTCTTTAGTTTTTGGCAGTATCAATGTAAAGGATAAATTGTGACACATTCAATCTATGGTTATTGTAGCAAAACAAAAAGCTTATACTGTTTTTAAGGACCTTCTAACATTTTTTTCCCTAAAAAGAAAGTTTCTGAATTTCGAAATGTTTGTAAACATTCTAGAAAACACAACATCTAAACAGGAGATTGATGCTCTTGTTGTTCTCATTTCAGTCTTGTTCAACTCTTCATGACCCTATTTGGGGTTTTCCTGGCAATGTGGATTTCACTTCTTTCTCTAGATCATTTTACATATGAAGAAACTAGTTGGTAAATGGGGTTAAGTGACTAAACCAGCATCATAAAACTAGTAAGCACTCGAGGCCTGATTTGAACATAGAAGATGAATCATCCTGACTCTAGTCTTGGCATTCTATCCACTGTGCTGTGCCATCTGGCTGCCCAGTAGCTAGAATACCTATGCGCATGATCTCTCTTAAATAACCTATCAAAAAAAAAAAAAAGCAGCATCTATTTGTCTGGACAAGCTTCAATTTCAGGACAATAATTTTAGGAGAAATGTTAAGAAACATTAGCACCAACCTTCCTGTGCTTAACATTTTATTTCATGCCCTCACCTATTAATCCTAAATATTGGGCATAAAAATTTCACTATCGCCTAAACAATAGTAGGAATGCGTAAGCAGGAATTTTAGTTTGGGGGAGTCTGAATTTCATTTTCACAGGGATACCTATCAAAAAAAACAACTCCTTTCAACAAAGTAGATCAGCTTTTATTGTCACAATTTTCTCTATTTTAGAGAATTATCTGGAAGTTCTAAGAGTTAGGTAAATCATCCAGCATCACAAAGCTAGTATGTGTCAAACAGAAACTGAATCCAATTCTTCTTGACTCCAATGTTTGCTCTCTAACCACTATGTTAACCTGCTTCCCATTAATCTTCTTAAAATTACCTATACTATGTGAAAAGGTACAGGTTTTATGATGCCACAGAAATTATCAATAAAATTGAATCAAAATAGACGATGTTCTCAAGCTACCTATCATCCTATGACTTGAAAAGGTTTTTTAATTTTAATCATGTATTTAACATAAAGCACTAAAATTAAATTTCTCATTAAATCTATTCATCACTTTTTTTCTTGCAGAGATTCTACAATGCTGTAACAAAAATGACCATGAAAACCAATTATTTAAACATGAATTTGGCAGACTGCCACAATGCAATTAAAAAGAAGTTTCCTTAGGAAGGAACATAAATTTGCTGTCAGCTCTTTAGTAATTAAGTCTAAGTTCCTGATTCTGGGCCGGGCTGTTATTTCATGACAAGAAGAAGGGGGGAATCCCTAGCAAAAGTCTGAAAAAACATTCTAATAAAGGGTACTACATTGTATAAGAACTACATTTTTGCCTTTCTTTGTATTTCTAGAGCTTGGCAGTATTCATGGCACACAGTAAGTCCTAATATACACTTGATGTTGATAAAAGTTGAGGAAGACAAAAATATAATTTATTATTTATTAATAGCAATTATGATATATATAATTATATATTATTTATAATATAAATAATTAAAAATATTCAGAAAAATAACATTCAAAAAAGAATAAATGCAATTCTTTAACTGTAGTAAAACCTTAATATAACTATAGGCAAGATTCCAAATTAAGAAGTCAGAAAGGATATAATAAGAGATCATCACCAAACCCTATGAAAATGGAAGTATAGTTGTTCTATACAGAAATGATTAAGTTTTTCAAACTGTTGTGATGGTGAATTGGGGATTTTGTTGTGTGTGTGTGTGTGTGTGTGTGTGTGTGTGTGTGTGTGTGTATGTGTGAATTGTCACATCTAAACTAAGCTGCTAATAGAGTGATAAAAGTATTTTTGATGCTTTATAAGTGCTTATAAAGGTAATCTAGCTTTATAGAATTATGTAGGCCTCATGACTTAATGGTTAAAGTGCTTACCCAGTAAGCAGAATATATTGGGTTCAAATCACAGTGGGGTTTCAACCCTTTTGAAACCAGCGAGGTGGCTCAGTGAATAGAATGTTGGGCCTAGAGTCAGGAAGACTCGAATTCAAATCTGACCTCAGACACTGATTAATTGTGTGATCCTGGGCAAGTAATTTAACTTCCATTTGCCTTAATTTACTAGAAAAGGAAAGAGCAAATCACTCCAATATCTTTGCTAAGAAAAACCCATTAAAAATATTGGTGTGCTATGGGGTCAGGAAGAGTTGGACACAATAGAATGACTGAACAACAAACCTCTTACTGAAGGTAACATAAAGAACGTGTGAATTTCCTATCTCACCAATCTCCCCTTGGATAAGAATATGTGGATCCCATCCAAATAGTTGTTGTTTGTTGTGGTTCAGTGGTTTCAGCAGTGTCCAACACTTTTATGACCTTACTGGCATATGACAGGAGTGGTTTGCCATTTCCTTCTCTAGCTAATTTTACAGATGAGGACACTGAAGTAAAAAGGGTTAAGTGACTTGCCCAAGTCACACAGCTAGTACTAAGTGTCTGAGGCCAGATTTGTACTCAGAAAGATAAGTTTTTTCTGACTCTGGAAGGCCCTAAACTCTATTCACTGTGACATCTCATCAAAACCTAGACTTTGCATCTGCTTGCATAAACCTAATATCCTGTGTATCACAGCTACAATATCCCTACCGTCACCTTTCTCCTACTATTGATAGTTCATTAGTTATATTTCATAAGCTCTGCTAGAAAATAAAAGATTCCAAAAACTAAAGCTGAAACACTCTCAACATGTACTGCAAACTCCCTCACTAAATAACCAATGTGATATTTTGTAAATTAGGTCAAGTTTTGATAAAACTATTTAAACTTAATATAAGAAGCCAAATATGGTTAAATTTTCACTGGAAATAGCAGGAAAATAACATTGTCTTATTAAAACTAGATTTTACATTAAATTACTTGTTGATAATATTTATGTAATATTTATTTTTTTAAAAAATTTGTATCATCATCATCAAGGTTAATGTAAGATATCAGCCAGGACAAAAAAAAAAATAGCTTTACTGAAACAAAATGGATTTCTTTAAGAACACTGTCCTTATCATAAACTCATGCTCCATTCATTTCTGATCCCCTACCTGCATCTCCAGTATTTGTAGTACAATTAAAACTATGCGTGGAACACTCCCTTTGTGGTGAACATCTTTGTTCTCTCTTAGTTGCTAATCTTTCTTCTCATTTCAAAATGTTTTGATGACGACAATGATACTATACCCCTTTCCAATTCCATTATCTCCTTCTTCAGTTCAAGTCTACCAGACTCTACTGTAGAGAGCATAATTCCAAAGGGCTGGACATGCTGTTTTGAATGTCAAACATTCATTTGCCTAAAATACTATTTTTAAGGAGAAGATACACAAGGCAAGAATTCACGCAGTCACAAAAAGCAATACAGGGACACTTTCAAAGCCTCTCTGAAGAACTCTGGAATCAATTATAATTCATGGGAGACAATGACACAGAAAGACTACCCATGATATACCTGCATCAAAGAAGGTATTGCGCTCTACGCGCAAAGCAGAATTGCAGAAGCTCAAAATAAATGTGCAAATTTCATGTGCATATCTCCACATGAAATGCTCATGTAGACTATTTGTGTCTGACTTGCGGTATAGCCTTCCATGCTAATAATGGTCTGATCAGTCACACTGTACCTTAGCCCCAACATAGGGGTCCTTCTTTTTGCATGAAGGATAACAATAGTACAAAAAAGTCATTCTTAACCTTGCAATTAAGAACACTGCTCCATAACTTTATCAAATCAAATTCATACTAAACATAAAAGTCATATACAGAAAGTTCAACTATCATACAGATGTAGAGTAGATATTTATTTCAATTACAATCAATGCTAGTAAAGATGTTAAAAAATTTAAAAGAATGTCATATACACCCACAAGATCGATTTTCATTCTGAAAAAGTTAAGTATGACTGTACTATACCTCATCAAATTCTTCAGTCATTTTTCTGATTATTTCAGCATTCTGCATATTCCTGAACATTTCAATTCTTACAGTACCTAGAAAGAGATATTAATAATTATTTCAATATAGTAATATCAATATTAAGTGAAATTTAAGATTATAAATAATTGTTATAATACTGAATTTAATATTAACTTTAAAATGTAATTGTGAGTTTCTTAGAGATATTTTTATTCATCAGAAAGTACCGTTGAAGATTTATACCACTTGAGAAGTTTATTTTTAAAATAATTATGCTAAGTCAATCTCAAGAGGTCCTTTATTTTAAAATCTCATATGGCAGATAATACAAATATATCAAAGCAACAAAAACTTATCTAATCTGTTTTTAAGTTCCAAGAATGGAGACTGCATTTTTCTTAGAAGACTTCTCCACTATTATGTAACACTAAAAGCTTCATGTTTAACAATGGTTTCTTACAGTAATTTTAGGACTTTTATTCCAGTATTGTTCACCACAAAGATGAGTAAGTGACCAGAAGCTTTTTTGTTATAATTGTGTAAAAAAAAAAAGAAAGAAATTGACTATCTTCCTATTTTACCTAATAATTTTATTTTTATTACATATATGAATAATTAGTTGTAAATAAGAACATAAATAAAGATCACTTCATCTTCCCCTACTCTAAGAATAAGCATACCTTGAGTAAGAGAATCCAAGGGTTCTTCAGCAGGAATCTACTTACATATAATTATATAAGGAAACCCAAAGAATTTTCATAAAAGTTTAAGTGTCAGGGAACCTTAATAATCAAAGAGGATATAACAAGTAAAAAGAAATTTAAGATTAAATTCTAAATTTTAATTTAAAGTTCTATGACCAATACTATTCTACATTTGACAATAAGGAAGGAATATTTGTCATTTTATAGGTATAGAAAGCTCCCTGAGAAAAACCTCTTATTATTATAGATAGGCAAATGGTATGCACCTGATAGTTTCAGAGAGTGGTCCAGGACACTAAAGGTTTAAAGACCTGTCCAGGATCACACCAGTATGTGTCAGAGGTAAGACAATATGGGTTACCCCGACTATAATGCAGGCTTTCTCTCTATTATATCATACTACATATCCTGCACAGGAGACATTTAATAAAGTTTATTTTTGTTTGAAGTCACCTATAAAAGAGAATTCTGTTTAGTGTAATTTTATTTAATAAACAAGAAGTAACAATTATGGGCTAAGCAGTGGGAATACGATGAAAAGAATGACAACAGATCTCACTATCAAGAGCTTACATTCTATTGAGGGAAAATATGTACACAGTAAGTAAGTGAATACAAAACATTGAGTTTGATGAATACAAAGCTTGCAGGCCACAGAGAAAGATCTGGGTTAACTACTGTTTAACCTTGGCAAGAAGCCTTTTAAACGCCCAGAAAACTGTCTGCAACTACACGTTGAGGAATAATTGCAGTTGCATTTGTACAGGGAGTTTTTTCACCAGCAATTCCACGAAATAACTTTGTATTTAAAGAAGATAAAATCCCCAAAGTTGCCATACTGTGAAGGGTGAGAATGGGGATGGGCGGGGCGGTGGGAAGAGGTCTTTATTCATGGAGGAATCAAAAAGGTTTCATCTATGAAGCAGGGAGTCTTGATGGGAGATGGAGATTCCAAAGAGGGTGGAAGTATGGAGAACATTCCAGAGAGGGGGAATAGCTTATGAAGAGCCACAGTAGCAGAAAATGTAAAGCCTCACTATGAGAAACAGCAAGATCAGTTAGAACACAGAGTACATTAGGGTACTAATCACTCTGGGAAGTAGCCTGAATGTAAACGGCTACAAATGTCCAATAGGGGTTTATATTTCATCCAACAGGCAATAAGAAGCCACTAAAACTTTTTTGAACAAGTAAATGGCAGGGTCAGACCTGAGCTTTAGGAATACCAATGTGGCAGCTACTTGGGAGGATGAATGGCACAGGAAAGGGACTGGTGGAAGAAAGATCACATAGAAGGATACTAAAGAGATCTAGGAAACAGCGTAGCTGTATTATTAGTGGACATATCAAACTGGATGTCTCATAGGCACACCAAACTCAACATGTCCAAAACATAATGCATTTTCCCATCAAAACCCACTCCTCTGATCATCCTTATTTCTGTCCACAGCACTTTCCTTTCTGTCAACGTAGGTTCTCAACCTTGGAGTGATCCTCAGCTTCTCATTCTGTTTCACCAAGTCTAGATGCCATACCTTCCCATCTCTATTTCAATAATACTTTCCATAGATGTTCCCTTCTACTCCATTCACATAATCACCTTCCAATGGCAACTAGTCTTGTCTACCCTAATGCCTCTCCCTTCTCTAGTACATCTTTCACACGACTGCCAAAGTAATATTTTTAAAACTGAGAAGTCTTACCACATGCTTCTCTTGTCTCTATAATGCTCAGGGTCTATCACTTCTGGGATGAAATATAAGCTCTTCTTTGTGATGATTAAAGTCCTTCAAAACTGGTCTTCACCTACCTTTCTAGGCTTATACTTATACACTATTACCCTTCATTCATTTCAACATCCAGTCAAGATGGATTTCTTGTGGTTCTGCACATGATAGGTCATTTGCAATCTCTCTAGTCTGCTTTTATGCCTGAAATGTTTTTCTGACTCTTAGAGTAGGAACCTTTAACCTCCATCACAGTTCAACTTATGTGCCAGTTCCCACCTGAATATCCAGGGCCTAGTGCTCCCTCCTCCACTAAAATTAGTGTGCATTTAACTTTGCATATATTGCATATATACTTATATATGTATATATTACTTCCTTGCATAGAATGTAAGCTCCCTGAAGGCATATACTTTGATTTTATATTTTGAGTCTCTATACTTAACAGTGTTTGGTATATTGCAGGGATTTAGTAAATTTTTTGCTGACAAAATCTCTAGAGAGAAGAGGATGAAAAATACTAACAACAGAAGGATAAAGATTTGTCAGGTTCTCTTTCTGGACACACTGAGTTTGAGAGGTCTAATATGGACATCTACATGAAGATGTCTGGCAGACAACTGGCAATGCAAAATTGGAGTTCTGGAAAAACAAGAGTGTGAACAAGTAAACTTCAGAACAAGGAGTCAATTAGTACAGAGATGATAACTGAACTCAAAGGAATTGATGGGGGAAACAGGGAGTTGTCATGAAATATGAGTAGAATGTGAATAGGTTAATTCATATGAAATCAAGGAAAGAGAAAGTTTTAAGAAAGAAAGAGTGGTCAGTAGTTTGATGAGGTCCAATAGAAACATGACATTTTTTTTTAAAAAGCTAACATGAGAAAAACTACAATCACATTGAATGTATTCTTTCAAATTTTGACAAATTAGTTACATATACAGAAGATAAAATTGTATATTTTACAAGACTAAAATCAACTATGATTTTTATTTTAAAAAGTTTATTTTAAAATGACATTTACTAGCTGTTCCTATAATACCCCACCTGAGATTTTAAAATTATACAAGAATTTCATTGTAACTCCATGTTGAAGAGATTTCAATTCAAGCAAGCTGAGGGAGAAAAATGTTGCCCCAAAAGAACGAGTAATGAGATGAATAACTTCACATCCCAACCCCGCTTCCTGGACACCACTTTCCAGACAATTCACATGATCAGAGTGGCAGAAGTGGTAGAAGGCACTTAAGAGTCAATATAGTCCAATCACACATTTTTATTAATTTGTTTTTAATATTTTTATCTAAACCAAAATAAAACAAGCACTTCCATACATACAATGGAAAAAAAAGGGGATTGCACATGAAACTGCAAATCTCAAATATGCATAGCTTGCTTTTCAAGGTTCTGATAAATTTGGTATGTAACTTTTATAACTGTTCTGCCTGTGTATTATGTCTTCTGATTTTCCTTCAGGGTTCTTCTATTAACTTAAAAAAAAATGCTCCAGTGATGCCATTTTCCTCTTTCTTGAAGGGAAATGCTATTTCTAGTCTACAGTGAAAAACAGGAACAAAAAAACCCCTAACAAATAGGCACTGTCAAGCAAAACAAATTCCAACCTTGACTGTCTTAAAAGCATGTTCTATAATTAAGTCTGAGCCTCTCACCACAATATCAGAAGGGGGTGGGAATAGCATGCTTCATCACTGGTTCTTCAGCATCCTTCCAAATATCTCATTTTACAAATGAGATGGAAACTGAGGCTTGGAAAGCCTCAGTAATTTGTCTGAGGTCATATAAGGCAGGATTTGAACATAGGTACTTCTCTGAAGTCACAGACAATGCTCCTTCTATTTTACCATCTACTAATAATGTAAAATTATGAAACTAATTTCAAAATTATATTTTTATCTATAAACTAAAGACTTGTTCTCATCTAAAAGGGGTTAAACTAGCTTTATGAAATTTAAATATGAAATTAATTTCACCTGTCAAACATTATTTGTATCCCTTGTATAAGTAAAATTTTAACTGCAGGCATAAGTATATCAATGAATCAAAAAACATTTATTAGTTCACATATTATATACTACATGCCAGGCATTCTTGTAAGCACTGGAGACAGAGAAAAGTAAAAACAATCCCTACATTCAAGAGACAACATGAATATAAGACATGAAGTAAATGGAGGGTAATTTCAGAGTGGAAGTTACTAGCAGATGAAGAGAAGCCTGGGACAGGCTCCATGTGGAAGAAGGAGCATATAAATAAAGTCTTGAGTCCAGGTTAGAAAACAAAATCTATACATAAAGCCAGAGGTCTCCTACTGATTTCAATAAAAATTTGGATGAGTCTCTTGAGAATAAATTATAAGACAGTGCTTAGGGAATATTTGGAAGGTTAACAGAATTTAATTAAAGAGCTTGATTTAAACATCATGGATCTAGCTCTACCAGTGAGTTCAGAGTCTATCTGGACATGTTCATTTTGCAAATCATCAGAGACACTGTAGCTAAATTTATTGAGGATCCGAAACAGGAGAGTTGGGGTGTAAGGAAATAATATTAGATGGATGTACCTAAAAAAAGTGAAACTAAGGATTAAACTCAGGGAGAAAGACTAGGAGTGATGCTGTGGAGAGGAGAGGTAAAAAATGTTAATAAGAGGAATACAGAAAGCAGCAGGTAGGAGAGATCAGCTAGCTCCTCTTTCACCTTCACTTATGTCAGGTCCCTACCACAATTTTTTGCACCCATGGCAGTTGGGGCTATGCTATAGGGAAATGATGCCTGGGACTACAGCAGGGGGCAAACTGTTGCTAGTGGTATTGGTCAGATATATTAATGATTTACAATTTCAATTATGCCCATGTGTAAACAGTTTACTATTAAACCGTTCACACTGAAACATGAAACTCAGGGTTGCTATATAATGAAAAAATTGTTGTAAATGGAGGGCAACACACTTAAGAATATGGTATAGACATTAAAGATTGGCAAATGAATACAGAGTGCAACATGTTAAATTCTAATATTTCACATAATTGTCAACTGACACAATTCCTAATTACGTTTGTGATGGAGCATGGGGACACGCATTTCTAAATTATGTCTCCCAGGTCAGGTTTTGGCAGTTGCTTCTCTTGGGTAACTTTCTATTGCCAAGTGGGAAAACAAAGTGATGGGGTCAGGATGAGGGTGCCATTATTAAGGGTGACTTCTACTTCAAGACTTCTTAATGACTGGCAAAGTACCCATGAATTTAGAAAAGAATAAAAAGAGTTGGAGTTACTGAAACAAACAAGAATGGTGGAGTAGCCTGAAGTAGAATGAGGATAATGTAATTATTGTCAAGAAAAAGATGAAATTTCTGGAAGAAAGGGTTGGTCAATAGTGATCCAATACTATAGGAAAGTCAAGGAGAACTTAAAACTGAAGAGTGTTCATGGGGCCTGGTAATAACTTTGAATGTGTTTAAATACAGGAATGGGGCCAGAAGCTCATCTAGAAGGCATTAAATTGTTATCATACAGAATTACGATAAATGTAAAGATGAAAGTATCAGGAATAAGGAGGTAAGCATTTGATTTATTGTTGTGCCACTAATGAGTGATATGCCTCTGAGCAAATAATTTTTACCTTACTATGCTTTAGTTTCCTAATCTGTTTAGAAGAAAAGGGGCCAAAACAGATAGCATCTAATGTCTTTATCTTGCACATCTCTAAAACACAGTGAATACAGGAAATGGAATAGTCGGTAAAAGTTATAATGAAACTACTCATTATAAAAGTTTGCAGTCCTCTGAAATAGAAGACAGTATATTCTTAAATTACTTTATTTTGCCCCATTTGTTTCTGTATCCCTGTCTGTAGTGTTCTTTGGTCTTTCCTCCTTCTTTATTCATTAGGCTCTGTTTTGTTTTAAACGAAATCTAATTCAAGGATCTTACTTGAATATGAAGAAGTCTGAACTTTAAATTATCAATTTAAAATGTTAGGATTCATGAGAGGGTTCCACCTTTAAATGGTAACCACCATGTATACCATTCAATTCATCAAATAATATATTTATGACATAAAATGTACTTCCAAGGGGAAAAACAGTATGATTAAATTTATCAAAATGGCTTATATTCAACATTTCAGGAACACATACACACAAAACAAAACAATACATAAGATGTTTTACACATCATTTATGTTTTATTTTGATATTTTCATTTTATTTCATGTGCAAATCTATTTTAGAGTGCTAATACCTAAAAAGCAGTGACTATAACTGTGACTCGCTGTATATCAGTGGGTCTAGTATAATCTACAACAATTAGGCACTTGATAATGGCTTTTGATAAAAATTTGTTGTTCTTCAGTCACTTCTGTTGTGTCCAACTCTTTGAGGCCCCATTTAGAGTTTTCTTGGCAAAGGTTATTTTACAGATTTGAGGAAACTAAGGCAAACAAGGTTAAGCAACTTGCCCAAGATCATATAGCTAGTATGTGTCTGAGGCTAAATTTGAATTCATGAAGATGAGTCTTCCTGACTCTATGTCCAGTATCACTTCGAAACCCCTTCAATAAAGTTAATGATGACAAAATGAGAATCAACTTTATCATACACGTAAAAAGGTATTAAAAGACAGCAGGAAAAGATATTTTTAATGTCAAAAAGTGTGGGTCAATATGATCTACACACATTTTATATAGTATAAATATATAAATAAATGTATAGCATAAATATGTAAATAAATGTATAGCATTTTATAAGCATAAAGATGCTTACATGTTGCCAGTAATAACAATAGGGAGGTAAAGTTGGTAATCAATATTTTCTAGGCACAACCCTATTAGGCTCTGAATTTACAATAGATATTAACATCCAGATCTAGGGATACACTGATAAAGTGTAAAAATATAGTATATTCCTAAGTTTATAGGATGCATAACGTATTATTTCCTTTATGGAAAGGAAAACTATATAAATTTAAAATTCATTCAGTATACTAGTTGCATACAATCTCAAAAAGAAGGCCAGGAGTTGGCAAAGTATGGTCCTCAGGCCAAATATGTCCCCTCCCTGTCCTGTTTTCATATGGTTGGTTAGCTTCTGGGTCAGATTTGGCTTGAGGGCCATGCTTTGTGGACCTGTGGTCTAATCTAAGGAAATAATAGCCATAAATCTCGAGATGTGGCAGAATTTATTGCATAGCACAGACACTCAACTGATGCATGACTGACTAACTTAAGGTAGTTAAGCAGCAAACCAATTTGTTCACAAGCGTACAAATGAGAATTCTAGAAAGGGATGCTGACCTAAAAATGACATAATGTAAGTACATATTATGTTGACATTTCATTATCAATAACAGACCTGAAGTCAAGAAATATTACCCTTGAAAGCTAGACTCAATTTTCATGAACATGAAGTCTATATAATATGTATATATGCGCACACACTTCATTATACAAATGAAAAGACATCCAAATTACCACATAATGATAAACAGTATTGTGCAGTGAAAAAACTGCTAAATTTGAAAAGAACTAAGTTTCAATAAAACTTTGCACACTGGATTTGAAATTAGTGGGCCTGAAAAAATATCATTTAGCAGCTGTGTCATTTAAACCAGCTCAACCTCCATTTCTTCATCAGTATAAAGGTGATGGGGTAGCTAGGTGGTGCAGTGGATAGAGCACCAGTGCAGGAGTCAGGAAGACTTGAGTTCAAATGTCACCTCAGACACTTGACACTCAATAACTGTGTGACCTTGGGCAAGTCACTTAACCTCAATTGCTTCATCCTGGGTCATCTCCAGTCATCCTGATGAGTATCTGGTCACTGGATTCAGATGGCTCTGGAGGGGGAATTGAGGCTGGTGACCTGCACAGATCTCCCTCACTCAAAACAAAGTCAAGTGTAAGTCATGTCATTATTTTTGATTGAATGGTCTTCACCAGCGAAGGATGAACACACAGACATAAAAGTGATAGCATATAACTCGCAATTATATACTAAAAGAACGAAATGATACAATGCTTAATTCTTCATAGAAATGGTTCACTGGAATAAAAAAGTAAAAGAGGTCAGGCTTTTTCATCAGTTTGAGTACCCCCTCCACTAAAGGAAATCACAACACCTTAGTAGATGGATTTTAGAAGATATTACAGCAGGAAATAAATCTTACAATGCCTAATCCTTTGTGAAAAGGAGTATCTTTAATTGTAACATGGGACAACAGATATAAACCCTACCATCCCTTTCCAGATGAAGAGGAGCTACCAGAATTTAAATAATTTCTGCCAGTCCTGGGTTTTGAAAATCCAACATTGCCTACCACAACACAGTGGAGCATTAGAACAGGAACTCAGTAGTATAAAACAAAAAAATTAGATAATTATTTTCTTATAGCAAAATAAAGGATTGTTATTCATTGAGTCTAAAAGATTACATTAATTATGCAGAACCAAAATAATTGGTACTCATCAATATTCAAGATTGATAAGCATAATAAATAACATGGGAAGCAAAGTAAAAACCAAAGAGGTAAATTATATTCAAAAATTCTTTGCTTTCTGTTTTACATTTAATGTTTGTGATACATACATATACAGGTATAATAAGCACACATACACAGACACTTATGCCAATATTGCGTATTTTAATATTTCAGAATTTTCTGGAATTCAAGGACTAAAATTATAAACCAACCTAATTGTCTCTAAAAAATGTTCCATGTAACTCATACATAAACTCAACAGTCAGTTCCTGAAAACACTGATCAACTTGCTTAATTTGCTAAATAATAATTTAATTCATCTTTGTATTACCGTGTTTTCCTACTGACAGTTTATTTTCTTTCCAATTCCCTTTTGCAACCAAAAATTTCTTGGGATGAAAGAAAAAAATTATTTCAACCATAGACTTCTCTTTCCAATTTCCTGATTGTTATTACAACATGAAAACTGTATAATTACAGGTGATACTTAACATAATATGTTGTAAAAGTTAATTTGTAAGTTGGATGACTGGTTAAACAAGTACTCTTTCATAAAAATCTTATTATACAAGGTGGTTGAATTTTGCTCTTAAGGCCAAAGCAATCTATAATACTTAATTTCTATGAAATCCTATATATTATTACTTCTGTCCTAATATGCACGCTGAATTAAAGTTAGGGCTGTCAGAAACACCCTTTTTTACCACCATAACCCAAGCAATAAAATTTCTCCACACAGTGCCACCTAAAGCAAAGGTATATGATTTTTTTTGTTTAACAGCTAAGTAACTTTGAAGTAATAACAGCTGACACTCTTTATACACTTTAAAAAATCTGAGAGCAGGGTCAAAGAACTCTAACACCTGAAGTAGGAAGGGATAGGAAAGATTCTAGTAGAAGCAGAATGAATGTAGTTACCCAAAATAAACTGTAGTTCAGCTACATCAGTGTACTAGTTATGTGGCAAGCAATCAAGAGCTACTTATTCCATCTAGTTCTTTCTTTTCTTTTGAAATCTCATATAGCAGAGCCAAGATGACAAAACTACTCTAGCTCTCCCCCCATAAACATTAAAATACCTGTAAAAAATGACTCTAAACAAATTCTAGAGCACAAGAAGCCACAAAATGACAGCGGGATAGAGATTTCCAGCCCAAGACAGCCTGGAAAGCTGACAGGAAAGGTCTATCACACAGGGCTTAGAGCTGGGTGCATCCCAGACTGAGCTGACAGGATGGAAGCAAGCTTCAGGGTGACGAATCACAGACAGCAGCTGCCATTCCCAGACTTCTCAACCCACAAACGCTAAAGACACCTTCAAAGATCAGTAAAAAAGTATTTTCACGTGGGTGAGAAGGGAACATGGTCTGCCCCAGGAGTGTGCCATGGACTAGAGACTCTTGGGGAACAGAGCAGCTCATCTGGGTCTCAGTCTTGAATTGAGGTCTTGGGGCGAGGAGCAGCTTTGGCATGGTAAGCTGGTGGTACCTTTGGAGAGGGAACCCTACTCACAGTTCCAGGGCAGAATAGAGTGTTTGTGGTTGCTCACAGACCAGAGTACAGGCCAGGGAGAGGAGTAAACTCTTCTCCATTGATTGTGCCACCGTGGAGGAGGTGAGAACTTACAGATCCCTGGAGATGTCTGAGAGAGAAGCTGCACAAAGCATCTGAAGCTTAGGGTAGTACACCCTCTAGGGTAGAATACCCTCCATTTGACAAAGGACTCAAATGGCAAGTAACTGGCTGGGAAAATGCCCCAAAAGGGGAAAAAAATAAGACCATAAAAGATTACTTTCTTGGTGAAAAGGTATTTTCTTCCATCCTGTCATATGAGGAAGAAGAAAGCACATCATCAGAGGAAGACTTCTAAATCAAGGCTTCTACATCCAGAACTTCCTAAAAAAATATGCAATGGTTTCAGGCTATGGAAGAGGTCAAAAAGAATTCTGAAAACCAAGGAAGAGAAGTAGAGCAAAAATTGGGAAGAGAAATGAGAGTGATACAAGAAAATCATGAAAAGTGAATCAACAGCTTAATAAAGGAGACCCAAAAAGAAGCTGAAAAAAATAACACCTTTTAAAATGGACTAATCCAAATGGCAAAAAAGGCCCAAAAAGACAATGAGGAGAAGAATGCTTGAAAAAGCAGGATAGGTCAAATGGAAAAGGAGGTTCAGAAGCTCAATGAAGAAAATAATTCTTTAAAAATTAGAATGGAGCAGATGAAAACTAATGACTTTATGAGAAACCAAGAAACTATAAAAGAAAACAAAAGAATGAAAAAACAGAAAACAAATGTGAAATATGCCATTGGAAAAATAACTGACCTGGAAAAACATCTAGGAGAGATCATTTAAAAAGTATGAGACTACCGAAAAACCATGATCAAAAAAAGAGCCTAGACATCATCTTCCAAGAAATTATCAAAGGAAATTGCCCTGATATTCTAGAACCAGGGGGCAAAACAGAAATGGAAAAAATTCACTGATCACCTCCTGGAAGAGATCCCAAAAGGAAAACTCTCAAGAATATTGTAGCCAAATTCCAGAATTCCCAGGTCAAGGAGAAAATATTACAAGCAGACAGAAACAATTCAAGTACTGTGGAAATACAATCAGGATAATACAGGATCTAGCAGCTTCTACATTAAGGGATCTTGATGTACATTAATCCACATTAAGGACTTGGAATATGATAATTCCAGATCAAAGGAGACAGGATTAAAACCAAGAATCACCTCTTGGTGGGGGGAAGGGGGGGATGATGGAAGGGAGAGCAATGGGAGGAGGGAGCAATTAAAAATCAACACTATTGGGGAGGGACAGGATCAAAAGAGAAAGTAGAAGAAATGGGGGGCAGGATAGCATGGAGGGAAATAGTTAGACTTATACAACATGACTATTATGGAAGCCATTTGCAAAACAAAACAGATATGGACTATATTGAATTGCTTGTCTTCCCAGTGGGGATGAGTGAGGAGGGAGGGAGGAAGAGAACTTGGAACTCAAAGTTTTAGGAACAACTGCTGAGTCCTGTTCTTGCATACAACTAGGAAATAAGAAATACAGGTAATGGGGTATAGAAATTTATCTTGCCCTACAGGACAAAAGAGAAGATGGGGATAAGAGAAGGTAGAGATGTTAGAAGAGAGGGCAGATTGGTGATAGGGGTAATTAGAATGCTTGGAGTTTTGGGGTGGGGGAGGGGAGAACTGGGGAGAAAATTTGGAGCTCAACATTTTGTGGAAATGAATGTTGAAAATGTAAATAAATAAATGTTTTTTTAAAAAATGAAAAAAAGAAAGAAAGATCTGGATTGGCCACAAGGTAGGTTTGAGAGAGCATTACCCAGGAAATGATCAATCAATAATGGTTTACTAAATTCTTACTATGTATTGAGCACTAGGTTTGGCAACAGTACCAACAATGGAAATTTAATAATGAACTCCTAAATGTCAAAATTTAAAGATCACATTTTACTAACAATTAATGACCACATGAAAGACAACAATAATGATGAGACAGCAAACCGAAAATTTCTGGGATATCACAAAAGCAATCCTCAAAGGAAAAAAAATTTATAAAAACATACAAAAGCACACACACTCACATATATCTTAAGAAATACATTAACAAAATAGGAAAATAAACTTAACGAAAATGTAACCAAACAATCAGAAGGCATACAATAAGCACAAAAGAGTAAATCTTGAAAATTAGAAGAGAAATTGATCAACTGGAAAAATATTATGAAACCTACCAAAAAGCTTGCATTATACCAATGGAAATGTGTATATGAGTAAGTAACATAAACACAGTTACTTAATACAAGATAATTTCATAGTGATATGAAGAAAGATGTCACGCATGCTATAGTGCTGGAGCTGAATCTTGAAATAATAAAGGGATTGTAAGAGGTGGAGTGAGAAAGGAGTATGGGAGTCAAGACCTAGAATATTGTTAGAGGGACAAAGAACAAAATTGATATTTAGATGTGCAGGTGAATTATGAATAAGAAGAATGTAAAAGGTGTGTGGAGTCAGATTTTGAAGAGTTTTAAAGTTAAACAGAATCCTGGGAGCTACCAATACTTCCAAACAGCCCCTTGAGGTGCAACCATCAAAAATATCACAACACAGAACAAACATTTCTATAAAATTTTGCAGTATCTTCCAAAAATCCCAAAATACTTCATTATGATATGGAAGTAACCCTCTAAATTTCAAAGGATATTTCAGTAAAGTAAAAATTTCTACTATTTTGGAAAGTCCTTTATCGCATACTAGCAACTGATTATATTTACCGAGCAATAACATATCTAGGTAGAGAAAGTTCCATTTCCAGTATATAGCTAGCTTGCAGATTAATCTGTTGATGATGACAGTCAATTAAACAGAAATAACCGTGCATCAAACATTACTGAATGCATTAAATACTTGACTTTAGAACAATTTAAAGGCAAGTTTTATGTAGCATTACTCATGTCAAACAATCTCAAATGGCAAGCTTAATACAGATACTTTGTACAACTGAATATAGATGCAAAGTGGTCAGATTTGGGGTGTATATTAATCTACCATAACTTTCTCAGTACAAGGCTAGGGTTCTGTGAAAGACTGAGAAATGCTTAACAAGATTAATTCTATGACCTTTTTCAGCTAAAATTTTAGGACTTTGTATAGTGGGCTCTGTTCATCCTTTTTTATTTCTTAAGCTTTTTTAAATTTCAAATTTTTTAAATTAAATTTTAAATTTATTTGCGTTGAGTTCTTAAATAACCTTACCTCAGAAAAGGAAATTGAACAAGCCATCAATGAACGCTCTAGGGAAAAACCTCCAGGACTAGATGGATTTACAAGTGAATTCTATCGAACATTTAAAGAACAGTTAATTCCAATACTACATAGACTATTTGGGAAAATTGCTGAAGGAGTCCTGCCAAATTCTTTTTATGATACAAATATAGTTCTGATAACTAAACCAGGAAGAGCCAAAACAGAAAGAAAAGTATAGACGAATTTCTCTAATGAATATGGATACAAAAATTTTACATAAGATATTAGCAAAAAGAATACAGCAACTTATCACAAGAATAATACATTATGATCAGGTAGATTTATGCCAGGAATGCAGCACTGGTTCAACATTTAATTATATTAGCATTATTGATCACATCAACAAAACTAACAGAAACCACATGATTATCTCAAAAGATGCAGAAATAGCTTCTGACAAAATACAATATCCACTCCTACTGAAAACACTGGAAAGCATAGGAATAGAACTTGCCATAAAATAATAAGCAGTATCTCTCGAAAACCATCAGCAAGCATTATATGCAATGAGGAAAAGCTAGATGCATTTCCAATAAGAACAGGGTTGAAACAAGGATGTCCATTATCACCACTGTTATTCAATATGGTATTAGAAATGTTGGCTGTGTTCTTTGTGGTGGCCAAAAACTGGAAAGGAAGAGGTTGCCTATCAACTGGGGAATGGCTGACTGTGGTATGTGAAGGTAATGCAATACTATTGTGCTATGAGAAAGGATGAATAGAGAGACTTCAGAGAAGCTTGGATAGACTTATATGAATTGATGCTGAGTAAAGCAGCAAAACCAGGAGGACTTTGTACACAGTAACAACTACAGTGTGAGAGGAATTTTTCTGGTAGACTTAGTACTTCATTGAAATGCATGGACTTAAAAAATTTCCAATGGACTTTTGAGGTAAAATGCCTTCCATATCCAAAGAAAGAACTATGGAATTGGATTGCAGATAGAAACACACCATTTTCTTTTGTAAAAGGTTTCACCCATTCATTTTAATTCCTCTATGCAACATGCATGTAATAGGAATGTACATGTAGAACATGTAAGACTGTAAGCTATCTTAGGGAGGGAGTGGAGAGGGAGAGGGGAATGATGGGGAGAGAGTGAAAAAAAAATCTAAGATATATGGAAGTGATTGTGGAACACTGAAAACAAATAAAAAAAATAATTCATTAGAAAAAATTCCACTTTGTTCATTTTTTATTTTGCCATTTTCATTCTTCTCCCTCTTCATTTGAATCAAGGTGGTTAAAAGTTTATTAAATTTGGGGGCGGAGCCAAGATGGTGGAGTGGAAAGACTCACATTTGCTAGCTCCAAATCCACAGCCCATAGATTTCCTGTAAAAAGAACTCCTGACAAATTCTGGAACAGTGGAAGCCCCGCAGCAACACAGTGAAGGAGATTTCCGTTGCAGAGAGCCCTGAAAAACCGAACGCAAAGGTACCCCGGGCGGGAGCGGAGCCCTGCCCTGCGGAGCGCTCCCCTTCCCCGCCCCGGCCGCACGGCACTGAGAGGAGTGAGCAGACCCAGGCAGGCGTCACGGACCTGAATCTCCGGGAGGCCGCGAAGGTCCCTCCACCCACAGACGCACAGGTCAGTGAGAGAGATGGGCTGAGAGGGGAGCGGGGGATCTCCGGGACTCAGACCCCCTCGGGAGGCTGCGGCTGCTGCAGAGGCAGAGGCCACTCGGGCAGAGGCAGAGGCCGCTTGGCCAGAGGCCCCCAGAGCAGGCAGGAGCTCCACCCCAGCTCCATTACAAAAGATCTCTGCATGAACCCCCTGAGGGAACTGAGCCTGAGAGGCGGCCCTGCCCCCACCTGAGAACCAGCAGATAAGCTCCCACTGAAGAGCAGTCAGGCCTGCCGCCAAAAGCCCTGAGGCTGGGGAGCAGCATTTGAATCTCAGACCCCAAGCACTAGCTGGGCGGATCTAGGCCAGGGGGTG
>CM053771.1:274921171-274946681 GCA_028658325.1 Potorous gilbertii | reverse complement strand
GAGGAAAAACTGGGAAAAGAAATGAGAGAGATGCAAGAAAAGCATGAAAAACGAGTCAATACCTTAATAAAGGAGGCCCAAAAAATGCTGAAGAAAATAGCACCTTGAAAAATAGGCTAACTCAATTGGCAAAAGAGGTTCAAAAAAGTTTATTAAATTTGTTTCTTATTTATCACTTCCATAGTTTTTTTGGTTTCTATTTGATCAATTTTTCCTTTAATTTTCAAGATTTCTTCTTATGTTCTTCTTTTCTGTTTATTTGCATGCCTTCTAATTTTTTGTTTTATTTTCATTAAGCTTCTTTCTCATTTTGTTAATACATGTCTTAGGGTATACAACTATATCCACACATATTTATATATAACCTACTAAGATCTACATATAGAGAAATCAGCATCTTTTCCTTGAAGACTACTTTTGTGTGCCATTTGAGAACTTTTGGCATGTTGCCCCATTATCATTTTTATCTTTTACATAGCTATTAAGATGTTCATAAAAATGATCTTTAAATTTGGATACTGAACACTTCACTATTAAGTCTCAGGTCTCTTTCTTTTGCTTGTGTGCTTGAATTCATTATTATTTTTATTCCATTAGGATTATCAAGGGAAGTGCTTAGTATTTTGCCTACATGTATTTATTTGCAATTTCTCTATGCCTAGTTTTTTTTTTTTAAATGCCACATTGTGTGGTAGGTACTGTGGATACTGCATTAGTGCTACATTTGGTGACGAGGATGGGATCATGAAATATCAGATCGCTATTTGGATGCAGAAAGGCTTTAGAGAGAGAAAAGGCTATCTGTGGATGGGAGGATTTACCTTATTCTTCCCTAGAAAGAGAAAGGGCTAAAAGCACAGGGTCTGTGAAAACTGGAAAGCAAGGCTAAAGAAGGGAGAACCTAGAGATTTGAGAAGATGTTTGCAAGGAATATCAACAGAACCGGGGAAAAAACTGAAAGTGTGGAGAAGATGGGATGTACTGACAAGTTATCTATCAAGTTATGTGTAGGAGCAGAGACAGGCTGCTGGGAAAAAAAACTTCAGATCAAAAATGAATTAGCAGGGTTGTATGTGAGGCTTTCTAAGCTACCATGTTTTAACGTTCCTTTGGAGAAGCAAACTAGAGGGTTTCAGGTGATAGAAGAAAAAGCTCTTTGGTTAGCTCAGGAAAATAAGCAAAAACGGAACAAGAGAAAGGTACATGCGGCCTCTTCACAGGCTGGGCTTGACTGGGGCCCAAACCCCTGCCAAGAGGATGCATGGGAAGAGAATGAAACAACATTAGATGAGAAGACTCAAGTTCATCCAATAGTAAGAAGAAAGCAGGAGAATCTGAGGGTACAGTGTTCAGGGAGATAACTGAGGATTTTACTTAGCAGGAGGTCACAGATAGTTTGAGTTGGTTCACTTAAAGGTGGGAGAATCATTGGTATCTTGGATGGTGAGAATCAGTGAAAAAGATAAATTTCCTTGAGGGAGAAGAACAAATAGCCAGTGGATTCAGTCAGAATAAATTGACAAGAATTGTTTACCGCTCATTTGAGAGCAGAGGTAGATTTCGGGAGAATAGATGGCATTCCAACTAAAGAACTATTCAAAATGTATCAAGAAAAGGGGCTTGATATTAGACTGAACAGGGAAATAAGAAGTGTTCCTATAGATCCTCCTGAAAACATTGTATCCAAGTTATTCATATCTATAGGGAGAATAGGAAGTTGGCCAGTCCCCAGTTTAGATTAAGTAAAGTACCTCTTTAGCCAGAATGATGACTCCAAAACAGCAAGTTAAAAAACAGTAAACAGTGAATGAGGCTATGACAGTGGGTTCATGGATCCCCAAAGCATGGATGACTATATCTAAAATGCTTCTGGTTATTGTTTCCTTGTTTCCTTTTAGCTTTTTGTCTGTTTACCTTGTTTGACAGATTTGTTTTCTGCAGGCTTAATACCTTCCACCTGTAAATGCCTTATTGCTTAGGCTGGATGACACACACCCCTGGTGTCGACCAAGCTCCAGGTGCCAGTTGAGGAACTGATCCCTTGATTGGGACCTCTTCGGGAAGGTACAGCTCTATCTCTAATTTCAGCAGGATGTTTCTATGAAAAAAGAGACCTCTGTCCCCAAAGGATTGGCCCTCATTTGTTCGAGGGAGTGATGGGGTACTTGTGCTCAAGTCCCACCCTGAGATCTTTTTTAAATATGTTTACTTTGTTATCCCTGTTAAAGTTCTGCTGATACCAGTTGCCCCACCAACCTATGTGTGTGTTCACCCTTCATTGCCAAAGAAGATCATGCCATCTGATGACATGACTTGCACTTGACTTTGTTTTGAGTGAAGGAGGGCTGTGCAGGTCACCAGCATCACTTCTCCTCCAGAGCCATCTGAATCCAGTGACCAGATATTCATCAGGATGACTGGAGATGACCCAGGAGGAGGCAATTGGGTGACTTGGCCAAGGTCACACAGTGAGTATCAAATGTCTGAGGTGAGATTTGATCTCAGGTCCTCCTGACTCCTGCACTGGTGCTATATCCACTGCACCACCTAGCTGCCCCTATTTTAAATAGTAAAATTAAATTAAATCCATTAATAGGCCCAAGTGACCTGCCTGGGTTACATGGAAGTCTGAGTCAGGAGGAACCTGTAGTGGTAGTTGGCTGAACAAGTAGAGCAGGAAGTGAATTAGAGCAGTCAGAGATGGGAAAGACAGAGTAGAAACAATTAGTGTGAGAGGGTGAGTTTGTGATTTTGTTTGAGAGAGCCTGTTTGTGATTTAAGGCAGCTGGTTTGTGGAAAGCCTAACAGAGGGAAGACTTGCGGATGGTAGAGCCCCCTGCATTGCTATTGTGTATAGATTTCTTCGTTGTTAAGATGGATTTGGTTTTCTGGTGTTTGGTTCTCTTTTCCTTGTGGAATGTCTGCTATATTTTGTGATTCAGAACAGTGTTGGCATATACATAGCCACTGTGAATATTGGAATGGTGCTGCAGATGGTCCCACTCAGATCTAAATACTCCATCAGTTTATTCCTCTATTTGATCACTTGTTTATCTTTCTATATTTTTTTAAACTCTGGTAGTGATACATTAGTGTTTCCTACTAATGTAGTTAATATTTAATTAATTAATTTTTCTTTTATGAATTTAGATACCATGTCACTTGGTACATGTCTTATTTTAGTTTATTTTACTATCCAAATGTCTTTATAAAGGTGCCATGAATTAACTCCAGTAAATGATTCCCACCCTAGTTAAAGTATAAAAGGTTCAATCAATCAATCACAGACTTTATACTAAGTGTAAAAAATCCTTCCAACTGCAGTGACTTTGCACAAGAATCATGTTCCTATAGCTGAGAAAACTGCACCTGGCTTCAGGGATTTTCTATAAATTTTTAAGATAGAACCCTTGAGAGGCTGTATGTAGCAATCCTGGCTTTCAAAAAGCATACCCTTAAGAAGGTACTGTCTTGGTGGGGGAAGGAGAAGTCTTACCTTTGGACATGGCCAGGTCACTTTCCCCACCAGCCCAAACCCTTTAGCCTGAGGGGAGACTTGGTACTTCAAGGGGTCTAGAGGATTTGTGACTTCTCAGGTTTCTGCCATTACTGAAGTTATGTCACCAAATAGAACAGTCTGGATGTAGCTTAACTATGTTTAAGAGGAACTCCTTGAATACCACAGACATAGAAGAAAAAGGCTTCTATCAATGAGGCCATGTCAGTTACTCCTTTGATGAATGGAGTATCTAAGGCTCAACCAACTTTTTCTTGGATTCTGTATGTTCCTCTAAAGAGTATATTATAGCTTTTTTTTTTAAGTTGAGGGTGGAGGGAAGAGGCAGAAGGGAAGAACATACTAACAGTTATTACTGCATCACCTTAGTAAACGTCCCTTTATAATAACAAACTAAGAGTGGCTTGACAAAATAATTTTCAACAGACAATCTTGGGGAAACATACAGGCAGAACCTTGACCTCACTTAGTTAGAAAATTACTCCTCACCTTTCAGGTATGTATCCTAGAAGCTGGAAAGGGAGACGTAATCAAGTTCTGGGGCCCTAGTCATTGGTAAGAATTGAGATAAAGAGTCTCAGTCTATATTGGTTAAACATTACATCTAAGCAACTAAGAAAAGATAGTTTCTGGTCCTTTTCCACGGGTAAAGTTAGGAGAGGGATGGCATTTTCTTCTCTCCAAAGAAAGTATATTGGATACACATTGACATTCATTAAATTACATCTCTAATATTTATGCCTATGTATTTTATTACCTCTACTAGATTCTACAATCACTGCCCTCACATAAAACTTTTGTGAAATTTTAAAGCATTACAAAGGTAAATTATTATTTTTGCCTCCCTCCATAATAACCGCCAAAAAACAGGTACTTGGTTAAATATTTGCTGAGTAACAAAAATGTGCCAGTGCTGTAATGCTCAAAAAGTGCTGCATTCAATCAGAAAATGATTATCACAATTAGGGAGGCAGGGCTAACAGAGTTAAAACAAAGGGAATCACTGCTGTCAGTACATACTGTTTTTTTAGGGACTGCATTTTCTTACACACCAGAACACAGAACAAGGATTTTATGTGAAACTATGAAATCTCCATTTCATACTTTTAGCTTTAAAAAAACAAAAACTTATTAAAAAAATGCAATCTTCTTACTATACAAGTAATTTTCAAAACTGTTCACTGGTCTAAGGTTCCTTCTCAAATTCCTTCTGTTCTTTTCTATACATTTTTACAAAGGAAAAAATGGTCCTACTTTTGGGGCATCACTACTGTTAACATTTTCTCCCTCCTAGCCCGTCCCCCCCATTAAAACTCAAAGAAAGATGCAAATGGTAGATTGTCAATAAATGTTTGTTGACCTGCTTTGTATGAAATCCACTTGTTCATAGGAAACACTTATTTGCACAAAATACTGTTATGTCTTTGCTAATTTTTTTATTAATTTGCATTAATAAGATTTTTATTTCTTTGCTTTATGTTTACTTGGTTTGGATATTACGATTACATAGATTCATAAAATGAGTTTAGTGTACTCCATTTTATAATTACTGAGAACAATTTTCTTAAATTAGCTATCATTTAAATGTCTGCTGTATTTCACTTATAAATCAGCCTGGACAAAGCCTATTTCCCCTCTTTAATATATCACTTATGGCTTGCTACAGGATTAAGATTTAAAGAAACATTAATGGGACATTATATATTTTTGTAGATAATCGTCCATTCCTTTCAGCGAAAGTTTTGCTAGAATATTATAATTGTGAATAATAATGCTAGATAACTAATTATTTTTATTTTCTCTGCCTTGGTAATGAGTTAAAATCTTGAGAGAGTCCTTGAAAAAATAGAGGTTTATAAATGTTCAATGACCATGTGAAAAAAGGACACATATTCAACAAAAGTATTTTCCTTCATCACAGAGGATGTCCCCACATGGCAGTCAAATATAACAGGCATTCCTTAGAAATGGTGAATTCCTCTATATGCTCGAGCTTTCAGATGACATCTCACCAAGGCATCTAACTTTGCAAAGCCTACTGAGATCCAAAACAATTAAAAAGTTCATCCTAATTACACACACACACACACACACACACACACACACACACACACACACACACAGTTGGATGGATAAGTCATGGAACTGTTTCAAGAGAATGCATGTCTTGGACAGACCCTACAGAGTGAGAAATGAGTTGGGCCCAGACTTCAACAGTGGAGAGTGGATTTAATTGTATTGCTAAATTGTATCATTTTTAGTGATTCCAAGCTTCTCCACGAAATAAAGACATACCTTTCAATGTATTTTGTCATGAGTATATTTCTGAAGACTTGTTAAATCTCGGGAAAAATTACAGGCCAGTATTATCCAAAAGGAAGTCAAGAGATGCAATTTTGGTATTGGTTATGCTCCTTTACTAGCTGCGCATAGCTTCTAGGAATAAGGAAGCTTTAGTTCCACTATATTCTTCCCTGATGAGGTCATATCTGGAGAGTTGTTTTCAGTTCTGGGTATTACTCTTTAGAAAGGACATTAATGAATACAGATCATCCAAAGAAGGAAAGAAGTGGAAAAAGGCCTTAGATCTATGACAAACGGAAACAGCTTATAGCAATTGTTGTCATATTTAAACAAAAAAAGAAATGGTTCAGATGAGATGCAATAGTTATCTTCCAATATGTGAAAGACTATCACACTGAAGAAGATTAGGCTTGTTCTGTTTGGCCCCAGAGGAAAGAACTTAAGTTCAGAGATGCAGGAAGGCAGTTTTGAACTTGATATAAAGAAAAACTTCACAACAATTAAGAGTTGTACAAATTTAGAGAGGCCTGCCTTGGTAGGTGGTGGTACTCCCTCAATGGAGGTTTTTAAGCAGAGGTTGAATGAGCACTTTCTGGGTATATCCTGGACTGGTGACTCTTCTCAAGTACAGACTGGACAAGATAGCTACTAAAATCACCTGCCCATTCTGAAACTCTGTAACTCCTATCAGCAATTAAGTATTACACAGAAGAAAAAGCGGGGGCGGGGGAGAGGGGAGCCGCTCATATCGCTTGGGTGATGTGATGATGAGTGAGTGATGGAAAGCCTAAATGCTTCACTCATATTCATACAATGCCAAGAGACTTACGGAAAAGTTCCTATTATGTTGGCTAGGCTTCTTGTGAAGGATTCATAAGAGGATACAGATGAGTCACAGAAGATATAAAGATGTACACAGGCCACAGTTTGTACCAATCAGAAAGGATACTCACATCTATGAGAGGACAAATCTCTCAAAGTATGAAAGTAGATAAGCTGGGGATGAACGTCTCAAAAAAATTAACAAGGCTTGTCCTCTGATAAAACACAGTTCATTAATACAACCATGGCTTAAAAGGACTTTCTAGGATTTGTACTCCACTAGAATGTTCTATAAAACCAAGATCATCTTCATGCATTAGGGAGACACCACAAAAAGATTAGGAGAGTATTGTATTAAATACAGCACTTTAAACATATGAACAGAAAATTATGTGTCTGGGTTTGTGGTGTGTGTGTGTGTGTGTACTTAAAAACTAGGCAAAAGGGAGCAAGGTAATGTTTAATTTGTTCTGCTTGTTATTGACATTTTCTTATATCTAATAAAATAATATTAAGGTAATAAATAACACAATAATGGATTAACAATTTAAATGAAAATGGATTCTAGATCAAAGCTGAAAATGTAAAATGAATGTGTAATAGGGAATATAAACTTAGAGCAAAAAGATGGGAAATAGATATTAAAGGAATCCTGGTAGTGGTTTTAATACATAGCAGGAAAAAGATAAACTGAGAAAAGGTCAATTGGTATTAGATCCTGACACTATCTAAGGTAGAGATGTATTTGTCAATGATAGGAACATAGTTTTCTAGACAACTACTGACTTTACAGAGGGTAAGAAACAATGCCTTGAAAAGGGTGGAAGCTACAATTTCCATTACGTTGTAGATTATTGGTGTCTTGTCAGAATCTAGCGAGTTGCACAGAGATTCAAAGAATGGTTTTAAAGGTGTAGCAATTACTTTGGTTGAGCACATTTTCAAGGATGAGAAACTAGTCACTTTCAATTTAACTGTTTCAGTTAATACAGCAGAGCCCAATTATTTCTAGTGTAATTAGTAAGTTTCTGAACAAGTAAAATTGAATGTTCAAAATAGTCCAGAATGATCAGGACATGAAATGAAAATACAGATAAAAATAATATAAAACAGAATTTTAGACTTATTTTCCAATTAAAAAATTATATATTAAATTTCACTTCAAAACTCTTTCAACATTTCTTACTTCTATAATATGTAACTAAGGGTGAACAAAAATCTATTTTAACAACCTTATATAACTTTTTGAACCAATAGTTTACTTTAAGGATAAAGATGCCACAGTACAATTCCATGATTTACACATCACATGAAAATAATTTCCTATAAAAATGGAGCTGGATTAGCATTCCATTTTCCATATACCAAAATAAGTTTAGTAAAAATGCACACTTAGACCAATAGTTGACAGCCGTTTTGTAACACTCTTTTGGCAAGATTTTGTACCTCGACATCCTGAACACTGGATAAAGAAGTTGATTAAATCCAGAAGTGCTATGTCCCTGTCTTGTTTATATGATTCAATCCAGTCATCCACCACAGACTGTCAAGAAAAAAGAAACACAAAAAATGAGAACCTTAGTAAAAAATGCTTTTCGGAACAACAAACTTTTAAAGATATCATGGTATTTTGTTTCTGCATGAAGGAGAAAATTATTTACCTGAAAGTATTTTGATGTACGCAAATGTAATAAAGTGGTCTTTCATGTTCCCAGGACAACCAAAGTGAAACAAACCTTATGTCAAAGAGCTGATCCATTAGGAAACAAAATCCTCACCTGCAAGTACTGGTACAATTCCACAAGTGGCAGACACAGTTCAATTTTTAAAAAATGTGAAAATGATCATGATAAAGTTAGCGACTACTAATCTTGCTCTAGGTTAGTATCTCTGACAACAGAAAAGGAGAGGAAAAATAATAACCTGGAAGCAATTCTTCTTAGTACAATGTGTTCTTAGAGGAAAGAATAATAATTATAATTTATTGTTTTAGTTCTAAAATTTTCCACTTTTTTGATATTAACACGCCCAAGTAAATCTATCAACAAA
Source organism: Potorous gilbertii (assembly GCA_028658325.1). NCBI lineage: Eukaryota > Metazoa > Chordata > Mammalia > Diprotodontia > Potoroidae > Potorous > Potorous gilbertii. Next base: position 274,937,989 of record CM053771.1, on the reverse strand, counting down.
ATCTTATTTCTAAAAGTAGTGAAAAATAAAAACTAATGGAGATTTTTATCAGCTAGCAAGGAGACTGTTTAATATAGCTTTATTACTAACCAAATTAAGGCTTAACATTTTCATCATTCTTCCTAATTTTAAATTGTTCTTTTGTGAAAAAATTATACTCTTAATGATATGTTAAATATTCATTCCAAGGGTGGGGAATCTACAGCCTTGAGGCCACATGTGGCCCTCAAGTGTGACCCTCTGACTGAATCCAAATTTCACATAAGAAATCCCCTTAGGAATTTATTAGCATTCCATTTATCACATACCAAAACAAATTTATAGTAAATGTACATTTAGACCAATAGTTAACAGTTGTTTTATAATACTTTATTGGCAAGATTTTGTACCTCTTATACCTGTTAGGGATTTCTTCTGTGAATTTCGAATGGAGTCAAAAGGTTGCAGTTGAGCAACATGTGGCCTCAAGGCTGCAGGCTCCCCACTCCTGATTTATTCTTATATAAAGAAGATTGCTTAGAATGGGATAAATCCAGATACGTGACAAGATCAACCAAAATTCCTTACTGGATTTATCAACCATAAACTATAAATTCAATTGAATCATATATACAAGTAATCATGAAACAATTAAGAAATTCTCAGATTATACATCTTAGTCAAAATATATTACTCTAAATAGCCAAAGGTCCTTCTATTCAGTAACTTACATTCCACATGCTTTAATACCACCTTTATATCTGATACATAGGAAAGGTGTTCTGATTTAACTGAATCTCAAAATTTAAAATAAAGTAAGAATGTTTCAGAGAAGGAAACTGAAAGTCAGGATCAACTGACTTACCTTAAGAGCACATAGAAATATAATAGAAGAGGTGAATCAAGAACCTAGATCCAGGATATACTGATACACTATTTGGGTAAATAGATTTTTTTAAACATTTAATGTAGTATCTACTCAATAATTATTTATTAAACAATTATTTTGTGCATAGTGCTGTGTTCAATGTTGAGAAAAAATAATTAAGACTTGGTCTCTTGTCATCACATTTTTTATTGCCTAACAGGTGGTGTTCTTCTCTCTCCCCTATCCAATTTTAAAACTATACTCATTTTAAAATAATTTATTTTAATTCACTATATTTTAACTATATTCAATCTAGTCCAGTAGAACTCATTAAGATTGTAACAAGTTATAAAGTACTCAAGGAAGCTTGAGGACAGAAAATTCACTTTTGTCTGGGGGCGGGGGACGACAAAGTTGGGTTGATTGAAGTCTTTTGGGAAGATAAAGCATTTCAGTTGAGTCTAGATGAGTTGAATTTCAAAAGATGAATATTTGGGACAAGTAGAGCATATTTTAAAGACAGGATGAGCAGAGGTATGTAGATACAAAATTGAGTAAGAAAATAGTGTGTAGTGTAACACATGATTTCATGATTCCAACCAATTTAACTGAACCTAATTCCATCTCTGCAATATTGGCCCATTGTTGAGTTCTGGAGAGTTGGTCTCCAGACCCAAGCAAAAAGAATCCATTCTGTTCCACATTAAAGTCTTTCAAATACTTCGGTCCAGCAACCATGTGCCAGTAAGTCTTCAGTTCTCCAAAATCTCTACTTCTACTGCTCCAAAATTTGTTGAGAGTCCCTCTCTACAGGTATTTTATGAGCTGTGTGGGGAGACCCTGAATATGTGTGTATTTCTACTCCGCCTTCTTAGTTCTGCCCCTAGACCCCTCAAAAACTTACAAGAGCTAAATTATTATCTTTGTGTAAATGAGTCACAGATCTATATAAATAGTGCTAGCTTTTGTCCTGAGCTATTGTCCCCAATACTAACTGCCTATTAGATGGTTAGAAATGGAAGCCTCATGAGAATATCAAATTCAGCATATATAAAACAAAACTCATTTCCTTTCTCGCAAAACCTACCACTTTGGTGAATTTCCCTCTTACTGGCAATGACACTACATCTAATTAGTCACTCAGGTTAGTAACTTTGGTGCCATCCTCAACTTCACACTCATAATCACCCCAATGAACCTTTGTCTCAAAGAGCAAACACTTTAGTTTAGATGCTGATCACATCACTTGCCTAGACTAATGCAATAGCTTCCTCTTTGGTCTCTCTGCCTAAAGTTTTCTGCTATTCTAATGCATCCTCCAGTCAGTCAACTAATATTTATCAAGCACCTACTGAGCTGTGCTAAGCACTGAAAATACAAAGGCAAAAAACAGTCCCTGGTCTCAAGGAGCTCGGTCTGAGGGTGACATCATGCAAACAATGATGCACAAAGATATAAAAAGGATAAAATGGGGGTAATCTCACAGGAAAGCATCAAAACTAAAGTAGACTCAGCAAGGCTTACTGCAGAAAGTGGGACTTGAGATGACACTTGAAGGAAGTCAGGTAACCAAGGAGGCAGAGATGAAGAGGAAAGTCCAGACATAAGGGACAGACATTGAAAACATTCAGATACAGGAGATGTAGTCCTGTTTATAGAGCAAGAAGGCCAGTGTCACTGGATGACATAATATGTAAAGGGGAGAATAAGGTAAAAGAAAACTAGAAAGTCAGAAAAGGGTTAGGTTAAGTAGGGCTTCAAATGTCATGAGACGTTGTATGGTGACAGGGAGCTGCTAGAGTTTATTAAATGGCATGGGAGGTTTTATGATCAGATCTACATTTTAGGAATATCAATGACAACTGAGTGGAGAATAGATTGAAGTAGGGAGATATCTGAGGCAGGAAGTCCAATCAGCAAACTACTGCAATAGTTTAAGAATGAAGTAATGAGGCCCTGCACCTGGGTAGTGGCACCATCAGAGGTGAGGATGGGGTGGGGATATACAAGAGATGTTATGAAAGTAGAAATAATAAGACTTCACAACTGATTTTAAATAGGAGTTAGAGAGAAAAAGGAGTCAAAGATGATGCCTAAGCTACAAGCTTGGAAACCCTGAAGTACTTTAATATGTGGGTTAAGGAGGAAAGACTGTGATTCAGGCACTGAGGAAGGAAGAAGAGGTTTGTAGACAACAGCTATCAGAATTATGACTGAGTGATGAATAAGGGATTGAATGAAGCTCAAAGAAGTTACTGATTGATGGTGATAGAGAAAACCTGGAAATGGAAATGGGGAGCAAAGAATAAACCAAAGCCCTCACCATAATCAGTGAGTTGGGACTGATGGGGAGTGACATGAATTAAAGTGCAACTAGTGTTGGAAGGGGTAGCCAGGGAAACTGCATCACCAGGGAAAAGCAAGGTCTCAGTGCTATCAGTGATTTTCTTTTAGTGCAAGTCTTATGCAGTATCCTCCAACACAACAAATTCCACTCGCTCCCTATTGCCTCTAGGATCAAATATAAACCACGCATAGGGGCATTTAAAATTCTCCACAATCTGTTCATCTTTTGCTTTTAGTGTCTTTTCTACATATTATTCCTCTCCATTCATTTTACGTCCAGCCATACAGACCTATTTCTCACATACATAAAACTCCATCCCCATTTCCCTGTCTTTGTACCAGTTAGCCCTCATGCCAAGAATATTCCTTCTCACCTCCACATCTTGTAATCCATTTTCCTTCTAGTCTCACATCAACTGCGGCATTCCATATAAAGCCATTCTTGAACCCCAACTGCTAATATCCTCCCTCCCATAATGTACTCTTATTTTGCACATATCCTTTATGTACTTACATGTGTTGTCTCTCCTAGAGAAATGTAAATAAGTTTCTTGAGGGCAAGGATTGTTTTGAGGTCGTTTTTCTTTTTGGCATTTATATCATTAAGTCCTTATCACAGTGATTAATAGATAGTAGCCAATTCATAAATGCATGATGTCTGTCTGATTAATCCATGTACAAAATCAAAATGCTAAGTAGCACACAATCAGGGTCATCTGTTCTGGAACCTTCTGAACTGTTCTTTGGATTGGTCATTCAACTACTTCTGGATTAATCAAGCTATATAATTATCTAACCTATAACTTTCTATCTTTTCAACAGGGAAATTTCCCTATGCCAAAATTCGAACACACGAAAAATATTATCTATAACTCCCATCAGGACAATAAATGAGGTCAGTCTGCTATGAGCTGGTCTTGATAAAACCATGAGATTCTACAACGACCTTCCTTTCTAAATGTTTAAATACCAGGCGTTTATTATTATGTTCTAAAAATAGGTGGCACCATTCTTTAACTATGTGTTTTTTAATATAAAAAAATTTCATGAACCACTACAATAACTGTACTATTAATATAGCTACTAATTGAGAAAACAAATAATAAAACTATCAAAACATTTAATTTTAAAATCTTTTGTTTTTACATTATCTTAATTTCTAAATAAATCTGTCGACCCTGATTCAGTCAACCATCCCCTGTAACAACATCAAGAGAAAATAAATCCGTTAAAGCAACCTATCAGCAGCCAAGTGTAACACACACACACACACACACACACACACACACACACTCTCTCTCTCTCTCTCTCTCTCTCTCTCTGTCTCTCCTATATTTGCAAAGAAGAAAGGGAAGCTAATTTTCTCAGATTCGTCTTTGCTCTAAGTACAAAACAACTGGTTTTCCTTTTTTTAGTTCTATTTACATTGTTGTAGTCATTGTATATAGTCTTCCTGATTATATATACTTTCCTCTGTATCAGTTTATATAAATATTCTTACTAATCTCTGAATTCTTCATATTCTGCGTTTTTTACTGTAGAAGAACATCATATTCAAATGTTCTTGTGAATATATTACTATACGGGGCTTTTCTTTTTGTCTTTGATATCCTCGGGGTAAATGCCTAGCAGTGTGATTTCTAATTCAGTAAATATCTGAAACAGAATTATAATGTGTGTAATTAATCAACACTATCTAATTACATTTGAAAAACAGCAATACATCCAAGTATAAGATATGTAGTTGGATAATGATCAAAATGACAATATTTGGTACATATTCAAAGATTATTTTAAATAATAACACCACAGGTCCCTAAGGGTGCTTTTTCCACAACTTAGGGAAAATAGTTCTACAACAGTCTCAAAAAGTTAAGCCAATTTAAGTTAAGTCAAGTTAAGCCTCACTGATTTTTGGGCAAGTCATTTAACCTCACTCAGGCATTCAAGCAATACTCTTAACACTGCAAGTTGCAGAGCAGAGTTTGACCTAGATTGGAGAGAAAATTTCCTACTCTGGGTGTTCAATATAACATTGAATTCATCAGTTCCTTACTCCTATTTCCTATTGCTGACCTCTAATCTGCTGACTCAAGTTTCTCATCTTTCTGAAAAACAAGAGACATTTGTCCTCCAATACTATAGGACTTTCCTAGTTTTACATGAAATGATCACTGATAGTGATTAAGCAATTACATGAAGCAGTTTTCAGAATCTTAGCATGTTCATCTGAGACCTAGTAACCTCAAATGATTAAATGCATGTAGTTATTTTCTATTAATTACTAAATTCTGTGTGTGTGTTTACTCGACGTTCACTCTCTCCTATCTATTCTTTCTTTGTCCCCTCTTCCTCTGCAGGAAAAAAGAAAAATTGACTTTCTGACTTCTCAAGACCTCACACTGCAAGTAACAGCACCATCCCTGCTTTGGTTTTTGTCTTTGTTCCTGTTCATTGCCATCATGAGTGACTTCAGAGCCATGAATTCTTACAGGTTTTTGTTGTCTTATAGTATCCATGCTCAGTTTCTGGTCCTAGGTGAAATCTTTTGATACAAATTTCTTTCAAAAAGGCAGTTGGATAATGAGTTTTTTTTCCACAAACATTGATCTCTTTAAACAGCTTTCTCTTTTCTCTAATTAGAATAATTATTTTCATGCTAAAATTTCATTCTTGAGCAATAATTTCTCAAACTAGAGCCAATGGTTCCCTTAAGAATTTTATGTAGGTCATGGGATTCCACCTATTTTTGTTTTTACCCCTTAAGAAATCTGCTTTCCCTAAAGATAGTTGTGCATAGTGAACAAAGAATTGGTCTTGAAGCCAGGAAGTAGCCCAGGCTGTGTGATTCTGTGTAACATCCTAGCTGTGTGACCCTGGGCAAATCATTTGCCCTCTCACTTCGCTAGGCAGCTTTAAAACTGGAATTTAAGAAACAAGTGCTCATTTTTATATTTCTGCATCAGAGAGGGCTCTATAACAGTGTTATCACAAATAAGTACCTATCTCCAGCTCCTCAAAGTTAGGACACAAGAGATTGCTGGGCACGTGGCATGGTGTTGAATGTGGAGTCAAGAAGACATGAGTTTGAATTCTGCCTCAGATATTTACCAGTTATGCCATCCTGGGCAAGTCACTTAACCTCTTTAACCCTCGTTTCCTAATCTGTAAAATGGAGATAAAGATACCTACTATACAAGCTTATTTTGGGAATTAAAAGAGAGAGATGTAAAATGCTTCACAAACCTTAACACACACTCTCTGTAAGCACACATGCACACACAAACACACACACATGCACACAGACGCTATTATTTTTACATGTCAGATTATACTGAGAATTCTCTTTCTCAAAATTCTAAAGACAGGAATGACTACTTCCTTCTAGTTTCCAAACTTTGTAATTCAGCAACAAGTACTTCCGTATTAGTCACCAATTAGTTTTCATTGCTTCCTTGCTAAGTTTTAATGAATGAAATTATCACAAAAGTAACCTGTTGCATCTGGAAGAAATAACATTCCAGGAAATATACAGATAGCTTAAGTACCCCTTCACTGATAAACTAAGTTTGGAATCGTTTTCTCAGTCCTCATGTATGTCTGTCTCCTAACTTGGGCTTCTATAACATACTTTATGATAATATTATTGCTGTTTCTTCTTTTCATGATCTTCATCTCAGAACTCTCCACCATAGTTCTACCTTTTTGCAGAGGAAAACGTCATTGTAATATATAATGCTATCTTTCACCCCTTGTATGTATTGTTTTATTTGAATAAAATGAAACACAGTCACATTTTGATTCATGTACCCAATCCTATCAATCTCAATGATGACCATAACACGAATTTGCCTAGTACAAGATATACAATATTGCACATTATACTATCTTGATTCTGTCATCTTCTCTTTTTATCTTCATTTTCTCTGTTTTTAATCACTTCATTCTCATTCCCTCTAACGGTGAATTCCCAGGCACACTCTTTGGTTGACTGCTTTACTTGCTCTATAATTTCTCCCTCAGGGATCTCTTCAAATACATGATGAGAACTTATGTGCAAGGTACTATGCAAGAGGCAATGGAAGAAATAAAGACACAAATTCAATTCAAATATAGAGACAAAAATAGCTATAGCATTTCAGAGGAGAAAGAAAGAATACATCAGGCTAAGTTTGGCAGTAAAGCTTTATGGAAGAAGGAGATTTTAAGCTAAGTCTTAAAGGATGGGTAAGGAGAAAGATGTAGGGATTACTGGATTGTAGATTTAGAGCTGGCAAAGACCTTAGAGACCATGTAGTCTAACCCTTTAGTTTATAGATAAGTGACCTGCACAATGTCAAAGAGAAACAGAACATTCTAAATATGTGGCAAGCACAAAAACATGGAAGTGGCTTGGGGAATACTGAGTTAGCCAGCTTTCCCGAAGCAGAAGATATACATAGGAAAGTAGTGGGGAATAAAGTTAAGAAGGAAGGCACTCGAATAGCCTTGAATGGCAGACTATACAGAATGGACTTTATTCAACTGGAAATGATGCTTCTGTTTACTGAAAATAGAATTTTAGGAAAATTAATAGGAAAATATTAATGTCATTTAGTTTAGCACTATTATTTATTTTTCCACCAGTAAAATGGAATGCTTGGGTGCTTTTAGGTTTCCTTTCTTTCCTGAAAGTTGTTATTGCTAGTGATTTGAAGTTGCTGGTATTCTTTGACAAACCATAGATGCTTATATAGAACAAGCATTAAGTGAATAAAGTGACAATGGATTATGTTATGCTTATAACTGCCTAATAGCTGATGGAATATTATACCTGAGATGAGTTGTCATGAAGTTCTCTGGGGTAGACAGAGCAGAGAAGTATCTAGCATCAAGGAGCCCTAAGTTTTCATTTGTGGCAACAACAGGGAGACATTAGTATAAAACACTGGTTAACCCAGAGTTAGGTAATGCAGGTCTCTATCTGTAGCAAGAGAAAAATCCAAAGCTTCACCCAGGGCTCCATTTGCAATGTGGAAAAAAAAAAAAAGGAACACCAGGGCCCAATGTGAGGCAACCCAGAGGCCCCATGCCCAGAGACTCGAAGCGATGAGATTGGCAAAGATGACTAAACACCTCCCCCCCAACCCCAAGCAAATAATTGTAAGAGCATGATGAAAAAAGACCCACTAATAAACTGTTTGTGGAAGTATGAAGTGGTCCAACCATTCTGGAAACAAACTTAGAAATTTCTTCTCCAAAAGTCACTAAATGGTATGTGCTCTCTGACACTGATATACACCAGAAGCTTTATAGCCCAGAGATTAAAAAAGAGGAAAAGAATGCACAAGCATATGCACACACACACACATACACAATATTCACAGCAATTCTTTTTATGACAAAGAATTGGAAACCAAGAGGCTACCTATTGGGGAATGGACAAACAAATCATGGTACATGAAGGTAATGGAATATTTGTTAACAGATGTGACAAAATGGATAGTTTCAGAGAAAATCTGTATGAACTGATTTAAAATTAAATGAACAGAAGGAAAAGAATTTTACATAATATCAATATTAAAAAGAGAAACAACTTTAAAAGACTTGAGAACTCTCATTAATTCAATGACATGAGGTTCCAAAGGAATTTCTTTGGGTAACATCATTAGTTCCCAAGGGCTTAATAATTACCTTTAAACAGAGGACTCAGTATGTTAAGTCGAGTCCCAGTAACTTGAAATTGAAGTCCCAGTCACTTGCTTTTAATCCAACAATGACCAATGAACATTTCAAAAAGAAAATCCAACTCATTATCTTTCTCCTGAAATTTTGCCCTTTTCCAAACGCCCCTGTGGAATTCAGTCAATAAGCATGTAGTAAATGCCAGGGCTACAAAGAAAGGCAAAAGATAGTCTTTTCTTTCAAGAAGGTCATACTAATAATGGAGGAAGTAAGCAAACAAATCTGTACAAACTATAACACACACATACAAACAAGGGAAAAAATTAACAAAAGGAACACCTAGAATTCCTAGAGTTAGGAAAGGCCTCTTGTAGAAGTTATGATTTTAGTTGGGACTTGAAGGAAGCCAGAAGGCTGAGCTGAGGACAGAGAGCATTCCTGCTACTTTAAAAAAAAATTCTATTTTAATTAATTCATTTTCAGTTTTCTACAATCAATTTCCGAAGTCTTAGATTTTTCTCCTCCTCCCTCCACAATCCCACCCAGAGATGGCATGCAAATCTTATATGGGTTCTACACATACATTCTTATTAACCACATTTTCACATTAGTCATGTTGCATAGAAGAATTAAAACGAATGGGAGAAACCACGAGAAAAAACAAAGCAAACAGCACATAACACAAGAGAAAATATTCTGCTTTGTTCTGTGTTTCGGTTCCATAGTTCTTTCCCTAGATATGGATGATACTTTGCCTCAAGAGTCCTCTGAAAATGTTTTAGTTCCTTGCCCTGTGAAGGGCTTGGGCTACTAGAAACAGTCCTTGCACACTGAGGTTGTTGCTGTGTACAAATGTCTGGTTCTGTTCCTTTCACTCAGAATCCGTTCATGTAAGTCTGTCCAAGCTTCTATGAACTCTTTCTCTTCATCATTTCTCAAAGCATAATACTACTGCATTACATTATTATGCCACAATTTATTGAGCCATTCCCCAATTGATGGGCATCCCCTTGATTTCCAGTTTTTCGCCACCACAAAGAGAGCTACTATAAATACTTTTGTACATGTGGGACCCTTTCCCAATTCTATGATCTCTTTGGGATAGAGTCCCAGAAGCGATACTGCTGGGTCAAAGGGTATGCACAATTTTGTAGCCCTTTGGGTATGGTTCCAAATTGTTCTCCAGAATGGTTGGATCAGCTCACCACTCCACCAACAATGAATTAGTATTCCAACTCTCCCACATCTTCTCTAACATTTATCATCATTCTGTTTTGTCACATTAGCCAATATGATAGGTGTGATGTAGTATCTCAGAGTTGTTTTGATTTGCATCTCTCTAATCAATAATTTTTAGAAATTATTTTGGAAATTAATCAGGAATAATTTGAGAAATGAGGCCTTCATCACAGATACTAGTTGCAAAAATTCTTTCCCAGTATTCTGCTTCCATCTTAATCGTGGTTGCACTGGGTTTGTGTAAAAACTTTTCAATTTAATGTAATCAAAATTATCCATTTTGCACTTCATAATGTTCTCTATCTCTTGCTGGGTCATAAATTTCTCCACAAATCTGACAAATACACTACTCTTTGCTCCCCTAATTTGTTTATAGTATCAGTCTTTATACCTAGAGCATGTGTCCATTTAGATTGTTATTCCTGTGTATGGGGTCAGACATTGGTCTACATCCAGTTTCTTATCCAGTTTCCCTGGCAGTTTTTGTGAAACAGTGAGTTCTTATCCCAGAACCTGGGCTCCTTTGGTTTATCAGTTGATTGCTATATTCATTGACTACTGTGTCTTGAATACCTAACCTATTCCACTGGTCTACCCCTCTATTTCATAGCTAGTACCAGTGATTTTGATGATTACTGCTTTATAATACAATCTGAGATCTGGTAGGGCTAGGCCACCCTCCCTAGCATTTGTTTTCATTAGTTCCCTTGATATTCTGGAACTTTTGTTCTTCCAGATGAATTCTGGTATTATTTTTTCTAGATTTAGAAAATAATTTTCTGGTAGTTTGGTAATGCATTGAAAAAATAAATTAATTTGGGTAGAACTGTCATTTTTATTATATTAGCTCAGCCCACCCATGAGCAACTGATAGTTTTCCACTTACTTAAATCTGACTTTATTTATGTGAAAAGTGTTTTGTAATTGTGTTCATAGGGTACCTGGGTTTGTTTTAGCAGATAGAGTCCAAGATATTTTATAGTGTCTACTGTAGCTTTAAATGGGATTTCCCTATCTTCTGCTGTTGGGCTTTGTTAGTAATATGTATTTTCTAACCTGCAACTTTGCCAAAGTCTATTATTTCAAGTAGTTTATAACTGATTCTCTGGGATTCTCTAAGCATGTCATCATATCATCTGCAAATGATGATAACTTAGTTTCTTCTTTGCCTATTCTAATTCCTTCAATTTCCTTTTCTTCTCTTATTACTAAAGCTAACATTTCTAGAACCATATTGAATAACAATGGTTATAATGGTCATTTTTGTTTCACCCCTGATCTTCCGAAAATGCATCTAGCTTTTCCCCATTGCACATAATGTTTGCTGATGGCTTTAGATAGATACTGCTTATTATTTTAAGGAAGGCTCCATTTATTCCTATGCTCTCCAGCATTTTCAATAGGAATGGGTGTTGTATTTCCTCAAAAGCTTTTTCTGCATCTACTGAGATAATCATATGATTTCTGTCAGTTTTGTTGTTGATATGATCAGTAATGCTGACAGTTTTCCTAATATGGAACAAGCTCTGCATTTCTGGCATTAATCTTAACTGATTATAATGTATCATTCTTGTGATATCTTGCTATATTCTTAGTTAATATTTTATTTAGAATTTTTGCATCTATATTCGTTTGAGAAATTGGTCTATAATTTTGTATCTCTCTTTCAGCTTTTCCAGTTTAGATATGAGAACCACATTTGAATCACAGAAAGAATTTTGCAGGACTTCACCAATTTTCACAAATAGTCTATATAGTATGGGAATTAACTATTCTTTAAATGCTTATTAGAATTCACTTTTAAATGCATCTAGCCCTGGAGATGTTTACCTAAGGAATTCTTGATGGCTTATTGAATTTCTTTTTCTGAGATAGGGTTATTTAAGTATTTAACTTCCTCTTCTTTTAATTTGGACAATTTATATATCTTATAATATTCTTTCATCTCACTTAGATTGTCAAATTTATATGGCATACAGTTGGGTAAAATAATTTCTAATTATTGTTTTAATATAGTCCTCGTTGGAGGTGAGTTCACCTCTTTCATTTTTGATATTAGTAATTTGGTTTTTATCTTTCTTTTTAATTAAATGGACCAAAGGTTAATCAATTTTACTGTTTTTTTCATAAAACAAACTTACAGTTTTATTAATGCAATAGTTTTTTTAATTTTAATTTTGTTAATCTCTACTTTGGATTTCAGTATTTCTAATTTGGTATTTACTTGGGGATTTTCAATTTGTCCTTTTTCTAGCTTTTTCAGCTACATGCCCAATTCATCAATCTCCTCTTTCTCTACTTTGTTCATGTAGGTGTTCAACGATGTAAAACTTCCCCTAAGAATTGATTTTGCAGGATCCCAAAAGTTTTTGTAGGATTTGTCATTATTGTGATTCTCTTCAATGAAGTTATTGATTGTTTCCACTGATTGTTTCTAACCCTCCATTCTTAATTTTTCTCTATCCTTTCATGGCCTTTTATTACATAGAATTTTTATTGCATTATAATCTAAGAAGCAAGAATTGACTACCTATGCCTTTCTGCACTGGACAGTGAGGTTTTCATGCCCTAACACATGGTGAATTTTTGTATCTGTGCCATGTGCTGCTGAGAAAAAGGTATATTCCTTTCTATCCCCATTTAATTTTCTACAGAGATATATTGTATCTTACCTTATCCAGAATTCTATTCATTTACTTAACTTCTTTCTTGTTTATTTTGAGGTTAGATTTATCAAGTTCAGAGTGGGTAGTTATGCTGTTTATTTCCTCCTATAACTCCCTTAACTTCTTCTCTAAGAATCTGGATGCTATATCACTTGAAGCATATATGTTTAGTAATTTATACTGCTTCATTGTCTATGGTGCCTTTTAAGAGGATATAGTTTCCTTCCTTATCTCTTTTGATTAGATCTATTTCTGCTTTTGCTTTGTCTGGGATTAGGATTGCTACCCTTGTTGTTTTTATATCAACTGAAGTATAATACATTCTCCTCCAACCTTTTACCTTTACCCTGTCTATATCCCTGTTTCAAATGTGTTTCTTGTAAATATATTGTTAGATTATGGTTTTTAATCCATTCTGCTGTCTCCATTTTATAGGACAGTTCATCCCATTCACAGGCATAATTATTATCTGTGTCTCTCCCTCCTTCCTATTTCTCCCTATTTATGCTTTTAGTTCTCGCTCCCCCTCCACAACAGAATTTTCATTTTTGACCGACTCCCTCAATCTTCCCTCCCTTCTATCAGATACCTGGCTTTTAACAAAACACCCCCTTTACTGTTATTACTGCCTTGCTCGCTTTTCTTTCCCCATTCCCACTCCTACTTTCTATAGGGCAGGTTAGATGTCTACAGGAAACTGAGTTTGTTATTCTCTCCTTGAACCAAATCAGATGAGAGTAAAGCTCAAACACTGCTAATCTGCTCTTTCTGTGATGTAATTTAATTTTTCTGACTCCTCTTTTTTATATCTCCCATTCCAATCCCTTCACACCTTTAAATCACATTTTTTATCATCACATCAGTTAAGTTATAACCACTCCTTCCATCCACATATATACCTTTTAAATATCATAATGAATATACAATTCTCAAGAATAACAAGTATCTCCTTCCCTTATAGGGATGTAAACAATTGGCCAGATTGAATAACAATTTTTCCCCCGTTTACCTTTTTATGCCTCTCTTGACAGTTATATATGAATATCAAATTTTCTATTGAGCTTCGGCCTTTTCATCAGGAAGGGCTGGAAATCCCTTTTCATTGAATGCCCATTTCCTTGCCTGAAATATTATGCTCAGTTTTGCTGGGAAATTGATCCTTGGTTGTTGTTAGTTCAAGTTCCTTTACCTTAGGAAATATCATATTCCAATCTGCCCAATCTTTTAATGTAGAAGCTGCAAGATCCTATGTGATCCTGACTGTAGTTCCTCAATATTTGAATTGTTTCATTCTGGCTGCTTGCAGTATTTTGTCTTTAACTTGATAGTTCTTGAATTTGAAAACAATATTCCTCAGTGTTTTTAGTTTGGGATCTCTTCCAATGACTATTTTATCCTCTAGATCTAGGACTTCACGGCAGTTTTCCTTGATAATTTCTTGGAAGATATTGTTCAGGCTCTTTTTTTCATCCTGACCTTCCAGTAGATGAATAATTCTTAGATTTTCTTTCCTGGATCTATTTTCCAGGTCACTTGTGTTTCCAATGAGATATTTTACATTTTCTCCTATTTTTTCATTCTTTAGATTCTGTTTCACTGATACTTGATGTCTCATAGAGTCATTAGTTTCTACACGCCTGATTCTAATTTTTATCAAATTGTGTTCTTCAGTTAACTTTTGTATCACCTTTTCAATTTGTCCAATTGTTCCATTTAAGGAGTTATTTTCTCCAGCTAAGTTTTGTACTTCCGTTTTCATTTGCCCAATTTTCCTTGATAAGGAGCTATTCCCTTCAGTGACATTTTTTTTTCAAATTTTAAAAATAATTGGCCAATTTTTCTCCTAGCTATCTTAATTTGGCTATTAAAATTCTTCTTGAGTTCATCAAAAATGCTCTTTGGGCTTGAGATCAGATCATATTCCCTTCTGAGGTTTCAGATGGGAGTACCGTAGCAATGTTGACCTCTTCTCTATTTGTGTTTTGGACTCTGCCCCTCATAGTAAGATTCTGAGCTTTTCTGGTTTGCTTCCTGCTCTTGATGATTGCCTTTTTCCTGGCTTTTAAAGTGGATCTTTGCTTATGGGGCACAGGGGGCTCTGATCCACAGTTCTTCTGCTTAGAACTTGACGCTTTGTGTATTGTGGCCTCTGGTTCTTTCAGGTAGAAGCTAGAATGCTGCAGCTTATCTGGTGCTGAGCTAACTGGTGTTTAGAAGGCAGAGACCAGGTGAAATCTTTCTGATATTCCCTGGAATTTCCCTGGAGCTCACTGTGTAAGTTGTGGGGAAGGGGTTATCTAGCTGCAAGAGGTCTCCTACCCTCAGCTACAGAACAGACAGGTTCAGTATGGGAACCTCCCTCTGCCCTAGTGTCTTCCTGATTCCTCTGGTTATGATAAAGCATGCGTAGGGTCCTGGTGTTGATGCTTACAGGGCTCTACCCACCAGGGGCTTTGGATCTCTTCCTAGTTCACTGTGGTCAGGCTGTATGGGACACTGGTCCCCTTAAGACACAGCAAGAGGGTATCTCCTGAACTATTTTCTTAGCTTCTAAAGCTAAGGGACTATTTACCTCGTTGGCTGTTCCCACTATTCCAGGATTATTCCGGGGGAAATATTTTCTGGGTTTTTCAAGGTCAACAAGGGGAAGAAGAAAGGACTTACAGATCATTCTACCATCCTGGCTTCCAGAAGTTCAAGTGGTTGACTTATAGACATTTAATCTGTGGGCTAATAGTATCAGGAGCAGCTGCTTCTGTTACTGGGGGTCCTACACTTCCCTCACTCAGTTCTGATGGACTCACATCCTGGGCTGTATGTTTGAGAATTCACATTCCTGCTTCTGCTTTAGTCTGCCGGGTGTTTTGCAATGGTGTGGTCTATGCTGGTGCAGCCTGTGCTCTCTGCATTTCTACTTCTTGAGAGAAGTGATTATTTTATTCTTTCCAATTGTATTCCCAGTTCCTGTTAGAGTGTTTGGCATATAAGAAATAATAAATACTTGTGAACTGACTGACATGAATAACGAGAAGGGAGAAGGACAATCAGATAGGTAGGAGAAGCAACAGAAGATAGTTGTCAAGAGGAGAGACTTGAGAGGGGAAATTACTCAGTAAGAAAATGCAGTCAACAATGTCAAGGAGATGGCCTCAAAAAAAGACCATCAATTTGGCAATTAAGTGATTGCTAATAACTTGTAATACATTCAAATCGACATCTTGGTCACCAGTAAAAAATACAGGTCAATGAAGTCCTTTCAGAGATGAAATTCAAGAACAGTCAAGGAGAGGAGGAAAATTAAGGTGAGGAAAAGTGCAATGGATCTGAAGTTAAGATACCTAGGCACCAACCTCTCCATTAACACTAGCCATAGGTGTGAATCCAGTCAAGTCATTCAAACTTTCTGAGTTTTTCAGAGCCAAAAGTACTGGCTCACTCACCTCATAGAGTAGTAGTATTATTATAAAGAAAATGCTGTGTAAAGCTTCCAATATTATGTAAGTGTTAATAGTTATTATAAGAAATAATTTCTAGTCTATGTTTTAGGATCCAGAACAAGACTGAAGAGGAATAATGTCACCAAACAAGACTGAAACTAGATATAGAGTAAATCTCTGGAGTAATTGGGCTAGGAACAGTTTGCAGAGTGGAATAAAATAACTTATATTGGAGTAAAATGCTTATGTATCTGATATAAATTATTTGAGCTTTTCGTATGTCCAGATAAATACTGTTTTAGCATTCTACCTGTCCCACTCTTTTGGTAGATAGTTGATATCCAATCTCTCTTTGCTTCATCTATGACTGGCCATCCATTAATAAAATGATGTATGGAGGGGTGGAGCCCAGACGGCGGGGTAGAAAGACACACATTGCAGGCTCTCCCCACACAGCCCATAAAATACCTATAGAGAGGGACTCTCAACAAATTCTGGAACAGCAGAAGTGGAGAACAGAGTGGAGGAGATTTCTAGCCCAGCATGACCTGAAAGGCCCACAGAAATGTCTGTTGCACCTGATGTAGCGTGGAGCTCATCCCAGCCTTGGCCACACTGG
>CM053771.1:274820785-274920671 GCA_028658325.1 Potorous gilbertii | reverse complement strand
TGAAAGCCTATCTTACAATATAGGAAAGTCAGGGAGAAGGGGATAAGCAGGGTGGGGGGGATGATGGAAGGGAGGGCAAGGGGAGGAGGGAGCAATTAGAAGTCAGCATTCTTGAGGAGGGACAGGATCAAGAGAGAATAGAAGAAATGGGAGGCAGGATAGGATGAAGGGAAATATAGTTAGTTTTACACAATATGACTATTATGGAAGTCATTTGCAAAACTATACAGATATGGCCTATATTTGGATTGCTTGCCTTCCCAAAGGGGATGGGTGGGGAGGGAGGGAGGAAGAGAAGTTGGAAATCAAAGTTTTAGGAACAACTGTTAAGTGTTGTTCTCGCATACAACTGGGAAATGAGAAATACAGGTAATGGGGTATAGAAAGTTACCTTGCCCTACAGGACAAAAGAGAAAATGGGGAGAAGGAAAGGAAGGGATGTTAGAAGGGAGGGCAGATTGGTGATAGGGGTAATTAGAATGCTTGGTGTTTTGAGGTGGGTGGGAGGGAAGAAATGGGGAGAAAATTTGGAACTCATAATTTTCTGGAAATGAATGTTGAAAACTTAAATAAATTTAAATATAGAAAAAAATAATGCATGAAGATGTGACAACAGAAGATGAAGGGGAATTGAAATTTATTAAAACTTTAACAATCAAGATTAATTTTAGAGCCAGTTTGACACCATAGTACAAAAAAAAAAAAAGATTAATTACAGCAGAGAATGGTGTAGTAGACAAGATTGCTGGCCCTGGAGTCAGGAAAAAACTGAGACTGAGATATTAGCTGTGTGTCTGAGGGCAAGTCACTAAACCTCCATCTGCTTCAGACTTCTCAACTTTTGTAAAAAAGGGGATCACATTAGTCCTTATTTCCCAGGGTTGTTGTGATGATCAAATGAATTATTTGTAAAGTGCGCAACACAAAGCAAAATTTAGGTATTTTCAAGTAGCAATGATGAAGTCAAACATTATATTGCTCATATCATTATGCTTTATTCCATATTTTCTTATACTTTTGTGTACTTTCCAAATTAAAATGCATCAAGAATTGAACTGCTAATGATCAAGGAAGGAGGAAAAGGAGAAGAAGAAACATTTACAGTAGTAATACTTATAGCATGTCATGGTGTGAGCACATATTAAATACAAATCAAAGCATTAATAAAAAGTCTAATTTTCTTTATCTGTCTTAATATAATATACATCATTAAACTTTACTGATTACAGCAACAAAGAGCAAAATAAGTAAAATCAATTTTGCTTCCTTTTTTCTCCCTGATATTCTCAAATACAATCATAATCTGACAGCCAATGTGATGAAAAATAAGAGAAATGAGAACTTCATTTAAAGGATCTAATGGGTAAACTTAAAGACTTACAGTAATATGTATATCCTTAAGCATAAATCTTTAATTATGATTCACTGATCTAATTTAATTGCAACATCAAGAACACAAGATATATTGAACCTCCTCACTTTACAAATGAGAAACCAAGGACAGAGCAAGGTTAAAAATGACTTGCTCAGTATCATGTAGTGTCAGTGGGAGGATCTGAATGCTATTCTTCCTTACTTCAAGTCCAATGTTCTCTACCACTGAGCAACCTAGCTTCATCTAGACCACACTCACCAGAGCGAAAATTATCCTTAGTGGGTATGAAGAATCAGAATAATGTGTACACCACTTAAATAAAAAAATTTGTGAATTGAATTCAGTTCAGCACCAAATAGGAATTCTCATGATTATTAAGTGAAGATAATACTATAAAAACAAGTGTCAAATAAAATTAAACAACATGAGACATTTACTGTAGGATTTTATTTCATCAAACTGAACATGATGAACATTTACAAATTTCCACTGACTATGAATACATTTGTGTGCAATGCCAAATATTATTTAACTAAATAAACATTACAGGTGAATTGCAAATATCTTTTTAGTTGACATTAGTAAGGATTTAGACTAGGTAAGTAAAGATGAATGCTTACTAATTCATCTACCCAAGAACCACAATTTCCCATAAATCAAAAAAAAAGGCATCACACATAACCAGTTCAATTTTTAATGTTTTTTTTCATTATTTTTAGATTGTATTTTATATGGTTTTTAGTCTTACCAAATTTCTTTAGGGAAAGAAATGGGGTTAAAGCTATATTGACTTGCATGGAAATATAAATATAATATAAATATATAAGATTATTAGGAAAGCTAATTAGGACAGTCAATAGCTGTCTACTTTCAAATATTCAGGAAATGATTACTCAACTCAGCTTTTAGTTAATTTAGACTCTGGAGTTCTCCACATTTATTCCACTACCACTATCACTACCTGCCACAAGTGTGAGGCCTGGTTTACGGTTACATCAACCTTGGGAAACAAGCATTAAAAAAATTCACAAGAATAGGCAAGAGAATTCAAATCCATCTACTCTACTGCTGAAAGCTTAAATAAAAGTTTTGTTGGGATGGGGAAAAATTACAGACCAATTTTATTTTATAGTTTTCATATCATATATTGGCATAAAATATATACATAATTTCTCTAAGGTAAAAAATATCAAGGATACCTTCAGTAAATTAAAAATTAAAATGTCTCCCAACTGGAACTTTACATAGTACTTTCAGACAAAGAATTTTTACTGAAGAAAATTAACAAGGATTCCATGAGCTTAAGAAAAAGCAGCAACACTCCAATAGTTCAGCATTATTCAAACTTTGCTTACATGTCATTGCTTACACATGTGAAGCAGAAGTAATAGCTCAACCAACCGTTTGAAACACAGTCATTTGCACAAGACAACAAAACACCAAGTCTTAAAATTCCACAATAACATTTAGCCAATTACCTGAGGAACAAATCTAACTGCAAAATTCTAGCAATGTAACTTCTGACCTTTAGAAATATTTATTTTTGTATAGAGTATTTCCATGGAAGCAATGAATGCTGTTAGACATGGCACTGATTTCTGCCTATAAACACACACACACACACACACACACACACACACACACACACCCTTCGGGCACATGAGTTCTGCTCAATTTCTGGAATAGTGGCATGGCCAATGGTGCTGATTAGCTCAACAAATACTTATTAAGTCCCCATTATATAAAGAATACCACACAGGCAATGAGGCAAACAATAAAATTAAATAGGAAATATTTTAGAGATTATTTTAAGTAAGAGATGCAAATCAAGTACCAAGTGTAGTCTAAGGGGATTAGACAAGACTTCATTAACTTCATTATAGGTATGGCATTTGATTTGTATTTAAAGGATGAACAGACCTTCAGAAGATCCGGGAGAAAGGGAAATTATTTCAGAAAAGCATTCAATCAGAACAGTGCAGGATGCTTAATGAGGGGAAGAAAATATTACAGAAATGGCCATTAGTCCAATTTGCTAGGAATATACTGCATATGGACAATTATGACATGTCTTAAAACTAAGAAAATATTCATCAGCATTTTTATATTCCTGTATTTCAAAATCCAGCATTAAGAGGTAGAGAAATTCCATTTTAAATAACTGCAAATAACATACTAGATCTAAAAAAGTGGAGAAATAGTAATCAGTCATGAGTAGGCCAAGTTAATACAATAAAAATGAAATTTTGACTAAATTAGTTTTTTCATTGCCATACCAATAAAACTGCTAAAGAATTGTTTTGTGGAGCTCAGAAAAAAAAATTCATCTGGAAGAACAAAATGTCAAGAATATCAAGGAAAACAATGAAAAAAATATGTGAAGGAGGGTGCCCTAAAAATACCAGATTTCAAAATATATTACAAAATGGTAATCATCAAAAAATGGTATTAAGAAACAAAGTGGTGGATCAGTGGAACATAACAGATAGTATTAAATTACCACAGTAATCTAGTGTTTGATAGACCAAAAGATTCAAGCTTTTGGGGTCAGAACTCACAATGTGACAAAAATTGCTGGGAAAATGGAAAGCAATTTGGCAGAAATAAGGCATAAACCATCACCTTAAGATATAACAAGACAAGGTCAAAATGGATACACAATTTAGACACAAATGGTGTTATCATAAGCAAATTAGGGAAGCATGGAAAAATTTACCTGTCATGGATAAATGAAGCGTTTATGACCAAAGAACATCATGTGAAGTAAAATGGATAATTTGATCATACAAAATTAATCCTTTTTGCACACAATCAGATCAATGCATCCAAAGTTATAAGCATGAAATTTGAAAAAAAATCTTACACTGAGTTTCTGTGATAAAGGACAGGGAACTGAGTCAAATTTATAAAAATATGAGCCATTCCCCAATTGATAGTTAAAAAAGATACGAACAGGTAATTTTCAGAAGAATAGATCAAAGCTATCTATAGTCACACAAAAAAATGCTCTAAATCCTTGTACCAATGACGCAAAGTAAAATGACCAGAACAAGGAAAACATTGTACACAGTATTAGTAACACTGTGTGATGTTCAACTATGACTGACTTAACTCTTCTCAGCAACACAATGATCTAAAGACAAGTCCAAAGGACTGATGATGGAAAATGCTATCCACATTCAGAAGAACCAACAGACTCTAAATACAGATTGAAGCATACTTTTTTCATTTACTTTCTTTTTATAACCGACAGGCTCCAAATGCAGATTGCAGCACACTTTTTTCACTTACTTTTTTTTACAGTTTCCCCCATTTTGATGTTTCTTCTTTTACGACTGTGACTAATATGGAAATACATTTACATAACTGCACATATATAACCTATATCAAACCACTTATCATTTTAGGAGGAATGAAGGGGAGGGCATCTCAAATTGGATGTGCCATAGATAACTTAAATTCAGCAAGTCTAAAACAAAACATTATTACAATTTCCTTATCTCAGTTACTCAGGCTCACAACTTTGGTGACATCTTCAACTGCTCATTCACATTCACTGCTATATCTTCTCTTCCCTTTAATAACACTACTACAACCTTGAACTGGCTCTCATCACCTCATGCCTGGGCTACTGTAATAGTTTTCTTTCATCTTTCTGCTTTAAGTGTCTCCCCACTCTAAATAATCTACTACTCAGCTGGCAGAGTGATTTCCTAAAGCCCAGCTCTGACCATGTGACTGCTTTATTCAATAAACACCAGCAACAACTCTAGGACCACCAGGATCAAATATAAATATTCCATTTATCTTTTTAAGATCTTCATAACCCTGCTCCTTCCTATCTTTCCAATAGTTCTTAGCCCTGACTCCTTCAACAGCTAACATTGCCTTACTTGGTTTTTCTCTCACATGACACTTGTGACCTCATGCCTTTTCTGGTAGTCCAGAAGTTCTCTCTGTAGAGTTCTGCCTGTAAAGCTCTCTCTATTCACTTCTGCCTCATAGCTTTCCTGGACTCCTTTCAAAATCTTTTTCAGAAGAGCTTATTTAATGAGTTTAGGTTGCAATGATCGTTATAATGCAAATATCACTGAAGGGAAGTTGAACTCAATAACCTGAAACGAACAAACAAGTTTTTTATTCATATATCTAAAGAAACTCTACCTAGAAGTCAAGGTTCTTAATATTTACTAATTCAAATTTGGCCAGAAATAAGGAACTGAATTAAAACTGTGAATACTTGATTTCCTATACTACAAGACTGAAATTCCTAATCAATGACTTGAAATTTAAATTTCATGTATATGATCCCCACCCCAGACACACATTTATTTACACATCTGTATCAATATGTCAAGATCTGTGATTTTGTTACAGAGAATGATATGCACTAAGAAACATCACAACTAATCTAAAATATATAGTCTTTTAAGACTTTGAAGTGCTGTCTTAAGTTGAGGGGTTAGGTAATTTCCCCATGGTTGCACAGCTAAGAGAAGTGAGAAACTGTATCTATTATACCAGGCTGCCTGTAACATCATTAAAATAAAACAACCCCCAAACCACAACACAACTATATTAACTAAATAAAATTATTTAAAGGAATGTCCAGCACTGTAGTTCACGATGGATAGATGCCTGACCAAATGGTGGAACTCTTGTTCACATCCTCCTACAGGGCTCTACCCAGCATGCTGGAGGACTCTGCTACTTTCTGCTAAAATTATGAGGAGAGCAATGCAGTATTCTGTCCACATCTCATCCTTCACTCACTCTTACAAGGTGACCAGACCATCTTCTCTTTCTGTCAGATAGAAAGGGCTTCTCCATTACCATCTGTGTGGTATTTAATTTTCACTTTTCAAACACTGTAGTGCTCCATGTGTTACTGCCATATAACACAATCAATAAAATACTGGTTCAATAAACAGGCTTTTGCTTTCTTGGACAATTTGGCATCAGTAAAGAAGCTTTACAATTTTCCAAAAACAATCCAGTTCACTCTTAACCTTTTCAATTCTGAATCCAGCTTACTGTCCATCAGTATAGCATATCTCTTACACACATGCTGTTGGAAAAGTTCTAAAGGGTTTACAATCAAATGCATGCTGAAATCAGAGAAGTCAATATTTGTCATGTTTGATCTTTCCTGAGTGAATGGACAGGTCTTCTTTGAATACAGATCGCTTCCAGGAGGCTTCATAATGTCTTGTGACTTGGTTTAATCAAAATAATGTCATCAGTTCTAACTGGAGAATCTTCAGGACCTCATGGTCTATTGGATACCCAGCCTTCACTTGGCCTCTGTGATGGACATCTTTGGCCAACACAAGCGCTGCGCCCGCCCTCCCCCCCCACCTCACCCTTGGTTTTATGGCTTACTTGTTATTATCAGATGGTCACTGAAAAGAGTTATTTCTGTTGTTACATTTTTTAAGAAGTGCTGAATGATTTTGATATATAGCTTGGAAATATCTTGTTGTAAAAAATATGTAAAGCTGTGTTTTATTCTATTGATCAAATACCTTTCTGTAATCAACAAACAAGTACAATTAGAACTTGTATTCACCAATCTTTAAGTTAACTGTAAGACAGTAAAGATGTTAACTATCACTTGAGAAAGCTTCCTTCTTTCCTAGTAATGGCCCTATCAGGGAAATACCAATTTATATATAGATGAAGAATAGTCGGCGAATAGTCTCTCATTCACCATTTTTTGGAATTAATAAGATTTTTTCCCCGTACTCTTTTGCTATTTACTCCACCTTTAATATCCTCACAATTGCACTGCTGAGCTGCAGGGGTAGGGAAGCCCCAAAGGATTTGTTCTGTGAAGCTTAGATTTAGTTAAAGAGCTACACTTCAGGACTCTGAAGACCACATGTGGCCTTGAGGCCGCAGGTTCTCCAGCCCTGGAGTAGATGGATCGCCTATATATAATCTCTTGTGTTTATACATATTGATAAACACACACTTGGACTATTCTACTTGTCTTACTTTCGTTGCTCTCTTTAGTGCTATTTCTCCCTCTCTATAATTATTCAGGGATCTATTTTGTTAGAATCTAAGTGTGGCAATTTGACTCTCCTGATGAAAAAGACAATTTGTTGAAAAGGGTTTCTGCAAATCTATTATGCTTTTTTCTTCTGTTTGAAGTATTCTTTCCATTTTCATCTTTTAATTCTCTCAGGTTGGCTGCTTAGTTAGATATGTTGCTAAGATTTTTTACAATTATTTTATTCTTCTACTACTTCTCTTCACTCCTACGAGAGGATACTGCTTATAATACTCTAAACAGCATCCTATTCCAGTGCCTCATTGTGGAACAGAGACAATTCCACTACCTGAAAGATTATGGATCACATTAAGAGGATCACATGCTCTGGCAGGCTTCACTGCTGTAGGAAAAGCTTAAAGGATGACTAATGTCTCTCCTCCCGTAAAAGAAGCAATAAAGAAACAACACCAAGAATTTTTTTCTTAATTATGCAGTTCCCCCAACAAATTCTGCAGTGATGGAGGGAGAACATCAGAAAAGGGAGCAGCAGAGGCTAGCAAGGTTCTTGAACTGTTAAGAAATTTCAATTTGGTGCTCTAAATGTGGGGTTCTTGTCCAAAGACCAAATAGCAGGGACTATACTAGAGGTGATATATTATCTCAACCCTGCTACTCCCACTAAAAGTGAAACCAGAAAAAAGAAGATTAACAATTAAATGTAAAGACAGCTCATAGGAACTCCTTAGAGAAGAAAACAATGTAGTTCATGGAGTAGGTTTTATCACATATCCAAATGCTAGAAGAAACATTATTTACAGAATAGCTTGATCATCACGTATTTCTATATAGTTGATAAGAATCTGCAAAAATGAGCCATGAAAATTATTTCAGTTTATGTAATGACACATTTTGCTGAGATAGAAGTGGTAGAGAAATGATTTGAAGAACCTGATAAAGACCTTCCCAATAAAATAAACATACATACTTAGTATACAACATAATTCCAATGAAAAAGTATGTAAAGGAGAGGACAGGGAGAAGTTTCTTAAAAAAAAGAAAAGAAAAAAAAACCGGATGAGGCAAGTAGTGGAAAGAGTGCCAGGGCTGGAGTCAGGAAGACTTGAGTTCAAATATGGTCTTAGATGTTTACTAGCTGTGTGAAGCTGTGCAAGTCAATGATATGAAGAAGATAATGGCAAAACACTCCAGCATCTTTGCTAAGAAAACCCCAAATGGGGTCACAAAGAGTTGGTTACAAATAAAACAAATGAACAACAAAGGTACTGGAGAGATATGATGAGCCTTAAAAAAAAAATCACAAATAATTATATAACTATGTTTTAATAAAAGGTCAGCAATTTACTATTGAGGCAAGAACCATCACTGAAACTGCTGGCAGTGCACAAACAAACCACTGATTTAATAGTACTTAGTTCAGAACGTATAATAAACAAAAAGAAACAATAATGAGCAAAAGGTATGATTCGCAATTAAAAGATTTAACCCTAAACTGTTTAAACAGACTATCAAAACTCAAAATGGGGAAATGAATAATAGAAATGAAATCAACTAACTATAATAATTTCAAAAAGTAAATGAGACAAGAAGACCAAAAGTGACTCATTAAGTACACATCTAACTGAACTGCCAAGTGAAGAGAGGGCTGTCCAAGGCAACACTAGGTTAGAAACTCACATATATATATATATATATGTACACACACACACACACACACACACACACACACACACACACATATCGGAAATAAAATTCCTTTAATTAAAAAGTAAAAATAAATTGGAAGGGAAAAAATTATTGAAATAGCGTTGATTATTTTTATTCCACTCACTCCCATGTATCAGAATGACAAAAATTTTAACAAACTTAATAATCCCATGTTAAAAGAAGAATATTAAGATTAACTTTTAAAGTTCTTTCTAACTCTAGAATTACATAATTCTCATATAGTGCCCACATGCTCCTACTTTGGATGTCTAAAAATTTATTATTTGTTTTTCAAATTTAGTATTCATTCACTCATCATGCAGTCAAATGCTTGTGTGCAGAATGCTATGTTAGACACTGGGGAATATAAATACTATAGATAATATTGGTACAAGTCCTTATGAAAATGTCTGCAAATTGATAAATATAAGTGTACAGAATTTTTTTTCCAAAAAGAATTTTTAAAAACAGAATCAGAATTGACCTCTTTCAATGCATTAAAACAAAAGTTAACTAGTATCTCAATGGAAGAAACAAATATCTCAGTGGAAAGTTTCCTGCTCAAAGAATCATTTTCTGACTTCAAAACAACTTTTGATTTTTAATATAATAATTCAGAGAACTGAATTCCATCCACCAATCAGAGCACAATATTTAATCAATACCTACTTTAATGCAAAGCTTTGTGCTAAGACACTCTAACTAAAGCTAACATTAAAGGGATATTTTCCTGAAAAAAATTACCAAGAGTTAGATCACTGACCTTTTATCACAGCTTATTACGTAATAAAAACAAAAATATACAATTTAGAAATACTTTGTAATACAACAGTTTCCTATTTTTGACAGGTAAACCTAACATCACCAATACAACATCTCCTTTCCACTAATTAATGTGCTTGTACTTATTATGGTAAATCTGCACCATGCAAATATATTTACCTGCATTGCACTTTTCCCCAGTTTTACTACTTCAAATAACGTGACAGGCTCCCCCTCTCCATTCTGCTGAGGGTGGCCATTAGCTCTTCCCCGGCCAGCTCCCCTAATTCCAGCTTCAGAACGGCTCTTCTCTCCGGGAGACTTCCGAGGTTTCTTATTCGTAGACTAAGGAGAAGAAAGGACCAATTAAAATGAAATACAATTGTGCCTCCAACTGATGCAGCAGGTGAGCACTAAACATTTCCATCAATAAAAGCAGCAAATAGTTATTTAGTGCCTTTTATGTGCTTAGCAGTATGTTAAATATTATTGCGAATTAAAAAGGAGAAGCTGAGATCTCTGCAGCCAAAGAATTAACATTCTAGTTGCTCATAAAAGACACAAAAACAATAAGCATTATGAAACAATTTATATTATATGTACCTATAAAGTAGGGAAACGAAAAATACAGCTTTTTTAAAAATCTACTTCAGTGGTTACCATGCTTTAAAAAAAAATTAACCATCTATACAGATGATCCTATTTGTACTAAGTTAGACTTGTCCGTAGATGGCAGACACACTCAGTTACTGTGGACCTAAAATAAAAGGTTAACCAAACTGGTAGAACCTGTCAGACATAGTCGTCAGTACACTAGTATGGTTTTCAAGAACCCCAGGTCAGCTCTTTGTCAGAAGGAGACATCAGAGAAATACTAACTCAAATAAGTTAGCTACATTGGGGGATTTATCCCAACAATACTTTGTTAGACAAAATGTTAGCCACCAAATGTAGTCCCATTTCTTTTGAATCACAGGCCTTGGCGGGATGGGGTGGGAAGGTTTACCCATCTTTTACCTAAACCAAAGGCTATTAATTTAAATGCATACATTTTCTTCCATCTCAACTTCAGCTACTCAGATTTTAAGTTCTGCTAAACACTTCACCTCCAAAGTATGACACTAAGACACTTTCATGTGTGATACTACATTTACATTCTCAGATACTCTAACAGCCCTCAAACCTCCATGAGAGAAAGAATTCCACAGCATCATTAAACATCTATAAACTATGTTTTTCAGCACTACCTATGGGGATTGCAACAACAACCAAAATTACTGAAAAAGCAAAGGCATCTAATTTTTCAAATTCTTTACCCAGCTTCATACGTCACATTATTACCTTCGTTATTGCGGGCATCACAAATTTGTTAACCAAAATCTTTCACTGTCACTAAATGAACTCTATACAATCTTGAAAGACTGCAAAATTTCTAGTGAAATACTTTTTTCTCCATTTTTACTTTAACTGTTCCTCCTAGCTCTACTGCCCTCTTCTCTAAGTCTAAATTTTCATATATTCTATATTTAACTTATATTAATGATTTACTTGTATTTATTCATGATTTACTCATTCATAGAATGTGAACTTCTTGGAGGGAGGGACAATTTTTGCCTTTTTTTGGGTAACAAATGTAATGTAGTGACTGGCAGCATTAGGTACTTATTCAGTGACTGATAGTAGCTCTTAATCTCTAGCTCACTTTCCACTTTTGGAATGCACTACATATATTAAGTCATTTTCATAGGACAGAAGGGAAGGTGAAACAAATATTCATGTTTTACTTCAGATGATTCTGGACATGATCACTGGTTTCTCAAACTACAGAACACCAACTTCCATAGCAAAGAACCATCATTACTCAACCCAGCAAAGATGTTAAATAGTTTAACAGATAAAAAAATACTCTATTAAACTTTTTATGAGATTAAGACGGATCTATTATCCAAGCCAGGAAGTCATAAAGTTGAGCAAAAGAACTACAGCTAAATCTCACTAATGAAAACGAACACGAAAATTTGAAATAAAATCCTTTCAATCAGAATACAGCAATACTCTGACCAAATTAGATTTGACTGAGGTATGCAGAGATGGTTCAACATTAGGAAAGCAATAGCTATAATTAAATGAGCAAATAATAGAGATGATAAAAGATATGATTATTTCAAAATGTGGAGGTAACACCTCCAATTAACATGCAACATTCATTTGTTCAAAATTTATTTTAAAGTACTGACATGGAAGAGATTTTCTTTAATATAATGAAAATAACATTAAAACCAAATGCTCAGACACTACAGTCCCCCCCGTGTAAACATGGGTAAATTAAAGTTGGACTAAAATTTCTTTTCTATTATTTGCCATTTTTGTAGAAAGTCTACCTCTAGAAATTAGACAAAGGAACAAAAAGAAAATAAAATTAAAGTACAAACACCAGGTAAATAGAATGGTATTATTTTTACTTGTAGCTGATATGCTGGTATTTTCAAAACCTAATTGAGATGATTGATATTCTTAAGAATAGCAAGATATAAAATCAACTCCAAAATGGAAAACACTAACATATACTATATATAATTCTACCAAATATAAGGAAAAAACAATAGAAATCCCACTAAAATAATTGTTAAAAGGTAAAAACAACTTGTAGTTTTAGTTAACCTACCAAAATAAGTAAATATTACATAAATACAGTTATAAAACACTCTTTTTTGGAAATAAAAGGAGACAGATAATTGGATATTCTTTGTTCATAGTTAATGTATGCCAATTTAAAACAGCTAGGTGGTACAGTGGAGAGAATGCTGGGCCTGGAGTGAGGAAGATTCCCTCTTCCCAAATTAAAATATGACCTTGAGACACTTACTGGCTTGTGTGACCCTAAGCAAGGAAGTCAATTAAATTTGCCTCAATTCCTTGAACTGTAAATTGAGAGGGAGAAGTAAATGGCAAGCCACTCTAGTATCTTGGCCAAGAACCCCAAATGAGGGTCATGAAGAACCCAAAATGACAGAAAAACAACTGAACAATAAGGTATGCTGATATAATAAAAATGAAAATATTACGTATGCCAACTGACAAATTCAAAGCTGTATCAGTCAAATTATAGCGGGATTACATTTAGGAATAAAACAAAACAAAATTGGAAAAAACCAGAAGATATAATGTCTCAAAGGAAATCATGAAAAGAAAAACAAATGAAAGTAGAAATAGAATTACCAACCAATAAATCAATCAACATTAAGCATATGACAGGTACAGTGGTGGGCACTGAGTATACAATACAAATACAAAGAATCAATAATCCCCAATCCATGTTTATTTTCAATGGGAAACAACACATACACATACATACATACACATACACACACAGAGAATAAATGCAAATAAACATAGTTTGGAAAGGGGTGGAAAAGCCAGATGGAAGGTAATGGAAAGGTTTCATGTAGAAGTGGGTGCTTATGCTACATTTAAAGGAAGAAAGTGAATCTATGGGATAAAGGTGATGGTCTTTTTTAAAGCATGTACATACAAGGCAAAATGTTGCATACGACCAACAGAGAAGATCAACTTGGGGGGAATCTCAGAATACAGGTGAGGGAACAATTACAATGAGTGATAGTGAATGAGATAATCCAAATGAAGATCTCTCCCTTTGAGCACTATCTGCTAAATTACAGGGAGCCTAGAGGCCTGAGTTTCGATTTCCTGGAAATCGGGTGGCTCAGGAGAAAGCAGAACTTGCTGACTGCCAGTATCCTGGTTCCAAATAAGGGAATAAAGTACATATATATAGCCAATCATAATGTATAAGGGAAGAAGGGGGTCGGGTTTTCTGTGGTTGTGTATAAAAACTGCATGCATGCGCTGGCCAGCGGCTCTCCTGACTCTGAGTACTTCCCTTTTGCTCGGGGTGGGACCACCTGGTTCTCGCGAGATCCTTAATAAAGCCTTTGTTCTATACCTGGAGAAGCCCCTGAGTAGTCAAATTGGGTAGGCGGGTCTGCTTGTCTCACACAATAGGTTGGAGAAAGATTGTGAAAGGTCTGCATCTAAACAAAGCAGTTTCTATTTTATCCTAGAAGCAATAGGGAGCCACTGAAATTTGAACAGACAAATGACAAGGTGAGATCTGCACTTAAGGCAGCCAGATGGTGCAAATAAACTGTCCGGAAGATCTGAGTTTAAATCCTGCCCCAGACACTTGGTAGCAGTGCAACCCTGGATCAAATCACTTATTCTCTCTCAAAGAATAATAACACCTGTCTCAAAGACAAGAATCAAATAAGACATGAAAAATGTTGTATAAATATTAATGGAAAAATGTTAAATGTTACAGGAAATCATTTAAGCAATAGTGTAAATGGAAAGACTCAAGGAAGATAAATTAGTCACTGAAATATCCAGATAAAAGGTGATAAGGGACTCAAATTAGATAGCTACAATAGGATTTATATTCATATGCAAAGAATGTGGAGGGTAAGGGAATAAGGAGTTAAAGAAAAACCTGAAGTTATTAACCTGCAACCCTGGAAGAACAATGGTGTCTTCATCAGAAATAGGGAATTTGGTTTGGGGGTTGAGATAAGTTTTGTTTTTAGAAGTGTTAGCTTGAGCTGTCTCTGGGTCATTCAGTTCTAAAAGTCCAATATACAACTGGTAACTAGTAGATACGAAAAGGTTGAAAAAGAGAAAGAACAAGAATGGGGGTGGGATGTTTAGGTCATGACCCCTTAGGTCAATCAGCTGGAAAAGATAGCTGGAGGTGAAAGCAAAAACACATGGGGGGGGGGGGGGGCGTTGCACTATTGAGGAAAAAGACTAAGACCTCATTGTCAAAGACCAGGTTATAGCAGGAGAGAGTAGAGAAGTAAAGAAATGTTGAGATGAAGAGAAGGGGATTAAGAGGAGACTGACATTAAATGGTCTCAAGATTCTCAGGAAAGTCAAAGTGTTTAGCTGAGAAGACTGGGGAATGAATAGGTGTGGTAAGCTTGAGAAGAATATGATAGCTTGGAGAAGCTGTGGAAAAGTCGGACTACAAATGAAATGGCTGCTATGCTTTAGTGAAGGCTCAATCTGGATGACGTGGATCTATAAAAGACTCAGTGACCTCTTCCAGATATTTTCAACAACATGAAAGAGTCCCACCGTGGGAATGGTATGAGGCTGAGTTTTGATATGGGATAAAAATCAGAATAAGGGAAGCAGTACATGACCATCCCTTTTTGTGTGGCTGAGGTGAGAAATTATTTTTTCCAAGTTAAAAAAGAAACATATTATTGGAACAGACTAGATTTGTAGGAAACAGAAGCAATAAATATAATAACCATTATAAAGTCAAGAAGAATAAGAACTAGTGGAAAGCATTTCAGCAGAAATTAGTTTTTGATCAACATCTGCAGTCATGGACCAAAATAAGCTCAAAAGTAATATGCTACTTGAATTTAAAGGGTCATACTATTTTTTTTAAAAGCTCAGTTAGTTACCTTTTACAATCATGGTCTGGGAAAGAATCCCTAATTAAACAAAGGGATAGAAGATATTACAAAAAATAAAACAGGTAATTTTGAAACAACAAAATTGCAATGCATTTGCAGAGATAAAAATCAATGAAAAATTATCAAATCAATCACAAACATTTACTAAGGAAGGAAATAAGCATTTCTCAAATATCTATTAGTGCCAGGCCCTCATGCTAAGAACTTTACAGATATTTCATTTGACTGTAATAACAACCTTCCAATGTAGGTGCTATTGTAATCCCCATTTTACAGCTGAGGAAACTGAGACATCCAGAAGTTAAGTGAATTGCTCTGGGTCACACAGCTACTAAGTATCTGAAGGCCAATTTGAACTCAGGTCTTTCCAGGCCCTGCACTCTAAACATACCTTGTTACTTTTAAGTGCTGTACCGAGCATCTAAGGTGCCAGGGATCGTTCAATGACAACAGAAAAGAAGAAAATCTTCCTCAAGGGCAAGGCGACACCAAAGGCTCTTGGAGAGTCAAAATCACCAAGGCCAGAAAAGTCACCACCTAGCACTGAGGGAACAAAACAGATCAAGAGGTTTAAGAACCCGAACTTGAGGCTCTTAGAAAACAATTATCATGTCAGGACTAGGAAAAAAAGGAAGAGTGACAGTTGACAGTGGGAGCCTTCAGTAAAGAGCTCAGTCAGTCCTTCACAATTTTTCTTCCAGTGAATACCGCCCCTCAACACCACAATTTCTCAGTTCATTAACCTCCTTAACTTCCAAGAAATGTATGTACCTTCAATCTACCTTAGTCAAACACTAATCGCCACATGCTTGATCTCACAGTTCATCTAAAACTTTCTACTCCAAGATTCACAACTCTGTAATTCTACAAGCTTTCATCTCTTCCCGAACCTCACTCCTACATCTCTTCTTTAGCATCATCACGATATAAAGTTCACTCTTTTCAGCCACAACCCATCTCCTTGATGGTATTAGCCCAGACCTCTCTTTAGTCTTGAAACAAAATTAATTCTATATAATTAACCAGGTAAGTTGTTCTCTATTCTCAAATCTGACCCTCTTTTTCTTCTACTATTGAAATAGCCTTATAACTCATCTTGCAGCTTCAAATATTTCTCTGTACCATCATTTAGGCTGTGAAGAAAGTTTTTCTAAAGCTTCTATCTCACCATGTACTACCTACCTCTCCTCCCTCCTCTAGCATGCCTGCTCAATTACCTCCCCACACTTTCCTATTACCTCCAGGATCAAATATAAAGTCCTCTGTCGGGTACTAAAAGCCTTCATTACCTGAACCCTTGCTCTCTTTCTGATCATGTTAAGATTTTACTTTTAAAGAGCTAAACACACCAGCCTATTTGTTTATTCCTAGAATATATCAGGCCACTGCCTGCCTCCATGCCCCTCACTTGGGAGTTCATTATATAAATGAATGAATGAATAAATGAAAAAACAACTATTTAGCACTTATTATGTGTTAAGTCTTATCCTTATGTATCTAAACCAAAGAAAAAACGAATACAGAAAGTGACAATGTTAGTCTCAGGAACAGAGAAACTGATAAAGATCAAAAGACAAAAAGACATAAGACAAAGTATAGGAAATAAAGAAAAAAATAGAAAAGACAGAGCAGGTCAAACAGATCCACAAAGAAGACTACAGGGAGGAAAAAGTCAGAGACAAAGATGGAAGACAAAGGTAGTAATGGGATACTTTGGTGCCTGTGCCTGGACCACAATTCTAAAATCACATTTCTCTCAAAAAAAAATAACATTTCTCCCTATCCTCAAAGCACTGCCTCAGGCAGTTTCTCTCCAACTCAAGGACACAGCCTGCCCCAGCAAAAAAACCCCAACAAAACTCTTACCTCCCTTCCTGTGACAGTAGGCAGCTGTACCTATAGAATTTATTAGTTTGAACCAGCTGTGTACTGGCCAACTGGCTGTGTACTGGGTCATATAAACATTAACATACATATACTCCCTTATATTTATCTTATCTAATAAGATAGTGATGAGAGCAGCCTGGTATTACTTAGTCAGCCCTGACCATTAGTTGATTTAGTAATATTTCAGGACTAAAAACACACCTCCATGTAGACCCCCTTGATCTATTTCTCAGTGAACTCTGAGAAAAATACTTGCACAGTAGACACCAAAAGTGGATGTTCCTTTAAGAACTAACCACTCCTTAACCACTCCCTAATCCTGCCCCAAATCTCCCAGTCATCACACTTGGTACATTTTTTATATATAAACTATATGTATGTTGTGTGTGTGCGCGCGTGTGTGTGTGTGTGTGAACTTAAAACTCTTGTCCACTAAAAAGTGTAGTAACCTTCTGGAGTCGGCGAATTCATTCTAGGTGGCCCACAACCTACCCCTGTACTCCTGTCTTTGGGAGATTTCAGAATTTTATCCGTCCCATCCCATCCCATCCAGCCCTCATGTGTAGGACAATGTACGTACCTAGAAGTAAATCTAGTATCTATATTTTCCAATATGACCTGCAGAACTGTATTATTTTCCCAGGTAGGAATCAGATCAAGAGCTATACAGCTAACACAAAAAAAGAGTTCAGTTTTTTCTGAGTGTCATATTTCTCCGCTTAGTAAAGTTATTATTTCCTTAATGAGACAGTTTCTAGGCCTTTTTGTCCCTCTCATTGTAGCCATTATCTAACATCAATAAAACGTTTTAATGATATATTTCTAATCAGCATCATTATCTTTAATTTTATCCATTTTTCACCCTTCTATGTCAAAACTATGTTTTTAGCAGGTCAAGATAGAGAAATTGTAAACACTAGTGGGTTACTTTTAGCCTGTCTGATATTTTGATGTACTGAACTGTGCTCCAAAAAATTGAAAATGCTTTTCACATCAGCAACCTGGTGTTTCTGATCTACTCAGATAGTTATGTTTTTTGTAATGTTTCTTTGTCCTCACAATGTTGAATGTCATCAGAATCCTTGAAAAAAAAATCATAATGTACAGAAACTGACCAGCCTTTGGATTCTTTCATTTTTTAACACCAAACCATATTTCTCAAAGTGTTTTATTGTTGCCATCCTGTGTACTCCCCTAAACACTAGGGTCACTAAGTTTCAAGGTACATGATGATTCACTGAAAGGATCTTATCAAGTTTTTCCACACATATGAATGTAACATGCAAACCATCTTCCTGATGGGCCCCTTTCTAGGGTTTCATGAGCATTTCAAGGTACAAAGAAATATCCCATAAAATAATGCCTCCTTTTACTTCTGTGCTTATGCTATAATCAATTCTTCTCTATATTCACCTTTCCAAGACGAACCAATGAGCTCTATCCCTACAATTTTGTCAGCTGGTTTTTATTTATAAGTACAATGTCAAAATATGTGTGATTCAGTGCCTCCAGCAACATATAAATGCATTGATTTGATGCTACTACTACCAAAGAATTCATAATTTAATTATTGTCCAACCTACTGCTGATGACTCTCCCTATTCTTAGGTAGGCTGTTTTTCAAATCAAATTAATTGCTGAAACAAGGCTCAAAATATCTTCAATTTGGTAGAATGTGCCAGAATTTATTTTGGGCTGGCATATATACTTTTGACAATCCAGTGTCAACAACCACCATGTCACAATGAGGCACTGGATTAGCATTTCTGTGGAGAAGCACCAGATTAATGTGCCTAAAATACCCTTTCAACTGTGTCACCCTCTTAGTCAAGGATTAGCAATTATTTCTCTATTAAATCACATCTCAAATTCTGTTTTCAAGGTCTTTTATAATTGATATCCTTCCTCAACTGAAAAATGAGGGTTGGAATAAGATTCTAAACTAATTTAGTTTTATTTCTGATAGATAACTCTTATAACCAACTTTTTAACAGGTATGCAATATAGATATGGATATCTATAAATACTAATTATCAAAGAGTCAAAATTTCAGTGATAAAAAAATAGAAATTTGAGGAGGAAGAAAGCAAACAAGCTTACATAACAGCCCTTTCTTGATTATCAGCATGCTCTAAGAATCTCTGTGGGAGATCTATGGAGAATGGAAGAATTAATGACCAAACAAAAGATAGAGAACACCATGAAATACAAAATGGAATAATTTTAATTACATTAAATCAAAAAGTTTTTTTAACAAACAAATCCAATGAAACCAAGATTAGGAGGGAAGCAGAAAACTGGGAAAGAATTTTTATAGCCAGTGTCTCTGATAAAGGCGTCAATTCCAAAATATATAGAGAACTGAGTCAAATTTATAAGAATAAAAGTCATTCCCCAAATGATAAACGGTCAAAGAATATGAACAGGCATTTTTCAGAGGAGAAATTACATCTACCTATAGTCATATGAAAAAATGCTCAAAATCACTATTGATTAGAGAAATGCAAATTAAAACAACTGTGAGATACCATCACAGCTATCAGTTTGGCTAACATGACAAAACAGGAAAATAACAAATGTTGGAGAAGTTGCAGGAAAATTGGAAGACTAATGCATTGTTGGCGAAGTTGTAAAGTGATCCAACCTTTCTAGTGAGCAATTTGGAACTATGTCCAAACGGTATAAAACTGCATATTCCTTGATCCAGCAATACCACTTTTAGGTCTATATCCCAAAGAGATCATAAAAAAGAGAAAAAAACCCACAAAAATATTTACAGAAGCACTTTTTGTGGTGGTCAAGAATTGGAAATTGAGGGGGGTTGCCCATCAATTGGGGAATGGTTAAACAAATTGAAGTATATGAATGTTATGTAATATTATTGCTCCATAAGAGATGCTGAGCAGGTAGGTTTCAGAAAGACCCGGAAAGATTTGCAAGGACTGGTGCTGAGTGAAG
This sequence comes from Potorous gilbertii, assembly GCA_028658325.1. Taxonomy (NCBI): domain Eukaryota; kingdom Metazoa; phylum Chordata; class Mammalia; order Diprotodontia; family Potoroidae; genus Potorous; species Potorous gilbertii. The sequence goes on along the minus strand of CM053771.1, from coordinate 274,900,465 downwards.
TAAACAGAACCAGGAAAACACTGTACACATTAATAGCAACACTGCGTGATGACCAGCTTTGCTTGCCTTACCTCTTCTCAGCAATGCAATGATCTTAAGACAATTCCAAAAAACTCATAATGGAAATGCTATCCATATCCAGAGAAAGAACTTTAAAGTCTGAATACAGATTGAAGTATATTATTTTTACGGTTGGGCGGGGGAGGGGCGGAGGTAGGTATCATTCTCATGGTTTTTCCTGTGGTTCTAATTCTTCTTTACAAGATGACTAATGTGGAAATATGTTTAATATGATTATACATGTATGGCCTACATCAGATTGTATATTGTCTTGAAGAGAGGAGTGGAGAAGGAGAGGGAGAAAATTTAAAACTCAAAATCTTATTAAAGTGAACGTTGAAAACTAAAAATAAATACATATTTTTTAAAAAGAACTTCTTCAGGAATTACATGCTGTCAATTGTTTTTGTGGGTACATATATAGTCTTCCAGTGAGACTTTAAACTCTTCAAGGGCACAGACATTAAAGGACCCTCTCTGTATCAACACTGCTTAAAAAAATAGTAGGTTCTTCATAAATATCTGAAGATAAAGTAAATAGCTAAAAGAAGAACAATAGGTAAAGAATTAAAAGACAAAGATATCAGAAGATGAAAAAGAAAACACTGGAGGGTTTTTAAGACATAGATCAGAAACTGATTTCCCAATATAGTAATGGGAAATTAACCAGTTTAAAAATTTAAGAAGAAAAATCAATCGGAGGGAGATTTCTGGGTGTAAGAAAAAAGGCACAATGCAAGGAACAGTCTAGAGTGTTAGGACAGTTTCACACATACACCAGAAATTGCTATAGATACTGGAGTGAATAACTCATTTTCTCAAGGATAACATATCTAAGTTATTTGAGGGAAGGAGAAAAAAAGGGGGAGAAGTCAGGCTAATCAATCAACTAGCTCACTATGTTATTAGTGCTTAATATGTTCCAGGCAATGTGTTAAGGGTTTGGGATACAAGGATAAAAGTAAGTCTCCTCAAAGAAGTAAAATCAGAAACAATGTATGCATTACATATATATATATATATATACACAAAGCACATTCAAAGAAACAACAGCTAAGAAGGCAGTAGGTTCAAGAAGAGGTTAATCCTGTCACTGTACTATTTAGCTGAAGTTTTCCAGGCTATGGAAGTGGCAGTCTATGACTTTCCTCTGAGACAACTCTGCTTACCATAATACAAAGTATAAGTAGTTTATATAAAGACCTAGCTGGATGTGGCAATTAAGGTCAGCGGTTTCCAAACTGGAAGATGTGGCATGACTCCAATGAGCATATGATTAACAAATTAGAGGATGGGGAGGTAGGCTGACCCAATGTTCCCTGTGATTAGTAAATTTTGGGGTCAGATTCAACACAACCACATCTATTTTTCACCCATTAAAATCGATGAGTCCCCAATTAACCCTCTTCCTACTGCAATGCAAGCTTTTGAACTCCTTTCTATAGTCAACATAGTCCCTTCAGTGTTGCTATGATCTAACTCTAAACTGGGAAACCATAGCAGTAGTTTTGGAGGTCATATTTGGAAAATCTTCAACACATGCCCAGCTTAATCCTTTCCCTTCCAGATCAGGTTTGAGCTTGGACAAGCATCCACAGAAGCCAGGCTCTGCACTCTTGGAGAATAATTGTTAAAAACCTCCCTATGCCTTTTCATTTTGGGTGGGAAAGAGTGAGTGGCAAAGGATGAGCAGCCATATATGATTGTGATTTCCATCACAGAAATCATTATCTTATCCTCAAACGCACGCTTCTTATGAATTTCCCTACTTGTGTTAAAAGTTAACACCCAGATTAATTTTCATTCACCCCAATTATCTAAGCAGTTGACATATACTGTTTTTCCTATCTCCACAACAATTCCATTCAGGGCCTAATTATCTCTCAGAATCCTGACTGGTCTCTGAATCAAGTCTTCCCTCAATTCTAATCCATCTTCCACATACTTACACAAATCATCTTTCCTGAAAAAAAATTCTGGTCATGCCTTCTGCCTACACAACAAATTCCAATGGCACCCTATTATCAGTGTGGTCAACTATAAAGTCCTGTTAGAACCTGGCTCCAAACTAACATTTCAGCGATATTTTATATTACTCCCTTTCCTGAATACTATGCTTTAGCCACATTTCTTGCAGTTCCTCACACCATACAGATATACAACTAAAATATCCATATGAATAGGAAATCAAGTTATGGTATCATTCACGTAGGCAGAACTAAAGAAAAAACGGATAGGTTTCTATAGAGAATCTTCTGAGGAATTGAAATTGCAGACAATTCACTTCACTTGTTTTGCATTGTATATAGTGATTATCTACACCAGAGGATTCCAAAATTATATGGTCTACTGCTACCTTTTCAAAAAAGAAAAAAAAATTACTCAGCACCCCACTGGAAATCTACTTTCTTTAACACTTAACACAGTTTCTGGTGGAGGTATTTTTTGGGGGGAAACTTGCATCATTAAAAATATATAAAATATTTTTCTTAAAAAATGATGAATCTTAAGTTTAACAATTTACTATAAATTTGTGGGTTTTTTCCCTGCATTGAAAATGATGATGCAATATTGCATCATTGTAAACAAGTCATTACATGTACTTATTTTTGCTGATGCATGCTAGATTGCCTGACACTATCCAACATGCTTGTGTCCTAACACTTGCTTGCTAAGACCTATCAGTGGACCTGACCACTGATTGGTTATAACTTGCATTGTGTGTTTATCTGGAAAATAATGTAATCACTATGACTTTAATTGTGTTAGACAACATATAACATGTATAAACAGTTTTTCGAAATTTTCTTCTCTTCTTACCTTATGCTTCCACTGCCACCTTGTTTTCATTCAGTGCCCCCAACTGCACCCAAGGCAATGCATCCAATAGTTCAAGCACCACCCAGGGAACAGCATCACTCACTTAGGGAATCTATGAATTCTATACAAAAATAAGTACCACTAACATAGAGCTGATTGGACTTTGCCAAAATACTGCAGCTGACTTCTTTCTCTGCCGTTTCTATTATCTCCCATTGGAGAATTACTCCCAGAAAGTTCATTTTGAGGAAGCACCCAGAGCAACACTCTATCACCCTATCATCTCAGACTGGAGGACTAGAAAGTGGGACATGAAATTCCTTCCAAAGCTTTTCTTTATGGAATGCTGGGATGTGAAATTTCCTATTTGCCTTCAACAGCTCTGCTACGTTTGAACTCCACAGACCATTATGCCCTATACAGGGTAAGCAAACCACCTAAAATATCACCATGCTGATCCACTCACTTTTGGACATTCAACATCTTCTCAACTTTCTCAGTTTCTGCTCCTCTCACACTGGGGGTATAAAGGATAAGCATTAAACTATCAAAGCTCTCCTTACAGAGGGATAGGATGTCAAGTTTCCAGATAACTATCTTTTATCACTGGTTATGCAAAGTTTGGTCTGCAAAGCACATCACATCCTCTGCTACACCTTCTCCAACCCACTCCCACACCCTTGGTCCCCCCCTCAATTTCCCCCTCCCCCTCCAACCCCTCCAATTTTTCCAGCTTCTTTTTGTGTGTTATCTCCTTCGTCAGGGCAGAGACTATCTTTGTTTTCTTGTGTTCCTAGTGCTTGGCAAAATGACTGGCACATGGTAGAAGCTTAATAAATGTGTATTGAATTGAATATAATACCCCTTTTTTGAGCTTCTCTTTATGTGCTGTCTTCTCCTATTGGAATGTAATATCCTTGAAGGCAGAGTCTTTCTTTTCACCTGTATTTGTAACCCTACCACTTAATACAGCACTGGTGCATAAGTGTTCATTTAATAAATGACTAGGTCTTGACTCAAAGGCTATATCTAATATGACTGTTATATTGTGTATTTTGTTATAAAAAAGTATCTTAAAAACAGGAATCCAATAATTTCTAAGCTACACGGATAAAACTGAACCAATGATTAATTACTAATCATCAAACAATAAACAATTATTAAGCATGATTGAACTAAGTACTAAGGATACAAAAGAAAAATAAAAGTCCTTGTTCTCAAAGATACTACATTCATACTGGGAAGATAATATGTATATAAATAGATGTATATAAGATACGTACAAAGTAAAGAAAAGTAACATAAAAGAAAAATGTACTAAGACCTTTCACAGAAGGAAGAATTTGAAATGAGTTTTTAAAAATTATTTATTTTTAGTTTTCAACATTCATTTCCACAATATTTTGAGTTCCAAATTTTCTCCCCATCTCTCCCCTACCACAAGACATCGTGTATTCTGATTACCCCATCCCCTTCTGTCACAACCCTCCCTTTCCTTATCCCCATATTCTCTCTTTTCTAGTAGGGCAAGGTAGATTCTATACCCCATTACCTGTATTTTTTATTGTCCAGTTGCATGTAAAAACAATTCTCAACATTCGTTCCTAAAACTTTTGAGTTCCAACTTCTCTCCCTTTCTTTTGAGTTCCAACTTCTCTCCCTTTCTCCCTCCTCACCCACTCCCACTGAGAAGGCAAGTAATTCAATATAGGTTATACATGTGTAGTTATGCAAAAGTCTTCCATAATAGTCATGTTGTGAAAGACTAATTATATTTCCCTCCATCCTGTCCTGCCCCCCCCATTTATTCCCTTCTATTGACCTTGTCCTTCCCCAAAAGTGTTTGCTTCTAATTATGCTGTCCTCCCATTAGCCCTCCATTCTATGATTTTCTCAGCCACCTATTATCCCTTTCTCCCCTACTTTCCTGTACTGTAAGATAGAGTTTCATACCAAATAGTGTGCATGTTATTCCTTCCTTGAGCCAAATGTGATGAGAGTAAGCTTCACTTTTCCCTCTCATCTCCCCAGTCTTTCCCTCCATTGATAAAGCTTTCTCTTGTCTCTTTACCACAGATAATTTGCCCCATTCCATTCTTCCCTTTCTCCTCCCAATATATTCCTGTCTTACTCCTCAATTTTAATTTTTTAGATACTATCTCTTCCTATTCAACTCACTCTGTGCCCTCTGTCTATATCCATATCTATCTGTAGATACAGATATGTATATAATCCTTCCAACTACCCAAATACTGAGAAAAGTCGAGTTACAAGTATTATCTTTCCATGGAGGAATGTAAACAGTTCAACTTTTAGTAAGTCCCTTATGATTTCTCTTTCCTGTTAACCTTTTCAAGCTTCTCTTGATTCTTGTGTTTGAAAGTCAAATTTTCTATTCAACCTTTGGTCTTTTCATCAAGAATGCTTAAAAGTCCTCTATTTTATTGAATGACCATTTTTCTCTCCAAAGTATCATACTCAGTTTTTCTGGGTAGGTGATTCTTTAATCCTAGTTCCTTTGACTTCTGCAATGTCATATTCCAAATCTTTCAATCCCTTAATGTAGAAGCTACTAGATCTTACATTATCCACACTGTATTTCCACAATACTCAAATCGTTTCTTTCTGGCTGCTTGCAATATTTTCTCTTTGACCTGGGAACTCTGGAATTTGGCTACAATATTCCTAGGAGTTTTCTTTTTCCTATTTCTTTCAGGAGGTGATTGATGGATTCTTTCAATATTTATTTTGCCCTCAGGTTCTAAAATATCAGGGTAGTTTTCCTTAATAACTTCTTGGAAGATGATGTTTAGGCTCTTTTTTTCATCATGGCTTTCACGTAGTCCCATAATTTTAAAATTATCTCTCCTGGATCTATTTTCCAGCGTAGTTGTTTTTCCAATGAGATATTTCACACTGTCTTCTATTTTTTCATTCTTTTAGTTTTGCTTTGTAATTTATTGGTTTCTTAGAAAGTCATTAGCTTCCATCTGCTCCATTCTAATTTTTAAAGAACTGTTTTCTTCAGTGTGCTTTAGAACCTCCTTTCCACATGGCCCATGCTGCTTTTTAAAGCATTCTTCTCCTCGTTGGCATTTTGGATCTTTTTTTGTCACTTGGGTTAGTCTATTTTTAAAGGTGTTATTTTTTTCAGCATTTTTTGCTGAACTTTAACAAGTCATTGACTAGCTTTTCATGATTTTCTTGCATTGCTCTAATTTCTCTTTCCAATTTTTCCTCCACCTCTCTTGATTTTCAAAATCCTTTTTGAGCTCTTCCATGGCCTGAGACCATTGCATACATTTTTTGGACGTTTTGGATGTAGAAGCGTTGACATTGATGTCTTCTTCTGATGGTACGCTTTGTTCTTCTTCCCGTGAAAGGATGGAAGAAAATACTTTTTCACCAAGAAAGTAACTGTCTGTAGTCTTATTTTTTCCGTTGTTTGGGCATTTTCCCAGCCAGTTACTTGACTTTTGAGTCCTTTGTCAAGTGAAGGGTATACTCTAGGGACCTGTAGGTTCTCAGTTCCTCCAAAGTGGCACAATCAAGGGAGAGTTGTTTACTCCTCAGCTGGCCTGCAAGCAACCACAAACTTTTCTGCCCAGGATCTGCAAGTAGGATTCCTGTTTTGGAGCCTCTACCACCTTCACCATGCCAGTGCTCCCCCTCATTCAGGACTGAGACTCAGATCAGCTGCTAAATTCCCTCAGGGTCTTGAGGCAGAGGGCCCCAAAAATGGACCCTGCTGCATCAGTGGTTGCTGTCACTCTGAGGCCAGAGCTGTGCCTGGACCAGGCTTCCCTTTCACTTAGGTGACAGAGCTTTCTCATTGACCTTTAAAGCTGTTTTTGGTGTTTGTGGATTGAGAAATCTGGGAACTGCAGCTGTTGCCCGTGATTCCTTGGCCTGATGCCTGCTCTAGTCTTGTCCCTACCCCATCCTTTGGTCAAGGCAGGGCTACACTTTGTTCTGAGCCCAGTGTGATAGGCATTTCCTGTCAGCTTTCCAGGCTGTCTTAAGCTTGAAATTTCTTTCATTCTGTCGTTTTATGGCTTCTGCTGCACTAGAATTTATTTAGAGTAAATTTTTACAGGCATTTTATGGGCTATGAGGGTAGACTAGAACAGGTTCATCTTTCTACTCTGCCCTCATGTTGGCTCTGCCCTCAATTTGAAATAAGTCTAGAAAGAAGTCAGGGATTCTAAGAGATGAAAATCTTAAAAACCAAGTGAAAGTGTACAAGAAAGAATGAGAGAAACGGCAAGAAGTAGAGAAGAGAGATATTAAAAAAAAAAGATTAACAGCTTGGGGGGAAGAAAGGAAAATTAGTGAAGAAAATAACTCACCCAAAATTAGACTTTGTGAAACATAAACAAATGACTACATGAGATATCAAGAAGAATGAAGTAAAAAAACCAATAAACTAAAAAATATTAGAAAAAAATTATGAACTATCTCATAGGAAAAACATCTGAAATGAAAAAAGATTGATCAGAGATAATTTAAGAATCACAGAGCTACATGAAAGTCACGAATAAAAAGAAAACCTAGATATCACATTTCAAGAAACCATAAAAAGAAAACTATGTAAATGTCAGAGAACCAGAAGATAAACTAGAAACAGAAAAAATCCCTGGTCATCTGAAAGAATCTCCAAAATGAAAAGTTCCAAGAATATTATAGCCAAAATCAAGAGCTCCCAGGTCAAAACAAAAATATACTGCAAGCAGCAGAAAGAAAAACAATTCAAATAATAATCACAGGATCACCCAAGATCAGCGGGCACCACTAGGCAGCAGAAAGCTTAGAACTAGATATCCAGGAAGGCAAAGGAACCAGGCTGACAATCAAGAATAACTTACCTAGCCAAACTGAATATAATCATGGGGAGGGGGGGAGGGAAGGGGAGATGGACCTATAATGAAACAGAGGCTTCCAAGTATTCCTGATAAAAACACCAGAACTCAGTAAAACTTACAAAAATCAGACAAACAAAAAAAGTAAACATGTATAAAAAAATCATAAGGGAGTAAACAAGGTAAAACCATGTGCATTCTTATATGGAGATGATATATGAAGCCCCTCTGAACTGGGAATCACAGAGAGAATCTAATTAGAGAAGGGACATGGGTATGACTCCACTGTTTAGATATTCTCAAAAGATGAATGGAATGAGTGGGGAAGAGAGATGAACATAGAAAGGGAGGAAAGTGAAGAACAGGGAAAACTATCTTATAGAAATGGAATGTGCAAAGAAGGAGTTTCTACAACAAAGAGAAGTTGGGTAGACCAGGCATCATTTGAACCTCATTTTCTCTCATCTGTACTTGGTTAAAGGAGAGAAGACTACATATACACACAGTTGGGTACAGAAATACATCTTACCCAAGAAGAAAGTAGAAAAGAAATGGGGATTAAGACAAAAGGAGGTAATAAGAGTGAGGGTAGATTAAGGGAATTATAATTCAGAAGCAAAGCATTCCTAAAGAGTGGAAGGGAAGAAAAAGGAAGGGTAAGAGTAAGAGAAGATGATGTGGGAAAATATATAGTTAGAAATCATAATTATGAATGTGAATAGGATGAACTCATCCATAAAATGAAAGAGGATAGATTGGAATCCAAATTATGGTTTAGAATTCAAAAACAAAGAGATCTCAATACTACATAAATTATTTGAAGAAATAGCTAAGTGATCCCACCAAATTCCTACTGGGACCCAAAAATGATACTGATATCTAAAGCAAGGAAAGTTGAAACAGAAAATAAATTGTAGTCCAATTTTTATAATAAATATTATACATGAGAAAATATTAGCCAAGAGACTATAGCAATAGCTAATCCTAATGATTATGAGGGTTAACATTTATACAATTGTTGCTCTGGGCCAGTTACCGCACTGAGTATAGTCATTATCTCATTTGAACCTCACGACAACCTGAGAGCTGTTATTATTCTCATTCTACAGTGAAGGAAACTGAGGTAAACAGAGGGAAATGACTTGCTCAGTGTCATACAGCTAGTAACTAAAGAAAGTAGTAATGTGACACCTAATTTGAAATCGTCTTGCTGACTTCAGGCTGACTACCTAGCTGCCCCAAATGTCATAAAAAGCACATACTATGAATAGGCTGGATTCATATCAGAAATATAATGCTGTTTCAATATAAGGAAAATTGTAAATGTAACTGATCATATTAATAAATAAAACATAGATGATATGAGTATTTCAACAGTTAGACAAAAAGCTTTTAACAAAATTAAAAAAAAAACTATTCCTATCCTCAAAATGATGAGTAGTATCTTTCCAAATCTGGAGAGAATATAAAATAAAAGGTATTCTAGTAAGATTGTAATCTTTTTAGAATTAGATGTAATCTTATTAGAATTATTGTAATTAGATGAAGAGGATGTTCATCATCAAAATTAATATTCAGTATTACACTAGCAATGACCATACCAATAAAAAAAGAAAAAGAAAGTGAAGGAAAAAGTATAGGCAAAGAAGCAAAACTATGACTTTTTGCTGATGATATGACAGTTTACAAAAAGAACCTTAGAGAGTCCATTAAAAAAACTAATTGAATCAATTAAAATACTTCAGCAAAGCTTTAAGACATAAAATAAAATAAGAAATCATCAGCATTCTTATATATTACCAATAAAATCAGGCAGGAAGAGCTAGAGAATTCCATGTAACATAATTATGAATACTACCAAATACTTGAGAATCTACCTGCAAACACATACAGGAACTATATGAACACAGTTACAAAACATTTTTCACACAAATGAAGACAGATAAAATAAATGGAGAATTATTAACTGCTTGATGGCAAAGTCATGCCAATATAATGAAAATGATATTACATTTTAATTAATTTGCTTAATGTCATACCAATAAAACTACCCAAGGATTCTCTTTATAGATATAAAAAAAAAATAACAAAATTCATCTGAAGGAAGAAACTATCAAGAATACTAAGGGAATCAATGGGAAAAAAATGGGAATGAAAGAAGCCTAGCAATACCAGATCTCAAACTATATTACAAAGCTGCAATTGTCAAAACAATTTGGTACCAGGTAAGAAATCGGTTGATCGCTAGAAATAGCACAGGAGGTGGCAAAATGACTAATTTTGATATTAAAAAGCTTTTACATAAAGATGACAGCCAAAATTAGAAGAAAAGTAGGAAAATGGAAAAAATCTTTTCAATAAGTTTCTCTGATAAAAGTCTAATTTCTAAGACATACAGGAAAATGAGTCAAACTTACAAGGCAAAGAGTCATAAATCAATCAGTGAATATGAATAAGCAGCTAGGTGTCCCAATAGATAGCATGCAGGGTCTGGAAACAGGAAAACTCATCTTCCTAAGTTCAAATATGGCCTCAGACACTTACTAGTTATAAGCAAGTCACTTAACCATCTGCTTCAATTCCTCCTCTGTAAAAATTCAGCTGGATAAAGAAATGGCAAACTGCTTCAGTATTTTAGGGCAGCTAGGAAGTGCACTGGGTTTGGAATCAAGAAGGCTCATCTTCATGAAGTTAAATCTGGCCTCAACTGTGTGACCCAAGACAAATCATTTAAACCTGTGACCCCATTGCCACTAAGGGTCTTTGGTATTAGAGACAGCCAAATGACCATTCTTTTATTAATAACCTGCTGGCCTTATTAATAAAATGATTAAATTACCCAGAAGGGGGAGAGGGGTAAGGTGGGGAAAAAAATTCAATTAAAAATGAAAAATTTAAATAAAAATTTCAGAAAGGAAAGTGATGATTAAGGGAACGGTTTATGGGTTCACTTGTATACACAGATGGGTTTGCCTTGACAAGAAGGGACACTTCATTATGTCAGAGTTGAAGAAGATATTTTCAGAAGGAATCTGAGTATAAGCTTGACATTAGCATGTGTTATGGAAATATTATTATCTATAAATTCACCTTTTCCCCAAAGAACAAAAGAGAATTTTCTAAATTAATGAAGCAGATTTAATCACATGATAATGTATTTGGAACTACAGGGAAACTTAAAAGTGATTTAGTACAACTCCTTCATTTGACAGATGAAGATAATAAGGCATACAGAGTTAAAGAGACTTATCCAAGGTCACAGAGTCTTTTCTCCCTAGAGCACAAAATGCTTCTTATATTATTAAGAATTAAATGAAAAAAAATTTCATCTCACACCATTTTAATCTTCTATATTTTGCATCTATTTTCTTAATGTATGTAATATTAGTACAATATCACATGTGCTTCATTTATAAATGGGGGACATACATATTTTGGAAGTATATGTTCAAAAAGTTTGGAGACCACTGATTAATGATGTCTTACCACAGAGGAAGTGTAGATAAAGGAATACTGAGTTCTTAAGGAGAATGTCTAGAGTTATGCAACTTTTAAAACCCTCAGAGCCCTTAGATTGGACTAGTGATAAATGAATGAAGTCCTTTTTTTCTCCTCCCACCTCTAATACTTCTTAGAAGGCCTTCAACCAATGTCAGACTATTCCTTACGGCTGTCTCCCAAGAACCATGTTTAATCCAGCACTGTGATATTGAAATATACACCCCTTCCTTATTTATTCACCCTCTATCCATAGCCTATCATTCACATGCATGGGCTAAATAAAGTCATAAATTTTTCTTCATCCTCAAATTTTTTACAATCTTGAAAGTATCAATCAAGTGATAAATAAATACTTTCAGTAAAATTTAAAGAAGTCAGATACACTAGAAAAATACTTCTTCAAATATAAATGTTAAGATTTTGGTAAAAAAGTAAGCAACCTTCCTCTGATATGGATTAGTACCATAAAAATGCAGCTACTCAAGTAGAAGGGCAGCTAAGTGTCACAGTGAGTAAGAGAACTGGGCTTATAATCAGGAGGATTCATCTTCCTAAGTTCAAATCCAGCCTCACACACTTACTAGTTGTGTGTCCCTGCGAGGAGTCACTTAACCCAGTTTGCTTCATTTCTTTAAGTGGAAATGATCTCTCAAACCACTCCAGGATCTTTGCTAAAAAAAACCCCAAAAAGGAGTCATGAAGAGGACATTACTGAAAACAAGTTAACAAAAATAATAAAGGAGAAGGAAAACAAGAACAACAAGGGACTGTTTTTAGCCTTAGTGAAGAATACTTGACATGTTTTCAAAAGGAAATGCTAAACCAGTCCAAACTTGGGAATATTCATCTTCAAATAGGCAAAGCATTTGCTCATTTAAATTAAGTGTTCAAACAGTAAAATGGGGATTGAGGAAGCATAAATGGTTATGGGGTTAGAACTTCTTAAACTTCTGTTTCCTATCACATTTGGTACATACTGCTTGAGAAAAACCTTAATCAACCCATTCCTATTCCCTGTCCCCAACAGTCACAGCTATCCAATATCAATAATCATTAAGGAATATCAAAAGAAAAAGATCAGTGGTAGCATTTCAAAGCACTGGAATGATGTAGTACAGTGCATTGCTTTAAGCTTCATTTATTCACCTTACTGTTTCAGGTAAAATCTCCCCCTATTAAACTATACATAGTAGGCATCTCTATGGAAAAAAATATCAGAAATAGAGAGAGGTACACAGTCCTATCAGAGAACAAGGTTTTCCCTACTGTTATATGACAGTTTAATTTTTTTTAGAATGGAAACCAGAAGGAATCTAGATCAAAGCAGTAACTGAAGCAACCGAGTTTAAGAGAAATGAAAAAAACTTTCCAAAATTTTTAAGCCTGTTTGCTACATATGAAGCAGCAACAAAGAGAGGAAACACGGCATAGAGTTCCTACAAAACCTGAAGATAAGGGTTCAAGTCACATCCCTGATATATTTTAGTGCTGAAACAGGTACATCTTTTATCCTTGCAAAGCTTTAGGCCAATGACGTAAAATTCAAATAGAAATGGATCCCTATAGGGGTATCTTGACTTAGAAAACCAAAAATTAACATGAGCTATGTTTTATTATATTTTTATTTACTTTGTTAAATATTTCACTATTACATTGTAATCAGGTCCCAATCAATGACGTTTACAGGATTTTCATGCCCTTGTTGCTCTAGGTAACTCTAACACTAAATATAGAAATAAGAGGTTAACCTGCATTGGTAGGGAGTTTCCTTTAAAGGAATTCCTCTTAACAATGAAATCTTTTCTCCTCCATACGAATTAAAAGCAAGGAAAGGTAACATACAGACCACTAAGATCTAAAAAAATAAAATAAAAGGAGAAAAAAATGAACATATAGAGGGAACTACTCTAATCACTACTAAGCAATATATACAGATTAATTCCTTTTTGGATATATTTATTCTGTAAGGATTAAGGTCTTAGGAAATGGAGGGAACTAATTTTATAACACATTATTTCTAGTCCTTGGTTTCAGGGAGAGGAAGTAGGCTGGCAAAAGGATAAACATCAAAATCTACCTGAATGTACCACAGCACAGAATGACATTGACTGACATCCTAAGTTGAGCCCGGCAGGAAGAAGGAACCTGGAAAGATGGGCTACAACGAGTGATTTTTCAGTGTCTTACATCATTTATATATTGGGGAAGCACTGACAGGATGTTGATGTTACATTTCTGCCAATGAGGACAGAATAACAATAAATAGATTTCGGGTACAATGGGAGGTAGTACTTCCTTAGACTATATTCTGAATAACAAGTTGGACTTCTGAGGTTCTTTCTAAATCTAAGATTCTTTGAATTGAGATGTAAGCTCAATCTTCCATACTTTTCTATTTAAACTGGATAAATTAGCAAGATATGTTTAATACTTGTGAAAAAACATAACCCAGATTAGAGAGCAGAAAGTAAAGAACAGGGATAAAGGGCAGAGAGAAGAATAAAAGAAAAATAAGTAAAACATAACTTGTTAGCCAGGGAGAGGAGGAAGGACAGAAAGAAAGAAAAGAAAGCAATCTAGAAGGGGGAAAGTGAAGACTGAGAACAAGAAAAAAGAGGTGAGAAGGGAAAGTGAGAAGAAAAGATTGGTCTGAAAAGGAAGAGCCAAATAGGAAGAACACAGCATTTAAAAAGTCAAGTGTCTTAAGAGATTATACCTTAAAAGATTCAAGGAAACATCTGCCCCAAAACACTGGTTTCAAGCAAGTACAATATGAAATTTTCCCATGTCAAAAGATGAGTCCCTAAAAAACTACATGAGTTTACAATGGTATTCATGGTCAAATACCTAAATGAGTAGTTGAAAGGAGCAGTAGAATCTGTCGCCTCTATCACACCACACTGAGAGTGAAGGGCATTGATTTACAGGTATTTTATTAATCAAATTTAAGTTTTGAAAATAATAAAATCAATGAAGCTTTTTCCTAACACAATTTCCATTTAAATGAACACTTAGAAAATAAGAGTATGGAAACTCCTTGATCATTTTACCTATGCTCTCAATGCTAGCAGTTCTACAATGCAGACAGAAAAGAAGACCAGATAGAGGAGTATAAGAAAGCATCTGGATCTTCAGGCACTATATACTATACAAGCAGAGCAACCAAGAAAAAGGGGCAGAAGGGAAAGAGTGGGTTATAAAGACAGAATAGCCAAGGGAGGGCAAGGGTGAGGAAAAGGAGGAAAGCAGAGGGAGTAAGGGAGTGACAGGTGGGGAGATACAATGGGAGGGGATGAAGAGAGAGTGTGAAGAAAGAGTGAGTGAGTGTGAAAGAGAAGGAATTTAAATGTCTGCAAATTCCAACAGTAGAGAGAGGTCTCACAAAATGTTCCTGAGGTTCTCTTTGTTCCTGTTCTTAAATTCCACATCCAAGAAGGTTCACTTGTTTAAAGCTGGCCCTGGATGAATATGGGAATGATATGTTATGAAAAGTTCCTGGTGAAGAAACTCCTTCTATTAGAACAGAGAGGCAAGGTCTCAGCAATTAGTAGTGTTGGAGAATAATTTGCAGGATCAAAAGGTTAAGTGAAATGCCTAGGTTCACACAGTTAATATGTATCAGAGGCAAAAGCTACATCCAGATTTTCCATTCCATGCTCCCTCTCAAGAAAGTATGTTTCCAAATAACTAGATTAGTAGGCAAGGACATTCATCCTTGTTGAGAGATTAAATAGGGTTAAAGACCACAAAAGCTAAATGTTCCACAAGAATATATTTTTCAGTGTAAGTTTTTGAAGGATGTAAGTATATTACATTGGAACATCACAATGCTGATGCCTAAGTTTTATTATGCACTTGTAGGCTAACTTATTATGAACCCTGTCATGTATCTATTTCCAAAAACGAATTCCTTAAATCTTCTGTCTGATAAATTTATGATCCATGACACCTCAACTCTAGGAATGAGAGCTACCCAGAACTGTTCCAGGCACTGAGGAGATGTTGCAAATGGAATCTAACCCCAGGAATAGCAAACAAAACAAAAATTACACCAATCCAAAATAAAATTAGTTAGAAATCAGGTCAACTTTAGAAATGCAGAATCTTGGATATCATTCAACTCACCAAATCTGATGACATACTAGTAAAACATTAGTCCTGACATTCTCCAACACTATTGCCAAAGTATTTGGGACAAGTAGCACATACTTCATTCATTCCTACCAGCATTAATTTTATTGGATCATCTCACAAGTTTTCTTGGCAATGCAAGACTTGAAACAATCTGTGATATAATACTAAGATGAAGAGAATTAACGTTTGGCTCATGCTAAGCCTTTATTAAAGAATTATTTCAAGGAGAAGAGAAAGAAATAAAATACATACTGGAGGTCGGCCAGGGCGGCCCCTTTTTCTTTTCCCTTTGACCTCTGTTTCTTCAAGTTCACTACCAGCATCTGAATGAGCAGTAGTTTCATTAGTTGAATCCCTAGAAAATAAAATATTAATTCAAATTATTTATAGCCAGCAAAGTAGATAATAAATGAACATTGAATTTCATATGTCTTTTTCCCTCTGAAGTCCTCTTATAGTGACTTAGTGGTAAAATAAACTGAACTTATTTTTAGGACCACCCTGGAAGGAAAACAAAAACATTACCCTAGCCTTGGAAGAAAATTACATAAAGCTCTAACCAAGATACCTAGAAAATATTTAAAAAAACAAGAAAAAGTCAATGGGGATAACTAAAAAGAACCAAAGGGATAAAAAGTCTATCATGAAGAAAAACTAAAAAAAACACTGGAATATATTACTATAGAAAAACTGAAAAATCAGGAAGAGTCTACAGAACCACACAAAACAAAAAAGGCTATAAAATCATGCAGAAAATAGATATGGTAAACATGGACTTGTTGTTAAAATCCGAGGTAACAGATGCAAAAATAAATGAAAAACAGTAACTATGTGCAAAGACTATGCTAGACAATGGGGATAAAATATTAAAAATAAAACACTTCCTGTCTTCAGGTATCTTACATTCTACTAGAAGATGCAACATTTAATAATAATAAATACACTTAATAATAAGCTAATGGAAGATAATTTGAGGATAACTATAGCACTTAAATTTGGGGAGGATCAGCAAAGACTTGATGGAAAAGGTGGTATCTGAACTAAGGATTTTCAGAAGCAGGGATGAGAGGTGAAAACATTATAGCCATCAGGGGCAGCATGTTAGAATGTACAGATTGGAAAAGGTTAGAGACCACTACAATTAGGACACAGAAACTGTGAAAAGAAGTAATGTAAAATTAATCCAAGGGCCATCTATTTCCTCCCATCCAAGGGATAACAATGCTACATTTAAGCTGGGGACTGGGGTAGAGTTGTCCTTGCAGATTAAAAAGGAAAAGTAAAGAACTTTTCCAAACTAACAAGGGCTCTGATTCCAAAGCTCAGAAGTAATACCCTCACTTATTCTATTCTAGATACTGGTCAATCCAACACCAGAAATTAGAGTCTGAGGCAGAACTGTCCTTGCTGAGGAGGATAAACGACCCCCCCCCCCCCCCAATTCAATTAACTGTTCAATAACCAGCAAAGGCACAGACACACAGTATACTTCCATTTGCCCAAGGGAATCAACACTTCCTTCCTACCTTTCCCTATTAGTTTATAGTTGAAGAATATAGAGGCAAAGTGAGGTTAAATGACTTAAGTTCACATAAGCAGTGTTTGGTAGAAGAATTAAGATTTGAATCCACGTTTTCTGATTCCATATCCAACTCTCTACATTCCTACACACCAATAACCAACAGTACCTAAAAGGATCTGAACCTTCATGGTACACTGAAAAGGGAACTGCACTTGGAGTCATGAGATCCAAATTCAATTCCTGCCTGTGCAACAGTATCTGTGTGACCGTGGGCAAGTCATTTAGCTGTTCTAGACCTCAGTTTCATCATTTGTAAAATGGTGTTAGAACATATGATTTCTGATTTCATCCAGTTCTAGGTCTATAATTCCATAATCTTTTTTTAATACACACATACACATGCACACATGAATGTATGGTAATACCTGCAAATTTGCGGTTTCTTTGACATAATGCCTCAAGTCCCCCATCTTATGTCTATTACAAGAACACTGGAACATGATAATGATGTAACCAGGCTTGCTGCTACCAGGCTATTTTCTTTTTTAAAAAAATTCTAATTTATTTATTTTTAGTTTTCAACGTTGATTTCCACAAAATTTTGAGTTCCAAATTTTCTTCCCATCTCTCCCAATGCTCAAGACAATGGGCATTTTGATTACCCCTATCCCCTCTATTTTCTTGGAGGACAAGACAGATTTGTATACTCCATGGCCTGTATATCTTATTTCCCAGTTGCCTGCAAAAAAATTTTTTTACATTTGTTTTTAAACTTTGACTTTCAACTTTTCTCCCTTCCACTCTCTCTATCCATCTGCAGTGAGAAGGCAAGCAATTTGATATGTTATACATGTGTAATTATGCAAAAGACTTCCACAAAGGTCATGTTGTGGAAGACTAGTTATATTTTCCTCCATCCTGTCCTGTCCACCGTTTAGTCTATTCTTTCTTTTAACCCTATTCCTCCTCAAAAGTATTTGCATCTAATTACGCCCTCCTCCCATTGGCCCTCCCTTCTATCACTCTCCAACCCCTGCTTATTCCCCTTCTCACATAATTTCGTATAGTGTAAGATAGTTTCACAGCAAATTGAGTATCTGTTATTCCTTCCTTAAGCCAAATGTGATGAGAGTTTCACTTTTTCCCTCTCACTGAAAAAGTTTTTCGTTGCCTCTTTTATGTGAGAAATCATTTGCCCCATTCTATTTTCCCTTTCTCCTCCCAATACATTCCTTTCTCACCCCTTAATTTTATTTTTTTAGACATCAACCCTTCCTCTTCAACTCACCTTGTGTCTTCTTGTCTATATGTATATAATCCCCTCAACTATCCTAGTACTGAGAAAAGTATCAAGATTTTTATAAATATTATCATTCCATGCAGGAATGTAAATATTTCAACTTTAGTAAGTCCCTTATGATTTTTCTTTCCTGTTTACTTTTTCATGCTTCTTTTTATTCTTGTGTTTGAAAATAAAATTTTCTATTCAGCTTTGGTCGGTTCATCAAGAGTGCTTGAAAGTCCTCCATTTCACTGAATGACCATTTTCCCCCTTGAAGAATCATACTCTGTTCTGCTGGGTAGATGATTCTTGGTTTTAATCTTCACTCCTTTGGCTTCTGGAATATCATATTCCAAGCCCTCTGTTTCCTTAATATAGAAGCTCCTAGATCTTGTGTTATCCTGATTGTATTTCCACAATACTTAAATTGTTTTTTTCTAGCTGCTTGCAATATTTTCTCCTTGACCTGGGAGCTTTGGGATGTGGCTACAATATTCCTAGGAGTTTTCTTTTTGAGATCTCGTTTCAGGAGGTGATTGGTAGATTCTTCCAATATTTATTTTACCTTCTGGTTCTAGAATATCAAGGCAATTTTCCTTGATAATTTCTTGAAAGATGATGTCTAGGCTCTTTTTTTGATCATGGTTTTCAGGTACTCCAATAATTTTTAAATTATTTCTCCTGGATCTATTTTCCAGGTCAGTTGTTTTGCCACTGAGATATTTCACATTGTCTGCTATTTTTTCATTCCTTCGGTTTTGTTTTATAATTTCTTGATTTTTCATAAAGTCATTAGCCTTCATCTGCACCATTCTAATCTTTAAGGAATTATTTTCTTCAGTGAACTTTTGGATGTCCTTTTTCATCTGGTCAATTCTGCTTTTTAGGGCATTTTTCTCTTCACTGGCATTTTGGACCTCTTCTGCCAATTCAGTTAGTTTATTTTTAAAGGTGTTACCAGGGCCTGAGACCAATTCATATTTTTCTTGGAGGCTTTGGATAGAGGAGCTTTGACTCTGCTGTCTTCTGTTTGAATGTTTTGGTCTTCCTTGTCACCAAAGTAAGATTCTATAGTCTGATTCTTTTTCTGGTTTTTGCTCATTTTCCCAGTCATTTACTTGACTTTAGAGTTCTTTGTCAAGGCAGATCTCTCCTTCAAGTGGGAGTGTGGGGTAAACTGTCAGCTGCTTGATTCCCCCACAATGGGTGGGCCTAGAGCTCCAGAAACAGCCGCTGCTTTTGCCCCTGCTGCTGCTGTGGGTTCCTCTGCCCCCTTCCCCCCGTCTGTCTTGCTGGGGCTGGGGGCCAGACCACTCCACTCTCCCACACTGGTCCCACAGACTTTTTCCACTGACCTTCCAATTTGTCCTTGGCATTTCAGGGTCCTGAAGTGTGAGAGATTCAGTCCCCCTGAGGCCTACCTACTCAGGTCTCCTCTATGCTGTTGCAGTCCACGCTAGACTGTGCCCTGCCTCCATAGATACTTCCTGGCAACCTTTCAGGCTATCTTGGGGTGGAGATTTTCTTCACTCCATCATTCTGTGGGTTCTGCAGCTCCAGTATGTGTTTAAAGTCATTTTTTTCAGGTATTTGGCTGGGCTTGGGAGCAGCACTTTAGAAAGTGAGTGCTGCTATTCCACCATCTCGGCTCTGCCCCTATCAGTCTATTTTCTTAAAATTCATGATGCAAACAGCTACCAAGTCAATCTTAATAAAACTTTATTGAACAAATAATCAAGACAAAGGGAAACTAAATAACAGGCCCAAAATGGCATTTATAAAAGTGGCAGAATTAGGAATTTAACCCAGATCTCATTTGTTAGTAGAGTACTCTTTCAATACACCAACTGTCAGGTTTTCAACTTTTTGTTCCATATTTATGTTTTTTTCAAAATTATGCTCTCTAGATCTATCACCCCTGTGGGGCATTTATAGAGAGAAGGTATGACCTGTATGAGGATTCAATAAAGGAGACTAAGAAGGAGTGGTCTGATAGGCAGAAGGACAATTGTAAAGATGGTAACCCCAAAACCTAAACAGAAAAGAGTACCAAGAAGAGAATAATTAGTAATGACCTTCTTACTGAGCTTCAAAGGCTGCAGAGGTCAAGAAGAATGAGGACTGGGAAAAAGCACTGGATTTGGCAATTACAAGATTATTAATAATTTACTTGAGAGAGTTCCCGTGGAATGAACAGGCCAGACACTGGCGTGTGTGCTGGGGGGAGAGAGACGGCGAAAGTTATTGGTGGTGAAAGCATGAAATGAGAAAATTTCTGAGGATGAGGGAGACATTTGAGTATTTACAGGCCATAAAGATGGAGGTGGTAGACAGGGAGAGACTAAAGATAAGTGACAGTTAGGATGCCAATTTAATGAGTGTGAAAGAAAACCTCAGTTTGATTATCTGTAAGTACTCCCTTCCTCTAAACTGTCCCCTGATAAAAGCCCTACAGTGTTTTAAGGAGAATCTTCCTCCTGTTTCATTAACACAAAATAATGATTCCCGTCTTTCTTCTCTTGCTTTAAATCTTCCCACAGAAATATAACAATCTGTGTATCCTCTGAAGCCTGCTCAGACTCTTCTAGCTCACAGTGGTTTGATAGCATTTACTGACTTTAACACATCATCTGGCACTATACCATATACCAACCGGGACTCTGATATATAATGTGTACGTGTGTGTTTTCTCTCAAGTGTACTGTAAGCACATGAAGAATGAAGTCTATGTTTTGTATTTCAGATGTGCTTCCTACAATGTCCATTGCAGAACTGACTAAATTCAACAAAAATTTAATATGTTCATATTTTGCATTTGGTCAATGATCTAACCTATTACTATACATGCTAAAAACTAATTATTGTAAATTTTAGGAAGAGCATTGACAAAAAAAGATATTACAGAATTACAAAATCAGGAAGGAATCAAAAACAAAAACACCTACCTTGAAATGAAGCGACAATAAAAATATTTTAAATGGTTATCAAGTTTAAAATGTCCATTTAAAAAAGTTGTAAGATATAGCCTACATATTGGGTTTTCCATAGTATGTCAAAAGGAAATGTAATGGGTAAATGCAGGAAGAAAGGTAGGGGCTGCACATAACCACAATGAAATATGCGTTTAAATAATAATAATAAAATAAACATAGGTAATTAAATCTCATTTCACACTCTTTTTTTTTCTCTACCCAAATTTCCACAACTTTTTACTTAGACAAGAAATATTACATGCAATAGCACATGTAAAAATATCCTGTGAACTCTTTTCAAACTGAGTTCTGAAATCTCTTTTCTGTAGGTAGTAGAGCCTAATCATATCCAGGGTACAGGTCAATTTGATTCTTTTAAAAATTGAACTGAATGCATATTTTATCAGAAACTCAACAGGTTGGTTGAAATACATCACATTAGTGGGCTTAGTAACCATAAACAATAAACAGCAAAGTTTACCCTGGGGCTCCCACTTTAGCAGCTGCTGCTGAGAGATTACCAGTACCCCTAATACTGTTCACTAATAGCTCTCTCTACTTAAACCCAATGTGTGAAAAGTCTGAGTCACTAGTTCCATTATATTTGATGGTACAGCAAAGAATTTATTTGTTGTTCTCATTACACTTTCATTTTTAAATGACCTTTGTTTAACTTTGCTTAGCTGGGTCTCCTGCCAAGCATTCACTCTAAATAGTTTTTATCCTCCATTGATTGCACTTTATGAGATGATAATGCTGATAGTCTTTCGTTAGTAATTTAGTCTCTGCAACATACTATACTAAATGCAAAAATGTGTCATATCACTAATAAAGTGTAAACTTCTTGAGGGCAGAAACCGTGTCCATAATAGGCACTTACTATTAAATATGTTCAATATTTTGTAAGTTATACAACAAGATTTTTCTGAAACTGATTCAAATATTAACAAATCCATAAGGTTTTAATCATTATCACATCTAAGGTAACCTAAACTTCATAAATTAAAGGTTTGTTAGCTATGTTTGCTATTTATTACCCAATCACATAAAAAGCCGCTGTTAGGCTTTGGGTAGATGACAAAAAATGACTATGTTTAATAAGTCTATGAATAACTGCCTCATTTAGGCATCCATTCTCATCAAATTTACCTTTAGGATAACATTTTATTTTAAAGAGAAAATAACTCCAGAGCTATGAACAGTTACTGCTATCTTTCACGCAAAATAGAGGAGAGAAAATTTAGATTATAAAATCTGAATATAGGGAGAATATTTAATATGTATTATGTTAATTCTGTTAAACTAACAATTCTAATAATAAAAATAACATTTACATGACAAATTATGGTTTCTAAAGCACTTTATATGTATACTGTTTTATTTGAGCCTTAAAACAAGTCTATAAGGTAGGTACTATAGGTATTATTCCTGTTTAACAAACAAAAAACCTGACTGCCAAAGAGATTAAGTGACTTATCAAGCGCCAGAGGCAGCATTATTTGAAGGGATGGATGGATGAACAAGTTATGACTGTGATGGAATACTGTTATACTGTAAGAAATGATAAAGAAGATGGTTTCAGAAAAATCTGGAAAGACTTACATGAATGCAAAATGCAAAATGAAGTAAGCACAACCAGGAGAACATGATTGAGCATAATAACAGCAATATTGTAAAGATGATCAACCATGAAAGATTTAGCTACTGTGATCAAAACAATGATCCAAAACAACTCTGAAAGACCAAAAATAAAAAATGCTATCCACTTTCAGAGAGAAGCGATGAATTTTGGGTGCAGACTAAAGTATAATTTTTTTTAAAAATTCTTTATTGTTTTGCTTGTGTTTTCTTTTGCAATATGGCTAATATGGAAGTATGTTTTTCATGACCTGACACGTAAAACTGAAATCAAATTGTTTGCCTTCTGAAGGATTGATGAGAGATTTTGGAATGCAAAATTTTTTTTATGTAATTGGGAAATATTTAATGAAATATATAAACATTTGTGTTAGAAGCAGGATTTAAGTGCTAGAGGTAGGTATTCATTACTAAGAAGTCCAGTACTATGATCTTTTATTTCATGGTCAATTTTATTCAATAAAAATAACCTCTCAAAAAGTAGGCAATGATTTCCTTTAACACTTACTTCACTGAACCATGCCAAGGGCAGTCAAAAGGCATACTCTTTTATTCAGGAATTGCACTACTAGGTTCATATCCCAAAGAGATCATAAAAAAGAGAAAAGGGCTTACATGTACAAAAAATATTTGTAGCAATTCTTTTTATGGTGGCAAAAAATTGGAATTTGAGGGGATGCTCATCAATTGGGGAATGGTGGAACAAAGTAAAGGAATATAGTGGAATACTATTGTGCTATAAGAAATAAAAAGCAGGTAGATTTCAGAAAAACATGGAAAGGCTTATATGAACTGATGCAAAGTGAAGTGAGCAGAAACAGAAGAATATTGTACACAGTTATAGCAACAATGTGTGATGATCAACAATGAATGACTTAGGTCTTCTCAGCAATGCCATGACCCAAGACAGTAAGAAGGGCTCATGATGGAAAATGCTATCTACATTAAGAGGAAGAACTGATGAATTCTGAAAACAGATTAAACCATGCTATTTTCAATTTCTTTATTTTTTTCATAGTTTTTTCCCTTTTGTTCTGTTTCTTTTATTATTGACTATTATGGAAGTATTTTACATGACTGAAGATAAATAACTTATATCAAACTACTTACTGCTTATTGTTTTAGCAAGAGGTGGGGATGGAGAAAAATCTGGAACTTGAAATTCTGTAAAAATAAATGCTAAAAATTGTTTTATATAAAACTGGAAAAAAATAATATACTATGAGAAAAATAAGTACGGAAACTACTTACTGTAACACCGGCAACTCTGACGTAATCATTGTTGGAGCAGTTTTCTAATGGGACAACCAAGTTCTGAGAAAAATGCAGCTTCTTCAGTTATTATTTTTTTTATGAAATTAATCTCAAAGGTAAATCTGTTTTAAAAAAGACATAGGAACAACATATTACAATAAAAAACATTGAGGCAATGAATTATTTCTGATAAGATTTAAATCTTTGGTATAAACCCAAATGTTAGTTTAGATTCCTTCTCACTATAATTCAAGCCAACAAAATTCCTCCATTTTTAAAAGGCCTGTTTTCCCATTATTTCATAATTGGTCTATCAGAACTCTCAGATTGAATGTTAAAATTCACATACTCAAATTATCTTATTTTTATTAATCACAAAATATGAACTTACAAGCTCTGTCTCAATGTATTTTTGAACATAATAAAATGTAATGACCTCATTTATGTTACCAATCATTTTCGGTTTAAACATATCTTGTCAATGCTCAGTAACATACCTGCCCCAAATGATTCACCCGCAGTCCAGCTACATAGCATATAAAGGGACACATATGATAGTCCACTCTCTTAGCCACGTGCTGGCTTATAAATCCTCCCCTCTGTCTTCTAAATTTAATCTTGTGCTATGCAAGACTTCCCAAAGTTAATTCAACAATCCCAGGCATCACAACAGTCAAAATGTATCTTCCAAAGCGAAAAAAGTACCGTGAACATTTCTTGATGGTTTAGGCTTTACATGTTATCTCCCATCCATTCACAAAATGAACCCTTCCCCTCTTTGTGACAAAGAAAAAGATTGAAGTAAAACAAACACAGAAACCTTATTTGATGATACATATAATATTCAAGTCGTTCCTATACCTCTATGAAGAAAGAGGCATACTTCCTCATCTCTTCTTGAGGAATTTCACTAATTGTCCTCCTTTATAAAGAATTCAATCACATAGCAGTTATATATGCTTATACCAAATTTTTTTTCACCTACTTCCCAAATGGTACCCACTTTGTTTCTAGTCTCTGGTAACCACAAAGAGTGCAATTATGATTATTTTTATATTATACCTTTGATTCTGTCTTTCATTTCCCTGATGTGTGTATGTGTGTGTATGTGTGTATGTTTGTGTATTGCAGTGATGAGATTATTGGGTCAATTGGGTACATATAATTTAGTTATTTTTGTTTCATGATTCCAAATAAAAGTCTAGAACAGGTGAAAGAGGACTTCGTATAAAGCATCTCAACCAACACAGTTGATTAACTATAGTATAAGCTATGATACAACTATTAAATGATAGAGTGATGTATTGGAAATAGTACCGCTGTTCAATCGTTTTGGGCATGTCCCCAACATCTGGGATTTTATTGGCAAAGATACCAGAGTGGTTTGCCATTTCCTTCTCCAGCTCATTTGACAGATGAGGAAACTGAGACAAATGAGATTAAGTAACTTGACCAGGGTCACACAGCTACTAAGTGCCTGAGGTCAGTCTGAATTCAGGAAGGTAAGTCATTCTGCCTCCAGGCCAGGTACTCAATCTACTATGCTATCAACTGCCTAGAAACTGCACTAGAGAGACTGAGAATAAGAACCTGTTCTGAAAATAATTACGTATCACATGCTATTCTTCCTTTGCCAGACCCGACCCTACTACATTTTTCAACACTAAATCCTTCAGTCCTCTTTTCTTATATTTCTATCACTCTTCATATTTCCAAACTTTTAACTTCTAAGATTTCAACTATTAACTAGCTCAAATACATCACTGGGATTCCAAACCCATATTTCCAACTGCCTACTACACTTTTCCACTAGACCACCCTTGGGTCAACACCCTTATTTTTCACCACACATATAACTGAATTACAAAAATCTGCTCTTTCTCCTCTCAGACCTCCTTATTTGTGCCCCCATTTATTCAAGGTAAAAATCTGTCACCTTTGAGTCCTAGTCCCCACCCCTGCCCAAGAACTACAGTTAACCAATTACTACATCAACTCATTTCTAATTCCAGTGTCAACAATGGAGTCCAGTTGGCTATAACTTCTTACCCAGACTTTTTCAATAATTTCTTATCCACTTTCCCCAGCTCTTTCTCATGCAATTTATCCTTTCAGTCACTACCAGTTTATTTTTCCACATACATAAATCTGATAATGCCCCATGTAAAGCACAAATACACTCAAAAAATCCTTAATGAACAAACTCAAAATCCTTAGCCCAGCATTCAGGGCCTCACCCAATTTGACACCAGTCCTAGCCCCTTTTCAAACTACTCCCCTGAACATACTTTATGACACAAGGATATTAAGCTCCTTGCTATTTCATTACACAATTCATTCCAGGATTTGTCATTGGCTATCTTCAAAGCCTGGAATTCTCTATTCATCTCAACTTCTTAGTTTCCTTAGTTTCTGTCATGTTTCAGCTTAATTCTGACATTCTGCAATGAGACTTTCTTACTCCCTAACAGCAAGAGACAGAAAGAGAAATTCCATTTAAAGCTACAGTAGACACTATAAAATATCTGGGAGTCCACTGGCCTAAGTAAACCCAGGGACTTTTCAAAATGTATTTAATAAAAATGTATGTGTAGAACCCATATAAGATTACACACCATCTTGGGGAAGGAGAGGGAGGGAGGTGAAAAAATCTAAGATGTATAGAAATGATTACAGAAAACTAAAAAAATATATTTTTTTAAAAAAAGACTTTCCTACTCCTCCTATATGTTAATTCCTTCTCTCTAAAACTATCTCCAAATTACCCTGTATATATCTTGCTTCTGTGTAGCTACCTCCTTCCTCAATTAGATTTTATGCTCTTTGAAAGGATTATTTTTGCCCTTTTTGGTAACCTTTAGTACTTAACACCGTTATCTGGCACATAACAAATATCTTGCACTTGACTTTCTTTTGAGGGAGGATGGTGGAAGGTCACCAGCTTCACTTTTCTTCCGGAGTCATCTGAATCCAGTGACCAGATATTGATTAGGATGACTGGAGATGACCCAGAATGTAATAGAAGATCTTGGCCCCTTTAGGCCAAGATCTATTCAGGTACTCACTTAGGGTGAAGTAATGCCCATTCAGTGAAAAGGCCTCTTTAAGAAGTAGCCAGGGGATGACCCCTTTAGTGAGGCATAGAAAAAAAAGAACATTGGGCTGGGAGAAAACTGCAACAGTTACTACTGAAATCAAATATCCAATGTTTACTGGTTTGACTTGACTCACCTTCATATGGAGGGGCAATATGATGCAATGGAAAGAACAAGGAATTTAGAGGCCAAGGTCTTGAATTTAAATTCTGGCTATCATTCTTTCTTTACCCACAGAACTTTCAGTTTTCTTCTCTATAAACAAAGGGATTCAGGTCTTTAGCCTTAAGTATAGCTCCTTCCAGCTCTAGATCTATGACTAAGATTTTTGAAAATACTACTCATGGTTCAAAAACACTCAAAAAGTTTTCCCTCTCTGCTCAGATAGAAATAAATTTCTTCCCCCTAGAAAAATACATTATCACTTTCTTACAGTACTTTATTTTATGTTGTGTCTTAATGGCAAAGACCTGGTAATATCCATTCCTGTATCATTCTCAACAGCCAGCATATAATTTTGAAAAAAAGAGGCAAACCCATTCCAGCACAAGATCCAAATTTTTGCTTGTTGAATAACTTCAAACTCCTGGGTTAATTTTCAAAGTCCTTTATAATCTGGCAACATATTAGCACTCAAGCTTTATTTATTTCATATTACCTCCTCCATACAATAGTAAAATTAATTTATACAATGCTACTATTAAACATGTACACTTTCGGCACCAAATGTTTTCATTATTGTTCCTGACCTCTAAATTACATTTGGTTCCCTAAAACTCCCCACCCTGCAATTTAATCCCCACCTATCTCTAAAACCAAAATTAAATATTATCACTGTCATGAATCTTTTCCCAATCCACAGAACCAGCAATTACCTTTCCTTCCTTAAACGTTGCCTAACACTGGCTATACCATATGCTATTTTTCTAGTGCTGCTTTCTTTGCTTTGTATCATTTAATTTTATTTTTTCACTTCTCTTTATATTCCTAAATTCGATCATTTTAATGACACAAAACAATTTCATTGTATTGTAACAATTTATTAAGCCATGGCCCAACTGCTGGAGGAAAAAAGGTTTTAAAAATCACCATTATTACAAGGCACCTGGAAATCTTATCTCTTTTTTGAAAAAGAAATGACTTTTTATTCTTCTTTAATTAAATCTTGGGAATCATCCATAATAGGGCATCTCTCCTTCCTCAAGGAGATTTAATTAAGCAGAAGTACACTACAAAATATTGCCAATCACAGAAGAAGTAGCAAGAAATCAGCAGGAAGGTCATGAACACGTTTCAAGCACCAGAGACAAGGATGC
This sequence comes from Potorous gilbertii, assembly GCA_028658325.1. Taxonomy (NCBI): domain Eukaryota; kingdom Metazoa; phylum Chordata; class Mammalia; order Diprotodontia; family Potoroidae; genus Potorous; species Potorous gilbertii. The sequence continues at coordinate 274,872,012 of CM053771.1, read as the reverse complement.
ATGAAAACATGAAAAAGGCCTATGATCTGTTACAGTAGAAGTTACCTCAAGGGGATCAAAGATTTATTAAAATATTAAAACATATTCTCAAGAGTGAAAAAAATCAAAGGTTTTGATCAGTATTATATACTGCCAGAAATGTCACATTAATTTTACAATTTAATCAATAATAGTGTACTTGTACACCAAAATTCCCCAAAACAGTCTTTGCATTTTTAGTTATTTTAATCTATTAAATAGCATGAAGTGATTATCTCAGTTGTTCTAGTTAATATTTATTAGGGATGGAACAATTTAAAGATAATTATTTGAAATTTGGGTTTCCTCCTCTATAAACAGTCTATCCAGTTCCTTTTGACAAGTCATTCATTTCTATTTGGCATTACCTTTAAAAATTTATCCAATAACTTCTAGATTCTAGACAACAGGTTACATTTATAATACTTCTTTTCTCTTTCTGATACTTTTTATTTTTGCAAGTTTTTATGAGCTTTACCATTAAAAATTCCCTCAAATCTATTACTTAGACTGCTTCCAAATCATTTTGTGAGAAATAATCATCATACCAAAAACTCCACATGGCTGTCAGCAAATTAAAGAAAGATTTTACTCATCATGCTCTTGCCAGAGACTGCAAGAACATGGGTAACCTATAAGGAGACAAACCTTTTCCAGCAATTACAAAGCCTTTAATGTCTTATCCTGATTTGCATTTCCCTCCCCCTGTTCTCCACTGGCAGGATATAGCTTCCTGAACTGCCTATTCCATGTTCTCCTAAATATTTACTCCATCCCTTGTCCTGCATCACAGGTGCATTTAAATTAGCTAGCTCCACCCTGGGGCTGGGTGGACTAATATTAAACAGCTAAGTAAGCTTGGGTACAATATTCTGACCGTTTACTTGATCAGAAGCCTGGTTCTGTTAGGTCATAGCTCTGGAACCAGTTACTGCTAATTTACCTCCTGTTATCTTATCTTTCCTGCAAAGCTGGGAGTGTTGTGTGCATGTCACTCTTTTGGAAAGAGAACTCCTTCTTCCATTTCTCATAATTTATTCACAAATATTTATCTTCTGCCAGAGCTGAGACAAATCTATTTCTTCTAATCACCCAGGTAGAAGTTTCTACAGTCTATTTATGCACAAACCTAATCTCCTGCTTTTCAAAAAGAATTATTTTTTTAATAGATCAATCAGTACTTTTGAAACACTAGTCTTGGATTCATATAAAAAAATAAACATTTATCAAGAACTGGAAGTGAAATAACAAAAATACAGCACCTGTCACTAAAGTTTAGAGACTAGATTCGATCAAATGTGATTACTTCCTTGTTCTGTTTTCCTATCATTAATTGATATTGTTTTCCTAATTTCATTAAATGGAATTTAAATCTTTGGTTAAATTTTAATTTCACTAATTTTTTAACTAAATTGAATTTCAATTTAACTAAATTTCATTCAGCCAGTATGCTTTTTCTCTTTTGTAAATGAGTGGAATTAAAGCACTATAAATTTCCTTCAGAGAAATGCTTAAATAGAATCCCATAGAATTTTAAAAATGTTTTTGTTTTCTCTTTGATAATCACATAATTTTTATCATTTATTCAATAATCATTGCTAAATAAGTGGATTTTAAATTTCGAAGTAAATCTTTAAGCAAATTCCATTGTTCATTTTTTCTCTTATTTTTACACTTCAGTTTTGAAATCGGTGTGATTTTCCATTCATGTTTTTGAATGTTTTGTTATTTTTGTTGCTATGAATATATATTTTCTCATTTTACTATAACTATTAATATATAGCCAATTAAAATTTGATTAAATGTAAAAAGTATTTACTTATTAAGCAGAAACTGCACTAGACAATGGAGTTACAAAAACAAAAATAGCATATTTGCTCTCAAGGAGTTTATATCGCCCTGGGAAAATGAATCATGTACATGGACAATGTTACCATTATTGCAATACCCATTTTAGAGATTAAGAAGTTGAGGTCCAGGAAGGTAAAGAGATTTGTCCACTGTCATACTACTAGTGTTTGAGGCAGTATTCAAAACCAAGTCTTCTATACATTAAATCTGACACTACTGCTACGCTAGTATAAAGAAAAGTAAAAGCAGTTAGTAAAATAAATTCATTTTATAAAAGTTATATCTTCAAGAAGCAAAAAGCAACAAGTTAGAAAAAATAAGACATTCAGAAGAGTAGAAATGTTAATAACTTGAGCTTTTATTTTAAAGTAAAACCTACAGACAGTATAATAGAAAGAATTAGGTGGGCACTAGCATGAATTTGATATCAATGTACACAAGTAACTTCCCTTCTTTATGATTTCTCCATTTATCAAATAACCAAATACCAGTTAATTCTTTTTACTTACAGAGTTACTATATCTTACAAGATGATAGTTATGAAAGCACCTAAGTATAAAGCACAATACATATACATTCAAAGATGTATTCTCTTGAAAAGGGTGAAGTAGGATACAGTTTGGTTAAAAGGCGTTGCAAGACCTGGCTTCTAAACTAGTTGTATCTGCTAACTTATCATTTATACGAACTTAGCCTAGATCATAAATGATCTAAATTTACTCAGTTCCAAACAATACAGTGTGATGCTAGGGTCTACTGAAGCTTTTCCAACTTAGCTAAATTTCTCAGAATTTGTGCACTGTTGGAACCACCTTTGAAAACACTTTATGCTTTATGCCATAAAGAAATATCAAAGTAAGGTGGGCAAAGCAAATTACATCTTACCTTCATGTGGTCAATATAAAAAGTGAACTACTAATCAATCAATTTCTAGAAAGGTGTAGTCGAAGCAATATTATTACCTATCAAATTCACTGTCAATGGGGCTGAGCAGCCTGAGACCCTGCCCAATGAAGGTTAGACTAGTTTCTTGTTAAAATGTAGGAAGATTGTCCTCAAAATTTGTTTGGCTCTACAAACAAGCCTGGATATTAACAAAGGCTAAGAGTGCAAAGAAGACTGGCTTTCAAACTGGGCGGATGTCCTAAGGCATCTCTTCCCCCAAGTCATCACAAACTGCACAGCCGATTACACCTTGTTTCCATATGGGGTTGAGGGGCCATGCATAAGTGATCTAAATGCTGAATCCTTATGAGGATTCAGCAGCTGGGACTGCTCAGTTACTTTTGTTAACTGTTGAATGACAACCTCCACACATAAAATTCCAGGCCTATTCTAAAATAGGTCAAAGCAGAAATTTACCAATCCAATACTCATTTATGACATTGGGCAAATCACTTAAAATTCTCTGGGTCTCCAATTTTTCATTAAAAAAATTAAAGGGTTGTTGTAACATGATCATTTTAGTTTCCTGTGGTTCTAATATTTTTAAGATAATCATACAAATCTGTATTTTGCAGGAGTTAAATGAAGCATGAAGTGTTTAAGTGATTTGCTCATGGATATATAGAACACTGATGTCAACAGCAGGAACTTAGGATGAACCATTAACTTATCTCCACTTTTTTCAAAAGGCTTACAGAAGACTGTAAGTATGAAATGAGACATATGTTGTCACACATGGCCAATGAATGGGTCTGTTTTGCTTAAATTTTTGTTATGAGGAAGGACATTATTGAGGGTGTGAAGTCATACGGAAGTGAAGTATTTGTTTATTTGACACTCGTGAAAATTATGCATATAGAATTCATCCCACAAGGCCAACACGTTAGGCTAATGTAAAAATGCTGATTCTTTTTCTTTAGAAAAACTGAGTTATGAACAATGAGTAAGTTAAATCCCAGAGATTGGCTTTCAAAAAGCAAGGTAATCTACCTTCATCATTTAATTTAATAGCCAAGTAATGCTCTGAAAAACTATTTCCATTAAATCAAAGTCAAGCTAAAAGGACTGAAGCAACACCACCTTTAGGAAAATAATCTATTCTGTGGGTATCAGAAAAAAATGACAGGTTTTAAAAGAGTAGATTTCCAAGAGTTTGATGGGTAGTAATATCATTGGGTTAAGTGTATGATAACCCTGCCCCTTGCCACAAACCCACACACCCAACCTGACTAGTTTAAATGAAAGATACATTTGATAGCACATGCCTATTCTAACATCTGGCTCAAAGTTTTAATTATACCTTGAATACATAATAGCATTGTGTCTTTCTATAGCTAAAGGCAATGAAAAAGGTTAGGTAACAAGAGGTCTGGTGATAATGACAAAAAAGAAAGAAAAGATGGCACCTGAAATAATTTAGAACAAAAAAGGAAGACCAAAGGAAGTTAAAGAAGATAACTTTAAAACTAAACTTATATATTTTTAATAATTTATGTAATATAGATTCATGATTTTTTATACAATCCTTTATATTCTTAATATATGAAAATGTTCATGTTCATTGTTGTGTTAAGAATAACAAAAACAGGAGGGGTGGAGCCAAGGTAGTGGAGTAGAAAGATGCACATACAATAGCTCTTCCTCCACAGTCCATAAAATACCTGTAAAGAAAGACTTAACAAATTCTAGAGCAGCAGATGCCACAGAACAAAGGAGTGAAGGAGATTTCCAGCCCAGGGTGACCTAAAAGGTCAACAGGAAAGGTCTGTCACAGAAGATACAGAGCAGAGCTCAGCCCAGCCATGACCAGGAGGCAGGCTCCAGGACAAAGACCTGAGCAGGCCTCAGAGTCAGTAGCAGCAGTTTGCAGATCCCTCAACCCACAGGCCCAAAAGGTCAGTGAAAAGGTTTTTTCAGCTGATTAAGAGGAGAGCGGGTTGTCCCATAACTCCAGCCTCAGATCAGCAGAATGTCCTACAGCAGTCAGCTGCTCGCATCCACTGTTGGATAATAAAACCCTTGGGAGCGCTGAGCAGCTGATCCTTACCTCAGCCCTATGTGGAGGTCCTGCTCCCACCTAATGCTCCTGGGGAAATGGAGCAGCTTATCTGAAGCTCAGCCTACAGTGCTGGCTTGGTGGAACTGGAGGCCCTGTGGTTGTGGAGAGGAAACTCACAAATTCTGGGCACAAAGTTTCTGGTTCTCCCAGACCAGTGTACACATTGATTGTGCCACCTTGGAGGAACTGAGATCTTACAGATCCCCAGAGCATATAGCCTACTCTTGACAAAGGACCCAAAAGTCAAGTAACTGTTTAAGAAAATGCCCAAAAAAGGGAAAAAAAAATAAGACTATCGAAGTTTACTTTCTTGGTGAACAGTTATCTTCTCCCATCCTTTCAGATGAAGAACAATGCTTACCATCAGAGAAAGACATGAAAGTCAAGGCTTTGGTATCCCAAACATCCAAAATAAATATTCAATGGCCCAGGCCATAGAAGAGCTCAAAAAGAATTTTGAAAATCAAGAGAGGTGGAGGAAAAATTGGGAAGAGAAATGAGAGAGATGCAGGAAAACCATGAAAAGCAGGTCAACAATTTTGTAACTCAATTGGCAAAACGGGTTCAAAAAGTCAGAAGTCCAAAAGCTCACTGAAGAAAACAGTTCTTTAAAAATCAGAATGGAAGAGATGGAGGCTAATGACTTTTTGAGAAACCAAGAAATCACAAAACAAAACCAAAAGAATTAAGGAAGATAAGGTGAAATGTGTCACTGGAAAAACAACTGACCTGGAGAACAGATCCAGGAGAAACAATTTAAAAATTATGGGACTACCTGAAAGTCATGACCAAAAAAAGAGCCTAGGCATCATCCTTCATGAAATTATTAAGGAAAAAATTGCCCTGATATTGTAGAACCTGAGGGCAAAATAAATATTGAAAGAATCCACCAATCACCTCCTGAAAGAGATCCAAAAAAGAAAACTCCTAGGAATATTGTAGCCAAATTCCAGAGTTCCCACGTCAAGGAGAAAATATTGCAAGCAGCTAGAAAGAAACAATTCAAGTATTGTGGAAATACAGTCAGGATAACACAAGATCTAGCAGCTTCTTATGATATTCCAGAAGTCAAAGGAATTGGGACTAAAACTAAGAATCACCTACTCAGCAAAACTGAGTATAACACCTCAGGGGAAAAAATTGTCTCTCAACGAAATAGAGGACTTTCAAGCACTCTTGATGAAAAGACCAGAGCTTAATAGAAAATTTGACTTTCAAACACAAGAATCAAGAGAATCAAAGGAAAACAGCCAAGAGAAATCACAAGGGACTTACTAAAGTTGAACTGTTTACATTCCTACATGCAAAGATAATATTTGTAACTCTTGAAACTTTTCTCAGTATCTGGGTAGTTGAAGGGATCTCTCTCTCTTTCACGCGCGCACACACACACACGTACACGCACACACGCACACAGTGCGGGGGGGGGGAGAGAGCATAGGGTGAGTTAAATAGGAAGAGATAATATCTAAAAACGTGAAATTAAGGGATGACAGAGGAATATATTGGGAGGAGAAAGGGAGAAATGGAATGGGACAAATTATCTCTCACAAAAAAGGCAAGAAAAAGATTTTTGAATGGAGGAAAAAGAGGGAAGGTGAGAGGGAAAACATGAAGCTTACTCTAATCACATTTGACAAGCAAGGAATAAAATGCACACTCATTTTGGTATGAAAACCTACCTTACAATACAGGAAAGTGAGGGAGAAGGGGATAAGCAGGGTGGGGGGGGGGATGATGGAAGGGAGGGTAATGGAAGGAGGAAGCAATTAGAAGTCAACACTCTTGGGCAGGGACAAGGTCAAAAGAGAGAATAGAAGAAATGAGGGGCAGGATAGGATGGAGGGAAATACAGTTAGGTCTTACATAACATGACTATTATGGAAGTCATTTGTAAAACTACACATACATAGCCTATATTGAATTGTTTGCCTTTCCAATGGATATAGGTGGGGAGGGAGGAAGGGAGAGAAGTTGGAACTCAAAATTTTAGGAACAACTGTTGAGTGTTGTTCCTGCATACAAATGGTAAACAAGAAATACAGCTAATGGGGTATAGAAATTTATCTTGCCCTACAGGACAAAAGAGAAGATATGGATAAGGGAAGGGATGGATGTTAGAAAGGAGGGCAGACTGATGGTAGGGGTAATTAGGATGCTTGGCACTTTGGGGTGGGGGAGGGGAGAGATGGGGAGAAAATTTGGAACTCAAAATTTTGTGGAAATAAATGTTGAAAACTTAAATAAATTTTTAAAAAATAACAAAAAGACTTAGAAGTATTATGAGTCATGAAAATGGCAATAGAGAGGGATAGTAGAAATTAATATGCCACAACATAATACTAATAATGAAATGTATAGTCAATTAACCATTATGGATACAAAGACAAAGTAAAAACAGTCTCTACCACAAGGAACTTACATTCTAATGGAGAAGACAACATGTATACAAACAAATATATACAAGATATATATGATGTTAGAGAAGTTTCTAGCAGCTGGAGGAGAAGGCAGGAAAAGCTTTTCCAGAAGGTGACACTTGAACTGAGTTTTGAAGGAAACCAGGGATTCCAAGAGGTAGAAGTGAGGAGGAAGAACATTTTAGGCACTAGAGACAGAAAGTGAAAAGGGACAAAGAAAGAATGTGCAGTGTCATCTGTGAGGAAAAGCAAGTAGGCAAGTCTGTTTGGATTATAGATGGCATGGAAGGGAGAAATTGTATTATTTCTATCTATAAGAAAACAGAAGGGGTCATGCTACGAAGAGCTCTTAATGTCACTAAGAGAATCACTGGAATCTACTGGAAGGAGATGGCAGAAAAAGGGTAACATGATCACGCCTGTGCTCTATGAAAATCACTTAAGGAACTGATAAAGTTGGAGAAATGAAACACTAGAGGCAAGGAGATTAATTATATGATCTGGCAGACAGGCAATAAGGGTCTGAACTAGAATGGTAGCTATGTAGATGGAGAAAACAATATGTGTAGAGAGAGAAATAATGTATTTGGCAACTGACTGATGATGACAATAGCTGGCATGTATACAGTACTCCAATGTTTGCAGAGTGCTTTTATAAGCATTATTTTATTTTATCCTCATAACAATATCAGGCAGTATGTTAAAAATGAAGAGGATGATGCTGAGATTAAATCTTACTGAATGGCCTTAATTTTTTCAATGAAGTTGGAGGCCAAGTCCTCAGCTTACGATAAGGGAGTATTGCTGTAAAAGGCTTGAGAAAAGAATAGCAGATATGGTGACTGATAAAGGGAATCAATTCCCCCTACAATAAGGGGACAGTTGATTCTAAGATAACAAATTTGTGGCTTATCCTCAGTCTCTATTGGGGCAACACGTACAAGTGAATGTAGCGGAAGGTGGGAATAATTCCAGGCTGGGTTTTAGAAAGTTATGATATGGCATAGAACAATGAAGTAAGGGATCTGACCAAGGGTATAGTGTACAACCTTGGTGGTTCATTTGTTTGAGACTAAAAAAGGAGGAGAGTATAGCTAGAAGGAGATAACAACAAGCAAAAGAACTGGAGATAATGGAAGGGACAAAGAATGAAGCAGTGTGAAAAATATATGACCAAACTGGGAAGGTTGGGTGGTCACTCAGCAAGGAAGGAATGAAAAATGAACAACTCATGGGTTCCATCATTATCTATATAAAGTTGAGAAAGGAGGGTCCTCATCTTGTGGGGTCCATCCTCATTGAGTAATTAAAGGATAATAACAAGTACTATACTGGATAAGGGGGAATGAATATTAGAAGGAACACCCCCACATTGATAAGATGATAGAGGAAGCATCAAAATAGGTGAGCACATACTAGAAAACAAAGGAGGAACTTTGAAAATTGGACAAGGTAAGTTTAGAACAAAAAAGGTACTGCTTTCTCTATGAAATGAGTAATAAAATTATGGCAGTAATTACAAGAGATGATAGTATATGCAGGAAAAATTTAGTAGATTTGAAAATTTTTTACTTCAGCTTATTAACTTAAAAAACCCAACTCATAAGTGTTTTCTTCAAATTTGATATTAGGAGGGAAACAAAGACATATCCCAGTTCTTAAATTATATAAATCATATTTATTAAACATTTCATCAATTTTTTTCCTAAATTCTCTCTGCATTTTTATTTTTGAGGAATTAATGTGTTATATAAGTTTAAACCTGTCTTTGTGAAGTTGGCATTTCCTTATGTACTAAACTTATTTCACTAAAATTTATGAAGATTCAATAATACTAACATATAACACTCTATAAAGCCACTGACATACACAGTCACATTTAATTTTAACTTTAATTCTGTGAGGTACAGATATGCAGAGTGGTATAATGCCTATTTTATGGATGAGCAACCTTTTTGACACATTAAATGTTATTTTACCCACAGTCAAATGGCTAATAAGTATCAGAGACAGAACTCTAACCATTAGTCAACAAACAAGCAATTATTAAGTGCCTACTATGTGCCAACAGGAGGCAGATAAGTGGCTCAGTAGATAAAATACTGGACTTAGAGTTGGAAAGACTCAAGTTCAAATCTGGACTCAGATACTAATTATGCAACCCTGGGTAAGTCACTTAACCTCGTTTGCCTTAATCCACCTGAGAAAGAACTGAGAAATCACTCCAGTATCTTTGATGAGAAAACAGGGTCATGGAACGTTGGATGTGACTGAACAACAACACATGCCAGGCACTATGCAAAGGAAATTATGTCAGAAAAAAGAAACAATCTCTACTCTCAAATCTTACAATCAGGGGAAATAACATGTATAAGAATAGAATAACTACAAAGTATCTAAACTTTAAAAAGTAATAAATAAATGATATCTTATTACCTCTGTCCACAGTTCTATCCAGAGCATTATTCTTTCTAGATTCTGTTATCAAAGAATTTTATGATTATATGTGTTCATCTGATCTATATCTTTCAGGATTTTATAGCTGTTATGTACTTAGCAGTTTCTACTGTGAATAATATTTCCAGGCTGGATAAATACTACCAGTCATGAGACCTGGTTTCTAATCAAAGTTTTTCTACTATACTGTTATATGAACCAATGATGGGATCACATTTCAAACCGTAAGTAACTTCAGAGTTCAATGCCCTTATTTTACAAATGAGGAAACTGAGGCACAGAAAGGTTAAAGTGATTTGCCAGGAACGTGTAATTAATAAATATTGAATCTTGGTCCTCCTGACTCCAAGTCCAGTGCTCTATCCTACTATGCTGATCTCCAATTTGCTAAATAAAAAATTTAGAGATTTACCTTAATTTATTTCTCAGCAACAAAATTATGTTAGTCTAGTCTAACATCACCTGAAAGCTGTTCCACTCTGCATGATCATTTTATTTACTATGCTCAGAAGTTCTCAACTTGAGATCTGTGAACTTCTTTTATAAATTAACAAGCATATTTTAATATAATTTATTTCCTTTGCAATCTTATGTTTTGTTTTATGCATTTAAAAATATTGTTCTGAAAAAATGGGTTTCAGATGGCCAAAGAGGGTCATGACACAAAAAAAGATTGTAACCCCCTGCTATAGGTCAACTAGACCTGTGTTGCCATTTTTATAGTGACAATCCCCTGGTTTTCCTAATCCAAGTGTGACTACAATAGTTGTTTACAAGTAAAAGATATTTTCTTTTACAGAATTTATTTTAATTTTTGTTGTGTTTTTATTACCTTTTCTGGAAAAAAAAAATTTTGGAGGGCCATATCTTTAACAAAAGTTCTGAACATTACAGCTAAGGATAACAACTACTAATGCAAAGCTAAAAATGGGACAACACAGAAAACTCATCTGGGTTGCACTGTGCATAATGCAGTGGTCCTGGAGGGTGGGGCAGGAAAAATTGCTCCAGTCTATTTGAAGAAAAGGGTTACTATAAGTTGTCAGTAAAATGAACCAGGCTACTCAGGGTTCCAATGTCATTAAATGCCCAACCTCCAACTGAGCTCACCATAATAGTACCACTTATCTTTAATAGGCATTAGGAACTGATGCTGACATCCCTGGGGACAGTTTTGAATAAGCATTTAAGACATAGCTTCACAAATGCATCAGAAAAACTAGCTAAGATACCTGTATGAATGATAACCCTCTAGAAAATTGAGGTCATAAGTTACCTTCTCTTCCCCTAAGTTTAGGGTTCTTCTGACTTCCTACAGGTACCCTCCAAAACTCAAAGAGCCAAGTAATGCCACTCCCTAGGAAATCACAACTGACTCACATCTGAAGAGATCTTTCTGACCTTTTTTTTCCTACCCTTTTTTTTTCCTCTAAGTGGGAATTTTGTTGCATTACTGTATCAACCAAACATGCCAGGTCTACCAAGAGGGCTTTTAAATCTTCACTTAAAGTCTCAATAGTAAGAGCCCTCATTATTATTTACTCTCAGTCCATTCTTGATCTCATCAGGCAGAACTCATTAATATAAATAGCATCACCCTTCTGCTCCAAATCCAGCATGACTGTAGCTACATTGCATTTGAGATGAATCCACCCTCAAACCTCCAGAAACACTACCTTACTACTCCCCATCTATTCAATAAGAGAAAACCTTCATTCCATGGCATAATTTCTTAATTTCCTTATCAGAGAGGACTGACAGAAATGGAAGCCCTGAGACAAATAGTACAAGGCTTTTAGAACTAAGGACAATGATCAACTGGTTTTATTAGCAACCATGCTATACCCAAAGGAACTAGAAAATTGCAAGGAAGCCAATTCAAAACTATCCTTTCCGGAATGGGAGAGAGGAAGAGAAAATTTTTAATTCCATCAGTACTGCCTCTCCTCATCTTATCTCATATTGGCATTCAGCAGGCAAAAACTCAATGATATAAGAAAAAGGTGATAATCTCCACGAAAGTAAAACTAAAATCATAGATAATGGTATATCACTGTTTTTAAATGAAGTGGTTAGCACTGTAACTAGAGGTAGCAGAGAGAAGAATAAGCATTAAATGAGGAAAGGACTTGGGCCCAGCACTTGCTGTGGCCCCTCAATATGGCAGCATGAGTATATCAAACTTTACTCCCAAAATTTGAGGAGGAGAAAGAATAGGAGGAAAAAGAACTAGCCTAAATTTCTTGAAGATTTAATAAGACTGGACAACTTTTATGTCTTTAGGCAATTTGGATTACTGCAAAGCTAAAGTAAGACTAAGGTGATTCTCTAGAACTTAAGAAGGATATACTATCACATTTTTGAGGTTTTGAAGAAGAAATCTTATCATGGATTTGCCAGTATTTCTCTAGGAATAAGGTAGTCACAGAGCTCTGTATGCATCTATGTTCAAAGTGCATGATAACCTTTCATAGAACTTATAAAGTAATCCTATGGTAGAGGAAAGGGAAGGAGGAGGAAGAGGAGATATGTGTCATTTTGCCCCCCACAGTCTGAGTCTGTGAGAAGGCCTTCCAGAGACAACCCTCGCTATATTTTTAATGCTATACTTAGTTATTCATGCAATGTCTTGAATGAATTGCTTCAGGTAGTGATAGAACAATGCATTTCATTTGCTTCTCAGATTAATGAGACTTTTGAAAAAGATTACAAAGAAATTATACTGACATCTAAGTGTATCCTTCTGACATTACATGATTACAAACTAAAAATAAGTTATACAAGGTAGATGCCAGAAATGTTACAGCTACTTATCTATCCAGGACTGGATAACTCACTAGATATGAAAATTGACGAAGAGGAAAATAAATGAAATATAACCCCAAAGTTTGGAAACTCTGTGAATGGTGTTGCCATTAACAAAGACTGTTAAGTCACAAGGAGGAGGAACCAGGCTTTATTCCTGAACATGCAAAACTTACAGTACTGATGGAGCAGATTGTACATTATAGAGATTATTATACTACATATTAACCATATTATATATTGATATGTAATAACTTATTTGTGTTATATATCATATAGATTTTTTATATATGGAAGCCAATTGCATAGAGCTAAAAATATAGGAATAAATAAGGTTGTTAATGGATAGAAAATAAAGAGAAATAGTAAAGGTCAGAACTTTTATCGACACTCATCTCAATGTGCTGAGAAGAGGACAAGGAGCTTTATCGGTAGAAAATGAAAGACTGGTTAGAGTGATTTAATAGAGAAGGAGAAGAATGTATTGTCTCTAAATCTATGCAGGAGAAAACAGAGTACAATGGCAAATGCTTAATAGAGGACAAGGATGATGAAGACAGAAATCCCCCCTAGCCCCGCAACTAGATTTGGTGATTTATTTAGTGACCACTGAGAGTAATGGTGGCAGAACCCAGACAACAAGAAATTGAAAGGATATGTTATGAAGTAAAGGCATTAGATATGAACTATTTTCCCAACAAATTAATTTGGAAATAAAGAAGAGATAAATGATATAGTTACTAGACCAACAGAAAAACATTTTAGGATTAGGATATCTCAGTTTATCCATAAGAAGACATAAAGGGTCCCTCAGAGAGGGAAACACTGAAGATTCATGAGAGAGAAAAAAATGATTGACTGAAGGAGATAAGGGAATTTAGGGTGCACAGAAAACAATTAGGCTTATTGAAAAAGGCACTTTCTCCTTCCAGAAAAGAGGTAGAGAGGAGAAAGTAAGTAGTGAAAGTTTTTTAAAATTGAGCAGAGTTGAAAGAACTTCCATTACATTGGCTTCAATATTCTCAATAAAATAAGAAGCTACTTAACTTTTGAGAGTGTGGGAGGTTAGAAGGTTGAAGGACTGAAGATAGGGAAATTATCTGCAAAAGCGTGAGGAAAGATGAAATCAATAAAAACATACTATGAGAATTTTTGAGCAGTGATAAAATTATAATGGTGAAATTAGCTTGATTAGAAAACTTTTTCTAGTAATAGATTAATAGAATGGAAAAGGTACAAATTCAGGAGAAAAGGGGACAAAAAGAGAACATAGTGCAGTAGTTAGTGAAAAAGTAACAAGATCATAAAATCATTTAAACTGATTTAATTCCCTATTACTCTAGATTAATTTTATTTTTCCCTGAGGGTCTTGATGCTCTAATGGAAAAAAGGCAACCACCGTTCATATGATACAGTGACTCTGAGGCCCTAATTTGCAAGTTACAAATGATATGTATCATCATTTAAAACAACATATGTAGATAATTCATACCATCTCTAAAGGTATTTTGTATACCTGCCCACATTAAAAATTTCATATTCTTACAAAAGATGTTCTTGAAAATTACCTGAGTCAGTAGAGAATTTTGATTCTTTGAAGTACTGAATGTTCCTCACATTCATGGATATTTTTCTTGCGGCACAAATTTTTTTGGATATTTTGTTAAATCATGAAAAAGGAGAGGTTATAAACCTTTAAAAAAAAAAATACTGGGTCTCACCATCTTACTCAGGTTGGAAGTGAAAAAACTACTCACTGGCTAGATCTCACCACTGCTTGGCATGTGAGTTTAAACCTGTTCTACTTCCAACATAGGTCAATTTGCCCCATTAGGCAACTTGGAGTTTCCCCTACCCATCAGCCCCCAGCATGGACCTCTTTAAATTAATCCTGAATTTAGTATAGAAACCTGATTGGCACAGACCACTGCAGCTCAGAATTCCTGAGTTCAAGAGGAATGCTAACCTCAAAGCTTTCCCCTATCTAGGTTTATAGTGGTGTACCATTACATCCAAACAATATTTCTAATAATTCTACTTTCTGTGTATACTATTAAATATGGAGAAGAATCTGTTTATCCTTAGGATGCAGTTAGCTGCCACAGGAGATCAAACACTGAATCTGGATTCAGGATATTCTGAGTTCAAATTCAGCCTCAAACACTTAATGGCTTTGAGGCCCTGGGAAAGTTAATTAACCTCCATCTGCTTCAGTTTCCTTATCTCTAGATAAACTGAGAATAATAATCGCACCTGCCTCCTAGGCTGGCTGTGAAGATCAAAGGAAATATGTTAAATATAAAGTACTTTTTAAATGTCAAAGGTCTACATAAATGACTGCTAATATTGGTATTTTGTTAATGGTTGGGGGGATGGAGGAAAACAAGGAAGGGCAAGGGAAATCCCATGGTGACTCAAGTAATTCTCAACAGCCTTTGGAGTAAAATATTACTAAGAGACTTTTTGAATTTCTAAATGGATTACATCTGCTGTTTCTCTCTTATCCATATGCTTATTTTCTAAGACCTCTGATATATTAGTCATTCATGATTTCTACTTACAAAAAAAAATTTCATTTCTCCCAATAGGTTATATTTGCTTAATTGTTCAAAAAGTCAACCAGTTATCATTAATTCCTTCATCTGGCTTGGTATGGAACTAAGATTTACTCATTGGTCCAGAATAACCTATATCTCGGATGGAAACCTAAGATGGGATGAGAGTTGAATTGGCAGTCTGCTAGGATTCTGGCATAATGGCAATTTTAACGGGCTACACAATTAGCTGAATAAGAGAACAATTTTTTTGGTTGTTTTTAAGATGATTATTTTAATTACTTACTCCAAGGGACAAAAATCATTTGTTTGGCCTTAAAATATAATGAAAATGACATACCACTGAGTTTGTAGCAAATGTTTAAGTACTTTATTTTTGGCTTGAGAAATCAACTGAAATACATTTATTCCCTTTGCTCTTTCCCTATTTTCTGCATGTCCACTTCATTCATTCATTTCTTAATTGAGCAAATAAGTGACTACTATATGTGATTCATTAAGATGAGTACAGAAGATGAAGGGGCCACGAAGAAAAGTGAAAAAAAGTATCAACTCCCATAAATTTCTCATTTCCAATGATTACTATCCAAATATAATTGCGAGGTAGAGGGAGTCAAGAAGAGTGAAGTGAGAGGAAGCACTAAAAACTAGCTCTCCCCCCACATCACCTTCAGAAATATCTGGAGAATGCACCAGACTTGATTATGATCAAGAAAGTCAAGAAGAAACTCACAGTGAATCATTTTTGCAGCCCAGGGGAATTTACAAAGCGGGAGAGGTCTTCCAGGAAGAGGAGATGGTAGGAATCTACAATGACTGTACCAAAAAGCATTCTAGCACACAGCAAACTGAGACAGAGAGTCAGGAAATGACACAAGAAAGAAATCCCAAAAGACCCTGAGCAAGTACTGGGTATAAGAATAGGTCCCAGCTGATAAGTTTGTCTCCCACCATCTAGTGCCAAGTCACTGATCAAAGATGGATAGGAGTGGTCGTTAAGAACTGGCCCTAGAAGTGTTAGTTCTAAAAGCAAATGGTAACTGTATAGTTCTTATCCCAAGAGCACATAAAAGAGGAGCCAACTATTCATTTGCTATAAAGATAGAGAGCCTCTTAGCAGTCAAATAATGGCTGAGTCTAGCAGTGTTTTGCTGAAACCCCTAACCAGAAACAAGTCAGCAGACCCAAATCTGGGTCAGGAGCTTGCAGAAACCATACTGTAAGGGCAGTGAAGTCATCATGCCCTGAAACACAACAGCACTTTGGGCCCCTGAAAACTTAAGAGGCTCCCAATAATAGCTGTGAAAGTAGCAGAAATTAAGAGGACAGAAGCTAAAGCCAGACATCACCAACTGCAGAACGTAGAACTAACATAAAATCCAAAGTCAAGAAGAAAGCTGGAAAAATGGGTAAGCAACAAAAGGGCTGAAAAATAATGTGCAGTTATGGTACAGGGAAGCTTGATACACAAAGAGAATGACTTGAAAACATCTATAAGGAAAGCCTCAAAGTAAAATACTGGGGAGACACAAGATCAATAAGAAACCTTAGAAGAGTTAAAGGAAGATATTGAAGAAGGAGCTAAAAATGATTTAAAAAGCCAAATGAAAATAGTAGAGGAAAGAATGGATAAAGAGGCAAGAATTACAAAGGAAAGACATGAAAAAAGAATTAGCAATTTGGGGGAAAAAAAGCACAAAAACTTAGTGAAGAAAATAATTCCTTGCAACTTACAATTGGTTGAAACAGAAGCTAAGATAGGAAAAGGCATGATGCCTGTGTGCATCACAAAGAAGGAGAGCACATTATCTTCCTCTCCTAAACTTACTTCTCCATTTCTGTTGAGGGTAGCACCATCCTTTGAATCACCAATTTTACAACTTTTTTCATTCCTCTCCCTCAACTCTTAGCTACCACCCTGGTTCAGATATTCTTCACTTCTCACTTGGATTACTGCCAGTCTTCCAACTAGACTTCTGATGTACAATCTCTCCCCTGTCCAAATTACCCTCCACGCAGCTGCCAGAGTGCTATTCCAATTGCTCAGTTCTGATCATGTCATCAGTGTCTCCAAGACAAAATGCAAACTTCTCTGCTCTTCACAATCTGCTTCCAGCTTTATTACACACTATTGTCCTTCATGTGCTCTCTAATTTCCAGCCATGCTGGCTAATTTACTGCTCTTTGAATTTGAAATTCCCATCTCCTACTTTCATGCTTTGCTAAAACTGGTGTCATATTTGGAATGTTCACCTTTCTCATCTCTGCATGCTTAAAATCCCTGGGCTTCTTCAAGGCTCCACAAGTGCCTCCACCAATAAGAAAATATTCCTGATCCCACCAGATGTTAGTGCTGGCTCTCTCTTCAAATAGTCATGAATACACTAATCTATTTACATGTATCTACCTCCCCTTGCCCCCAAGTCCAATATAAGGTTCTTGAGGAGAGTGAGCTGTTTTTCCTGTTGTTTTTATGAGTTCACAGTGCCTTATACATGGGAGTTTCCTAAAACCATTTGTTGGATTAAACTGGAAGACAAAAGATGTCTTGCATGTCTTCTGAGATGCTAAGTTGGACTATGAGTGTACAATATTACCTGTTCCAGAGACTTAGCTGAACGAATTAATCTTGGGTCCATCTTTAAAAGATAGCCTTTCCAAATTACTTTGCAATTCCAAATCTCTACAAAATATGTCAGAGAGGAAACAGTTGGAATATGAGTTGGCAAGCTAACATATAAAGGCATGAGATCATGGTATCCATCACTTTTAGGGACAATGAATAATAATAGTGTGAGATAATACTATAGATTGGAGGCAGAATGTCCAAGATCTCCAACGTCAGGCTGAGTATTTTTTATTCAGTCGACATTAGGAAGACACCCTGTAACATGTTCAAGTAAGTGTTCAAGTAGTGTTAAGAATATTAATCAGTAATAGTAGAGATTATAGGCTAGTGTCCCATCCTTAACAAAACACTTTAAACTTGATGAGGGCAGGGACATATCTTTACCTAAATTTTGTGCCTTCCACAGCGCCAAACCCAGTACTGGGCAACAAAGTAGCTGCCAAATAAATGCATATTATTTGAATAATAATGAATCCACACAGGCAGTTCTACCTACCCACTCATAAATGCTCACAAAGAGTCCTTATTTAATCTGTAATAGAATTTTAGAAAAGATTGCCAAAACACTTCAATTATCAAATGCTACATGATTTAAAAAGAAGTTAAAATTACTAAATTCAAGTCTTCTACTCATGTTCAATATCTGAAAACTAGTCAAAGATTAGACACAGAACCCTACAGTATAATTTGTGGGGAGAAAAATGTGTGGAATAGAATATCTGAAGTTAAAACTGCAATATGCTATTTATTTACTTATCTTTGGTTCTAATTTCTTTAAAAACCCTTTTTTTCTAAAACTAGCAAACATTTCTTTTATAATGTTGTTAAAGTATAAATTTCCTTTCAAATATGTTTCTACTACCTTTTCCATCTGAAGAGCCATCTTTTTGAGAAAAAAAAGGCAGAATAAAAACAGCAAATGGTTATACTATGTCGATGGTAATATACTAACACTACACCACCCACCAATTACTTTTTGGTCTTCTTAGCAATTATTCTCATATCTCAATTAATTCTAGAAGACTGTGAACCAGCCAGTTTTACATGATTCTTTCATACTATTCCTTGTTTATGAAATTAGTGATTTATTTCCATGTATCATATCTGGTCTTTAAAAAAAAATCAGAGAAATCTTTATAAAGTCATGTCAGTTTCTTGGAACTAATTGTCAGGAGGTGGAGAGTGTCTCTCCTCTCTTCCTTTCCCACCCTCCAGCTTCCAACTGAAGAGAGGGGCATCCTCTTTTCAGTCTCTGCTAATGACATGATGAAGCTCTCAGATCATATCTTAAATTCTCAAAACTGTTCATTGTTATCCTTAGTAATGTGTCCTTCTCAAGGTTCCCTATTTCCTATTAAGTCAAGTTCAAATCCTCTATCTAGCACTCACAGACCTCATAAAATCTGATGTCATCCTTCCTTTCTTTCTTAAAAAATAAAGTTTGGATGCTTTTTTCATATTGCTGATAATTCAGGATATGTTCCACTCTGCAATAACTATGATCAATAAAGTCCTCTCATAAACCAGAAACAAAGCTAAGCAATACAAATCAACACATTTGACAATGCTAATCAATCATTCTACTGCCTCTAGGAAGAAAAAGTAAGTATACTTCACTGTCAGTTCCCTCCTCATGAGAGGGCATTGTATGGATCAAAATTCAGGGGCATTTAAGTCCAATCTTAGTGGTAATTACTTTCAAAAAATCAGGTTGAGACTGCAGTCAAACGGATCTCTGCTGTTGCTCACACACAAAACTCCATCTGGCCTCTAAGCATTGACCCTGGTTGTCTATCCTCCTCTCCTCCACAAAGACTCCCTTACAAGTTGAAGCTTAAGCACCATCTTCCACACAAGCCTTTCCTGATTCCCTCAAACATTAGTGCTCTCTCTCTTAAACTCTTCTATTGAACTATTGCTCATTTAATTGCAATTGCCAAATCTGTACTCAGGCAAATATTTAATTTTATATATCCTTGCTATCTTCCACATAAGAATGAAAACTTACAGAAAATACACTGCACAAGAATCAATCAAAGGAGTTTTTCTTAAAATGACAAGTAGAATCTATCTAAAACCATCAGCAAGTATTATATACAATGGGGATATGTTAGAAGCATTTCCAATAAGAAATGCAAAGAGGTGAAACAAGAATGTCCATTATCACCACTATTATTCAATATTGTACTAGAAATGTTAGCTTTAACTATAAGAAAAAGAAATTGAAGGAATTAGAATAGGCAATGAAGAAACAAAACTATTGTTATTTGCAGATGATGTGATGGTATACTTGCACAATATAAAATAAACCCACATAAATCATCTGCATTTCTATATAACAATACTAACGAAGTCCAATAGCAAGAGATAGAAAGAGAATTTCTATTTAAAGTAATTATAGACAATATAAAATATTTGGGAGTCTATCTGCCAAGACACACCTAGGAATTAAATGAACACAATTACAAAACATTTCACACAAATAAAGTCAGATCTAAATAACTGGAAAAACATCAGTTGCTCATGGGTAGAATGAGCTAATATAATAAATATAATAAAAATGACAATTGTACCTAAATTAATTTACTTATTCAGTACCATACCAATCATACTCAAACTACTAAAAATTATTTTACAGAGCTAAAAAATAGCAACAAAATTCATGTGGAAGAATAAGAAGTCCAGAATATCAAGGAAAATAATGAAAAGAAATACAAGAAAAGGTGACCTAGCTATATCAGATCTAAAATTGTATTATAAAGCAACAATCATCAAAACTACTTGGTACTAGCTAAGAAACAGAGCTGGTGTATCAGTGAAATAGGTTAGGTATATAAGAGACAGTAGTCAATGACTATACTAATCTACTGTTTGATAAACCCAAAGACTTCAGCTTCTAGGATAAGAATTCACGATCTAAAAAAAACTGCTGGGAAAACTGGAAACCAATATGGCAGAACTAGGTACAGACCAACAGTTCACACTATATATCAAGATATGGTCAAAATGGGTACAAGTTAGACATAAAAACTGAAACGATAACCAAATTAGGAGAGGAAAGAATAGTTTTTCTGTCAGATTTATGGAGAAGGGAAGAATTTATGACCAAAAGAGACAGAGAACATTATGAAATGTAAAATGGGTAATATTGATTACATTAAATTAAAAAGTTTTTGTGCAAAGCCAATACAACCAAGGTTAGAAGGGAAGCAGAAAGCTAGGAAACAATTTTTATAGCCAGTGTCTCTGATAAAGGCCTCATGTCCAAAATATAAAGAGAACCGAATCAAATGTATAAGAATACAAGTCATTCCCCAAGTGGTAAATGGTCAAAGAATATAAATAGGCAATTTTCAAAATAAGAAAATAAAGCACTTTATAGTCACATAAAAATGCTCTAAATCACTGTGTATGTGTTCATCCTTCATTGCCGAAGAAGATAATGACATCAGAGAAATGATGACATGACTTGAACTTGAGTTTGTTTTGAGTGAGGAAGGGCCGTGCAGGTCACCAGCCTCACTTCTCCTCCAGAGCCATTTAAATCCAGTGGCTAGAAATTCATCAGGATGACTGGATATGACCCAGGATGAGGCAATTGGGGTTAAGTGAGTAACTTGCCCAAGGTCACACAACTAGTGAGTGTCAAGTGTCTGATGTGAGATTTGCTCCTGCACTGGTCCTCTATCTACTGCACCACCAATCTGCCCCTCTAAATCACTACTGATTAGAGAAATACAAATTAAAAGAATACTGAGGTACCACCACACATCTATCAGATTGATTAAAATGACAGAAAAGTTAAATTACTGTTGCAGAAGATGTGGGAAATTCTCAGGTTAGTAGCTTATGTTATTGTAAATGCATAAAGACTTTTTGTAATATACAAAGTAACAGAATATATCTTGGGGTAACAGTAAAAATGTCAAAATTTACATTCAGACAGGCAAAGATAAAATAGAAGCCAAAGATCCTGAATATGTCACATGGATGTAGAAAACAAATATAGAAGCAACAGTACTAATATGGTAGATTCCATCAAGAAATAATACTGGTGTTAACATGAACTAGGTAGAAGAGAGTAAATTACTGCTCAGGTTAGTTACGTTGTACAGCTGATAGAGCACTAGCACCTGGAGTTGAGAATATCTGATACGTAATAGATGAATGATCCTGAGCAAGTCATTTAATCCCGATTTGCCTCAGATTCCCATGTATAAAACAGGAAGGAAAGGTTAAACCACTTCCGTATATTTTGAGATTTTGTATTTTTTCTTTTTTTAAAAAAAACTATAATTTCTTAATTTTTCAGTTCTCAACATTCACTTCCACAAGAATTTGAATTCAAAAATTTCTTCCCATCTCTCCCCAACCCCAAGACAGCATGCATCCCATCCACCCCTTCTCCTCCAGTCTGTGCTCCCTTCTGTTAGCCACCCTTCTTTCATCCCCCTTCCCCTATATTTTCCTGTAGGGCAAAATGAATTTCTATACTCCACTGCCTGTATAGCTCAATTTCCAGTTGCATGCTAAAACAATTATTAATATTCATTAATAAAGCTTTGAGTTCCACATTCTCTCCTTCCATCCCCACCCACCCTCATCAAGAAAACAAGCAATTCATACTTTGTAATAATACCTTTGCACTTTCATAATAGTTATGTTTTAAAGACTAACCACATTTCCTTCTGTCCTATCCTATGGATATCCAGTGGAAATCTGTTTTCCTCTGTCATTTTGTGACCTCTGCTGCTCCAGAATTTTAGTCATTTTTAACAGTTATTTTATGGGTTATGAGGGGAGAGCTAGAGTAGGTCTGTCTTACTCTACCATCTTGGCTCCACTCCCCACTGCAGTATTTTTGCCAAGAAAACACCATGGACAAGAGTTCATGGGGTCATAAGGAGTTGGGCAAGACTGAATTACCTTGCATATATATAACCCATATGAATTATTCAATGCAGTATGTTGATCTAATTTATCTGTTTACATTTACTTGACGAATGACAGAGGTCATAATTATCTTCAGACAGAAAATGAGGTCTTCAATCTTAGGCGCTTCAATCCTCAGCTTAATTTTACCTTATAAACACCTTGTGGCAATAATAACTCTAGTTCTAAAAACACAACGCTATTTATGTGTTATCATAAGCTGGTCAAGTATTCTAGAAAGTCATGAGACAAAGAAGACATTCCATGAAAAGCTTTATTATTGTGTCATCTATTTCTTCTTTTCCTTCTCTTTTTCCCACTTTGTTCTGTGCCTTTCCTTCCTCACATATCAAGCATGTATGTGTATTTATGTATGCATGTATGTAATACACAGATATACACACACACACACATATATATGTGCATTTCCCAAATGGTTTTATGTTCCTTCTTAAATAAATCTGTTTCATTCATTCAAAAAGTATCAATTAAGTCAGTATTATGTGTCAACCAAAAAGCACATATAATATTATGATTGAAACTGATAGCATATCTGAATTTCTAGATGGCACAATGGATAGAACACTGGACTTGCAGTCAGGAAGACTTGAATTAAAATAGTACTACAGACATTTAACCAGTTGGTGTGGCTGGTCAAGTAACTTCATTTCTTTCAGAATGAGTTTTTATATCTGTAAAATTGTACTGACTTTTACAGGGTAACCGAGGTAATCAAGGGATATAATATATGTAAGGTGGTATATAAATGCTTTTTTAAATTTTTTATTATTTCTACTTTTATACTTTACCAAACTATTGTAAAAAAAGGAAGATAAACTTAATCCTGATAGTACAGATACAATGTCTTCTGAATTTTGTAGCATTTAAGCTTTGTACATGGTTGCTGCAAGGAGAGACAGAGACACTAAAATGTTTTGAGTTTATTTTGTACTGTTAAGTCTTTCTGTGTTTCTCTATATTCATTATGTTTGGTAACTGCCTACAGTTTAGTAATATTCCACTACATTTTCACATCAATTTGGTAAATATTTCTCAATAACTGGGCACATATTTTTCTTATTTTTTTATTATTATAAATGCTACTATGAAAATTTTTGTACACATGAGTCTCTTCTTACTGTCATTCACTATGATATAATGCCAGTAGGATCAATTATTTTTCTTGTCCTCATCATTTTAAAAATAAAGTAGAATGTTTTATAACTTTTTTGCTAAAAATGAGAAAAAATATTTATCTGCTTATTTACATGGTGTTCAACTTATTTATCCTGTTGATCTGTGGTTGATATACACAAATACATAGACAGACAGACAGATACTTAGACAGGAGAGAGAGATACAAATTCCTCACTACACACATAAGCTGAAAACTAAGAAATTGTTTTTAATATGTAGTATTTGGCAACAAACATCTGTGAAAACTAGTTATCACAAAACTACCAAATTTGTCTGAATATAGGCTTCACAGATTCCACAAACATGATTTCTATAAAACCTAAATGTGACCTAGAGTAACACTCTTTAGCTCTAGTGACAGTTTAATTCTTGATCATCTTCCTAATGTCAATAAAACAGTAGCTATGGAACCCCACTGGCCTAAATAAATGCTAGAAGAAACTGCCAGATGCCCTTGTTGCTAATGTTACCACATTAAGGATGGCATACTCTGCTGCAAGAAACTTGCCAACCCCTTAGGGATAAAGCAAAATAAATCAACATTCTATCCTTTCAGTAGACTCTCATTTGTAAAATGAAGAAGTTAGATCAGAAATCTCCTAAAATCCCTTCTAGCTCTTAATTTATAATCCTATGAGTCCCTAGGCAACTAGATTACCAAAAAGACCCAATGGGAGAAGATGCCTGGGAGTTCCCATTTTCTCAAGTTTGCACTTCGCCCAATCTGGTTTAGACTTGGCAAATAAAGGCAGACAATTACTGGGCAGCTGACTGCTGTAGAAATGGCTCCATTTCAGAGCAGAAAGTGAAAAGTAGGAGGGGAAGAAGGAAAAAAAAATTCCAAGATTTGTAACTATACCAGTTTCTGACCTTTGAATGTAATAAAAAGAGATGAGTAAGGGGATTCTCTACTAAATAAGAATAGAAACTTTAGCCTATTCTTCAACCAAGAAAAGTTTGAATACTATTTAAGAAAATAGGGCAGTGATGAGTAGTTCATTAATTAGGATCCAAGAGAAAGTTCACACTCTTAAAAATTCTCAAATATATGGGGAGAGGAAGGAAGTGAACTGGGGACAAAGGAACAGCAAGGATAGATTTATATTTTATTTCTAACACCAGTGCTGAGGTATTTGTCAAGTTTGCAGTGAAAACATTGGTGTGAAGGAAGCAGAGGTAGGTAGGAAAAGTAGAGAATTACTATTTATTTTGTCTCTGTTATGCACAGGGTTTGATAAGCTATCATATGTCTGTCGCAAATTTTATCTATCATCCCTCTTTAGTGTGGGTCCTGGGGGTGTGAGATTTGGGGAGAGAGACAATGAGGAAAATTAACACAATTTTTGCACCTAATGTAGGTAGGACTGCTTTAGGATATAAGGGCCAAAAAGACTATAGGAGACACAGGCAAGAACATAAATTACTGACTAATAGCACAAAAACTTCAATAAATGAGAAATAAAACTAGAATGAGATAGCTCACTGAGTTTGAATCACTGGATTTGGAGATGGTTCTCTTCATTTTTGTGGATATAACTTATTTTTCATTGTTTTTGCTGTACTGAAGAGCACTGCTTGAGTAATACGTTGTTATTGTTCAGTTGTACACAACTCGATGGTACTAATGGATTTTGTTCTTAGGGTTTTCTTGGCAAAGATGCAACAGTGGTTCACCATTTCCTTCTCCGGGGGGGCCCCATTTTATAGATGAGGAACTGAGGCAAATAGGGATTAGGTGACTTGCCCAGGGTCACACAACTGGGAAGTGTCTTGAGGGGAAATTTGAACACAGGACTTTGTGACTCCAGGCATAGAGGTCTATCCGCTAAGCCACCATGCTGACCTGGAGCTTGAGTAATAAACTTGAAGTATGATCAAAATATAGTTAAATAAAATTAAAGGAAAAGGTTGTAGTGTTGAGAAAAGTCAAAATACACTGTCAGCTTTGCTAGTGACCCAAGTAATAGCTAAATAGGGGAAATTCGCAGCAAGTGAATAATTGATGCAGCTGTAGCAACTGTATTTAGTGAATTTAAAAATTCATTAAGTAAAATCAGTATATTGTTTGTTATTATATTCATGTCATTTATAAAACATATATTGTTTAAAATAGAAAGAACTCTAGCTTTGGGAAAGAAATCAGAGAATTAGTTACTTAGGCACCAGAGTTTCATGGAAGGGTTTGGTCAAAATAAAGATAACAAAAACCCAGTTAGTATCACCAACTTACCAAGCCAAAAGAAAATCATCAATACAGTAGGCCTGAAGCTGAACCATATTATATTATAAACCAGAAAGGGTTAATATTTTCCAGATTGTTTTTAGAGCCTACAATAGGGGTTAAATAAACCCAGATGGGAGCAATGAAGCAATGCACTGGCAGGAATATAAATTGATTATTATGCAGGGATGAACACATAATAGACAATGAGAAATAGAAAGGCTTGATCAACATTTTCCACAGCTGATCCTCACACATGATACTCCACCTAATAACTGCACATATTTTCACTGACTGTCCTCAGGCCTGGAATTCTTTCCTTCCTCATCTCGGCGTTCAGGTTTACCTGAGGTTCCAAGTTAAAAATTCTGCCTTCTACAAAAAGCTGCTTCTGATTCCCCTTAAAGCTACTCCTTTCACTCTAAGTATGCCCTAATTTATCCTGTATATAGCCTGCTTGTAAATAGCTGTCTGCCTGATGTCTCTCCTAACAGAATGTAAACTCAGACTGATTTAAAAAAAAAAACAAACCCTTTTCTTTGTATTCGCAGTGCTTAGCAAAGTGCCTGGAAAATAGCTGGCACTTAATGAGTGTTTATAAACTTACACTGACTGGCAAAAGAGCTTTTTTTTCCATGGACTAATAAAAGAATACAGGCATGTCATACTTCCATGTATCTGTAATCTCTTTGACAATCTTTCCTGGCCATACATTTCTCTGATAACATCATTTATCCATTTCTAATTTCTTATTGTAACATACTACAATCTTCTCATACTCCCAACACATCTTTCTATTGCCATTTGAATGATTCACAACTTTAATTATTCAGAGACATTATTTTCCAGAACTTGCAGCTGTGTATCACCACTGGAAAAATATCAAACAACTTTCTATAATAATTCAAGAGTTCAGTCTCTCAATACAGGAAAAACGAAGGAGATGAAGATGCTTGGGATAGTGTCCCACATATCATATGCAGATAGATGAATCATACTAGAACTTATCCATCAGTATCCATACCACGGACAGATACTACAAATAGACAGGAACCGAAGAAGATGGGAGCAAACACCTTCAGTAAACTGCAATTCTAATGACTTTCAGCTTCTGTAAATAAAAGCCATCTTTTTAACACCAATATTTTAGATAAGCACATGTAATATGTTACTGATCTGACAATTAAAAAAAAAAAACACCCAAACAACTTGATTTCAATTTTTGACTTTTTATTACTGAAAAAGCACAACTTCACAAAATTGGCACTGATCCAAGACAGAGTCGAGGAACAGAAGAAATAAATTGGAAAACTATTCAAGGACATGTTCTGCACCAGACCAAGTAGCATCCTAGAAATGAATCCAAATAAGCTTGTTAGAAAACCTAATTTTGGGCTAAAAGTTCTATTTAAGTTTTAAAATATCCATCCTTTAATCCAATTATTCTTTAATAATTTTTATAATTTTAGAATTTCTTTAGAATTAATTGGTAAGGGCACTCCCACCCTAGAATTCCTTTAGAATTAATTAGTAAGGGCACTCCCACCATCTGCAATCCTGTTCACAAACCTGTCATATATTAATAACTCTTCCGTTTACAAAATCTTCATGAATTGCTTCATTAATAAAGAAATTCTTTAACTGGCAGTCAACTTTCCGATAAGTCTCTATAAACTTAGTACAACTGGTCTTTATACATGAAACACAGAATAATTTGCTTGCCTATACCAAAAATTTGATAATTCAGCTTTGTAGCACTTGTACAAATCTATGTTCCTCTAGCATACCTTTTGGGTGGGAAAAATCACCTCCAAATAACTAAGAGGCAGTATAATAGTTGATTCAAAATTAAAATATTTAAGAATTCAAACATATATAGGTATATATATATATAAATATACAGACATATATATGTTGTTTTGCTAAAATAACACTATATGTTTGTTACCGAAAAGGATCCAGAAGAAATTTCAGCTTAAGTAAATGCAAATTACTTTAAATACCTGTTTTTCTTGAGTTTTATTCAAAGCATGATGGAACTCAGATAAAATGCTGGATTATATGTAGTTCACCTCTCAATAATTTCAAAAGAATTATACTGAGTTTATATACAGAGTTTGATTGAAGACTGAAATTTAAATCTGTAAAATAAAATTACTGCTTGAAAATATGGAATGGGAACCTTCCAAAACTGAAATTCCAATTTGAGTTTATGGATATTGTATTCCATCAATTCACAAACATTTATTAAGCACCTGATATGCAGTAGGAACATGCTAGGTGACAGGAATATAAACACAAGTGAGATAGCACTTTCTCTAAAACTGCTTATACTCTACTAGGAGAATAATATATATTTGCAGATAATGCATGCAGGACCTTCTTTGTTTTCCAGTCAGACCTGTGATTCTCTTGTTATAGCAAACTTCTAGTGAGGCAATCGCCTTTACCAATTCAGGTCAGCATTTGTTTGTCCACAACTTATAGTCTTAAGAGTGTTGCCTAGATCACTGAACAGTAAATTCATTCATCTAGGGATACAACAAGTATGTGTGTAAAAGGAAGGATTTGAAACCAGATCATCCTGACTAGTACCACCCAGGAATTCTAGATGAAGTTGAGGAGGTGGTACATTCGAAACATGGAGGGGAAAGTTGGTGCTCCGTAACAGAGATGGGAGATGGAGTGTTTCATATCTGGAATATCAAGAAAGTCAATTAGGTTTTTTCACTTATGACTTCATCAGCTCCCATGAGATGTTATCTCAATACAGACAATTCTCAGATCTATGTACATATAACAGTATGTGAATTACTTTGGACAAAAACATCATTTTGATATGGCTTTATTTTGTGACACGAAAATGGATGTGTGCCTCTACTAATAGTAGGCTTACTTAAAATGTTTCACCTTAACCAAATCAAATATTGAACTGGTTTTCCCACTTTTAGGGAATGTTATCATTTGAATGGTGGATTTCATGCAATACACACATTTCACTGCTCTCTTGTGTCGTTTTTTTAAAAAAATTCTATGACTGCTAAGAATGTTACTCCAAGAATATATGCCAAAGTTGTAGACCTTAAATAGCATACTCCCACAAATATCAGAACTACTGTGGAAGCTGTTGCTTTTGGGGAAGTCTAACGTTTTAAGGAACATCCAAGTTCACAATGAAACAAAATCACTGGAACCATGGTACAAAATGTGGTCAAAAATGAAAAAGTGTATCAAAAACTGATGAACTATTAATGCAAAATGCTTAATTCTCAAAAAACAAGACTTTTATACAAACCTAGCAGCTAAAGGAGTTTTTACTAATTCCCTACAGTGTAGCACAGGCTTCCTCAAGGTATAAAGTAATAGAAATTTGTTTTCCTTGAATATACATGTGTGTTCAAGTTATATTTTTCTTTTTTTCCCCAACTGGGAAAGTGGGGGTATAAAATGGAAGAAAATTTATTTTGGTTCATTGAAAAAATAAAAATTTAACTTAAATAAGGCTGGAAGAAAAGATGAGATTAATCTCCCCTGCACCCCACTTTACCCCTCTACCCCCAAAAACACCCAATAAAAAACAGCTACTAACCATAGCTATTAAAAAAAATGCTTGTCAGGCACAAGAAAATACAAAGTCTAAATAATGAAAAATGGGGGGGGGGGGGAGTATATTTTACTGATAAAACATCTTTTAATTTAAGACTATCAGAACCACTAAAAAGAAGTCAAGTAACCCTGCAAGCTCTGGGCATCTTCATGAAACTGTAAGTACCCACCTCTCTCTAAATGGGGAATAATAGCACCTTCTGCCTGGGACTGTTGTAAGGATAAAATAAGATATACGTAAAAGTATTTTGCAAACCAATAAATACTATATAATCGCTAAAACAAGTGACTACAACAAAATAAAGGTATACTTCGTTTTAAATATAAAGTGTTTTATTATATGCTGACAAATTTAACTGTTTAATTTTGCCCTAGGCAATGTGTTCACCAGTGTTTGACATTTAAAGGTCTTCACAAGATGATCATATTTTACATTTTTAGTCTTTTTTATATATTATTGCCACTCAACAGCCCAGTCATACATAAGAAGCCTATTCTTACTGCTTTTCATACATAACACTCCCTTTTCCATGTCTTTGCACTGGATCTTCTTCCTCGTGTCTAGAATACACTATGTCCTCAATATCATTTAAGACTCTGGTTTCCTTCAAAACTCAGCCCAACTTTCCCCTTCCCTTGAAGCTGGTTTCAATTCTCCCAGGTGCTATATACAGTCCTCTCAAAATTACCTTCGGTTCATTTTGCATCTAGTCAGTGTACTTTTTTGTTTTTAAATCACACTCATTTTCCAGTCTTCTTCCCATATCCTCTAATAAGCACAAAAATGAAAAACAATGAAAGTTCAGCAAAACTTATATACAGTGTTATATACCCATTGTTTGTCACCTCTGCAAAGGAGGGAGGGGAGGTATTTTCTCATTTCTCTTCCCAGGGTAAAACAGTAGTCATGACAATTTTTTCCTTTTATTATTTTTTAAAATATGAACTTAGCAAAGACTAAGTAAACATTTCCATATATACTACAGAACTTAAGGAAAGGATTATATATGAAACTTGAAATTTCTGTGAGAGACAGAAAAAGTTAAGTTTCCACAATAAGTTATTGCTTTGATGAAGTCACTGAGAATAAGTTAGATAACAAGAAGGCCATCAGATTGCAGGTGGACTCAACCAATCAAAAGACAGACAGTGACCGGCAGAAAATGACAAAGTTTTTGACAAAGGAACCAAATCTCCAGTTAGCTGGAACTAGCAAAGGAAAGTGACCTAGAGTTACCTGGAGAAGACTTTTCTTCACTGGGCTTCATGCATATAAGCAGACATGCACTGCATAAAATTATCCGTCCATTTTCTGATCATGAATCCTATGTTAAAGCACTGTTTCAGAGGGGGAATCACACGAAGTGTAGAGAAGAAGGTGACCTACTGGAAAATGGACCAATCTATCTCTTGGTGGAGGATCTGTCTTGAACTAATGGTACACAGCTCATCTCGCTTCTGTATTCAGTGCTCCCTCCTCTTGACAAGAGGATGGGGGTCCACTATGGACAAAATATTCAATTCCATTGAACTCTGCTATTAATAAATTTTCCTTGGTACCTTATTAGTGTCAAGCGTGTTTCTAACATTTCTATTACTTTTTTTTTAAGTATGAAATAAATTCAATATGTAACTTTCAAAGCCATTCGGTTATAATTTCACAACATGTAGTTTTTAAGTGTTTTGTGGTTCTTTTCATTTACACTGTTGTGATCACTGTGCAAGTACATTGTTTTCCTGGTTCTACTTATTTCCGAAGGCTTAAGTCCATAAAATTATCTCCGTTCTCGTCATAATCTCTGATTGTTACAACACAGTAACACCCCATTATATTCATCTAAAAGAACTTGTGGAGCCGCTCCTCAACCAGGGGGCGTCTACTTCAATTCTAAAGTAGACGGCGATAGTCAATGGAAAGGTAAGCATGGTAATATTTATCGGTGGTACTCTGAACTCAACCATTCAGAATTTTATATTATATACATATACACCTGTTGTCTCCTCTTTTAGGATGCAGCTTCTTGAAGACAGAAACGATTTCATTTTTATTTTTGCATCCCCAATGCCCAGCACAGTAACTGCTACGTAAGAGGCACTTAATAAATTCCTGTTGATTAATTCCAAGGAGATTCCTCTACTTGTGGATATACTACAATTTGTCAACATCCCTCTTAAATTGTGAACTTCTTATTCCTGATGTTGTCTAAACAATAAGTAATGTAATGGAAATATTACATTCTTATTCCTGATGTTGTCTAAACAATAAGTAATGTAATGGAAATATTACTTTCCCTTTCTCGACACTGTGTTTTTATTAGTGTCGCTCAAGATTCCATTTGATGTTTTGGCAGCCACATAAGACTGCTGACTCATATGTTGAGCTTTCAAGTCACCTAAAATCCTTAAGATTTTCTTATATCAACTACTTTTAGACAAGCTACACCCAGACTATGCCTTTCCAGTTCACTTTTCTGCGTTTTGCTTTGAGGTTACCTACATTTCTCACTCTATCCTGTGTTATCAATCCCAGAGAGGCACATTTTTACTGAAAATATATTTTGGAAAAAAAAGAAAAAGGAGGAAAAGAAAAACATTCAGCAAAGCTCATTAATACATTTTTTAAAAAATCTATCTTGTATATAATGTTTCCTGGACTCCATCACATGCAGTTCATTTTTTAAAACAATTTTTAAAGAATTTAATTTTAAAGAATTTTAAAAGAATTAGATTATTTATTTTTACCACTTACAATTTAATCATGTGATATTTCTTTTGACATCCAACAAATCAAATATTCTTCCAGTTTCCTGTTATTTGCATATGCACAACTTCTATTTCTTCCTGCTAACTGCAGCTAAAGAGAACATCGAAGTATAGAACCACATCACTTGAGACCTTTCTGCAAAATGACAGAAATCTATTCATCTTCTTTGAGCAAGTCAAATATTCAACTATAGTTATAAAATCTAAATTCTATAGTCAACATTTCTCCTTTTTCTCCATTAAAACACTCTGCAAACAGCCTCACTGAGATTTCTTCAGAATATGATAATTAGTCCCCATCTACATAGCATTACTAAGAAACCATTTTAGCATATCATGCCTTGTTCTTTACTGAATGATTCCGAGGAATCGCTGGATTTTTTAAAATAAGTATTCAAAAATCAATCATTTAATGATCAGTACTTTTGTTTTGATACCATAATGCAAAAGAATTATCTTTTTCCTTAATATGGTACAAATATAGTTCTATTTTTGCCTTTCTCTTTCCCTTTTACTGAGCCAGTTATCTAATCCTCTAGTGCAATTTCTCTCTATTCCAATCTTTGCTCTTTCCATCTTTCTTTTAATTTCCTACCCCTTTTTCTTTCTTCTCTTCCTTTCTTTCCTGTCCCTCCCTTCTATCTTTTTTTCTATTCCCCATATTCCTTTTTCCCTTCTTTTATTAGTCTCTTATTCTGTCCCATATTCCTTTTTCCCTTCTTTTATTAGTCTCTTATTCTGTCCTTTTTCAAGGAATTCAATGGCTGGCTCAGCACTATCATCCAACAATCAGAAAAAAATTAGTGAATGTTTAGACCAATCTATTTGAAGTGGAAATAGAATTTCATTGAGTTGTTTTACAGCTTCCAGGGCTTGGTGGTACAGCACAAAGCCCTCTGTGATCAACATTTACATACCCTCATTACTGTTAGGGGATTGTTGCTGCATTTATACTCTACACAGATAGACTCTATGATGCCAACTAATAACAATATGGCTACTCTCCTTCTCTACAATGAATGGATGTAGGGACAAGGATTCAAAGAAGTCAAAGTTCAGTAGCCTGACTACAGAGTCAAGACTGAGACCAAAGTAGGAGAGGGACTAGGACAACAGTCAAGAGTTAAAGTGATGGTGATAGTGATAGGAAATCAGTGAAGACAAGACATTAATCAAGAGTATCAGACCATGGAACTGAATGGTGAAAACTAAGAACAAAAAGAATACGAGAAGATTTAAAAGAATAAAAGTATATCACCAAAGAGGACTTTCAGAGTTATAAATCAGGGAAATGACACAGTAATAGATAAAATCAATTGCACACATTTTCTGTAAGTGATAAAGGAAGTTGATAAAATGAGAGTGCCAAGTATTTAAAAAAAAAAAACCTCACTATCTTATACCAGAGACCGCCAAAATCAGAATGTAGGTTGAGTCAGACATCAAGTCAAATAAACAAGTATTTATTAAGAACCTATGCCAGACACAGTGCTAAGTGCTGTCAGCTAGGTACTGAATTCTCTGATAAAGGAAGATAAATGACCTGGAGGCTGAACATACAATGAACCTAGAGAGACAGACAAAGAAGAGAGAGGTTGCTGAGGGAGGTCTAGACCCACAACAGAAGGTGGGTCTAGAATTGATAGCAAGTAATAAAGAATATATTAACTCCTTCAGGTCCAAACTATTAGGGAGAATGACTGAAGACACACCTAGTATTGGAGAAAGTAGCTAAGGACACAGTGTTTTCAGGAGAAAGCCAGGTTTCTACGAGTGAAAGAAATAGTTTAAGGAAAAGGTTGAATAGGCAGAAGAGAATGAGACAAAACCAGAAGGAATAAGGCTGAGTTGAATAAGAAAAAGAGAGATATGAGCAGCAGCAAGGGAAGAACTAGAAAAGAATCAATTGCCTGGAGTTTTTATGTTTATATTGGTCTTTTAAAAAAAAAATGGGGGGAGGGAGAGGCTTTATTCTGAATCTGACAAGCATCAACAAGCATGAATACTTCTATATACAAAGAAAATAAAAAAGAAATGCACATGAAACCAAGACTCTACATTACTTAGAACTTGCTCTTTAAAATATGTATGTATATCCTGTCTTAAGAGTGATTATCAATAGTAACTGTTGCTCTTTCCTTCCCAGCTTGATTTACTCATATTTTTTTTTCTTTTGCTCATTAAAGGGGCCATCCCCTGATTACTTCTTAAAGAGACCTAGGCCTATTCATTGAATGGGTATCTCCTCACTGTAAGTGAATACCTGAATAGGCCTTAGCCTAAAAGGCCAAGGTCTCCCATTGCATCCTGGGCCATTTCCAGTCGTTCTGATGAATATCTGTTCACTGGATTCAGATGACTCTGGAGGAGAAGTGAAGCTGGTGACCTGCACAGCCCTTCCCCACTCAAAACAAAGTCAAGTGCAAGTCAAGTCGTCATTTCTCTGATGGCATGATCTTCGAAAACGAAGGGCAAACATAACAACAACAATGTATGTTATTAGTTTCAAAGCTGTCTTCCTTGGTGTTCTCTCTATTCTCTTTTATGTATCTAAAAAATATTTGACTCTCTTTTCTACTTTTTTCTGAATCACTATATCCCAATCCTCCTCCATACCAATTAAAAATAAAACAAAACTCTACAAGGGATTTTTGATCTAAGAATCATCAGTATGCTTTCTCTCCAACATTGGGAAAGAAGGGAGATAGTCTAAGCATAAAAATTAAATTAATTCAGATCATGAGATCTATTGCCTCATAAAAAATTCTGGGAATAATGTACAATCAAAATATATTGTGTAAAACAAGCACTCTGCTCCTAGTCAGGCATGATTTCTACGGCCTTAGTGCTAAATGAGATGCTGGTAGAGAGAGATTCAGCATCTGATGATCCATAGTTATTGTTACTTCTCCCCCATGGTTGAGTAAAGTAGAAAAGTGGATTACAGAGAATGAAGAGCAGCACGGTGCAGTGAGAAGAGAAATGAACTTGGCCATGGGGGTGTGGATTCAAATTCTGATGACTATATAAATCCTTCCAGATGTAAATCTATGATATGACGACCTAAGAGTCTCCAGGTGCAAACATATTCTATTAATGGGACCTTTCATAATTTTTTTTTAGATTCATTCTAATCTATCTAAAACAGGTAAGTTATTACCCATCATAAAATCAAATACTTAATCTTAAATATAAATAAAAACACAGTTACTATGACAATCTTATCTGGAAAAAGGGAATAATATTAATTTTGAACATGGCACAGTAGAAAGGAAACTATATTTACTTTCAGAAAAGTTGGATTCAAGTTCTGAAACTTATTCACTGAGTAAACACTGACAAATCATTAATCTCTCTAATATTTCCCACATTAACTCAGTGTTGAGATAAAATGACATAATATAAGGGAAATCCTTATGGACATTATTTCTCTTGACTATAACACAAAATCTAGTAGTAAATTTATAGTATTTAGCATTAAATGAAAAACAAAATAAACTGAGTTTTATACTTTAACTGAATCTCCATTTTCTAAATCTACAAAATTTGCTAAAATGACATATAAACAATAATAAAAACAAAATTAAAATTAAAAGATGTAATTTGACAACATGAATAATGTCAATACTGGCATAAAATTGCCCATAGTAAAAAGGTGGTATTATTAATTATCATTTTGACCACAGTTCCAGAACCAAAGAGAGTAGAGAAGGGGGAACTAACAAGGGTAAAAGAAAGGCAGCTAGGTAGCACAGTGTATAAAGATTGACCCTGTGCAAGTCAATTAACCCTAGTTGCCTCAGTTTCTTCATCTATAAAATAAGCTGGATAGTACTACATCCTAAAGTACATCCTTTACATACTAAAAAAGCAAAGAAAAAAAGAGATTTACAATAACTTGAATGTAAAGTATTCCTTAATAATCACCATTTCAAATATTTTCCACATGCTTTATAATATATATTATATACAATATAATATTGCAGTCAAGTTAAATAAACTCATGACAAAATTCTTAAGCATTCAATATATTTTCTAAAATGAGGAAAAAGTCACAAATCATTCTATTAAATTAAATACAATTAACTACTTAAAACATACATAACTAAGATTGAAATGCTAAAATTCTCAAGATGTTTTCAAGTAACAAAACTAATAAAATCATTTAAATAATGTAATCACCAAATAGGGCTACAGAATTGTAAAGCAAACTAAATTTCCATTAAAAGAAAAGGGATGGAAAAAATATTTATTGAATACCCACTATGTCCCAGGCACTATGCTATTAGCCGCCCTACGAATACTACATCATTTGATCCTCACAACAGCCTTGGGAGGTAGGTGATATTATCATCATTTTCCTTTTAAAACTGAGGAAACTGAGGCAAGTAGACAATTAAATGACTTGCTCAGGGGCACGCAGCTATTAATTGTCTGAGAATGAATTTGAACTCAGAGCCTCCTGATTCCAGGTCCAACACTCTATCCTACTGCACCACGCAACTGGCTAAATTCTGTAACAAAATTAAAATACACCCTCGGGGCAGAGAAACTGTGCAGAAGAAGAATAATGCCATTATTATAATACTGGTCAAATTTATCTTTTTTCAGAAGGAAAAATATTCAACATCTTTTAGTTACTGTGGGGAAAAAAAAGAAAGAAAAAGAATCCTCACATAAATCTGACTGTAGTCATGGGTTTTTTTAAATGAGGTTTTACTAAGAAAATAAGATTCTTTTTCTAAAAGGAGGAAATTATGAAATTCAACCTTTACCTAATAGAAAAATGTAAACTCAACTAAAAATACCAAACGTCTGTTAACCAAATTGACTCAATCCACAATCACTCATTCTTCCCATATTGATTTCTACTCATCGAAGCCCAATGATGATGTTTTTCATAACACACCTCATTCCTGAGTAATCATGATTAGTAACGCAATGCAGCCTACTAATACCCACCCACTGTGCATCTTTCCATTACCCTGTGGTTTACCTGCAACTCTGATTATTTTTGAACTGTGGCATTCTATCATTGACTGCCATATAGAATCATTGACAGATGACCAGTTTTTTAAAATGGGCTTATGTAGGAGTAAGAAACTTGGGGTTAATGAAAATGCTGAATAATTTCCCAAATGCAACTCAGTTCAAGCTTTTGTTCTCTATCCAATTATGAGACTAGATAATTTGCCATGCATAACATTTGACCACGATACAAATTTAATAAGAGATTAGCTCTAGGAGAGCTAATGATCTACCCACTAGTCATAATCTGGTCAACGTATTTTTTAAATACCATTTCTTTTCTTCCATTTACTCTATATTTATGTTTTATGTATTGATTTGTATATGTAGTCTCCCCAATTAGAATGTAAGCTTCTTGAGAACAGTGTCTGTTTTGGCTTTTCCTTTAAAACCCTACAGCTTAGCAAAATATTTGGCTTATAATAATAAATACTTATTGATTGATTTTTCATTTGAAATGAAATCCCATCTTTATAACACCATGTTAACAGCAAGCAAAGCAGGCTTTGCAGTTTTTATGGTTTGAGTTTTAACCAATCATATATGTGCATGTCGGATCTAGTCAATCAGATACGTACATGTGGGATCCAGCCAATCAGATACTGAGCAGAACTGTATATAATGAGACAACCAGTGTTGAGAAAGCAGAAGTGAAGACAGCCAGACCTGAAGGCATGATCTAGTACTGAGAAGAAGAGAGCTGAGAGGAGGCCTCTGAGAACTGAGAGGAGACCTTTGAGAACACAGACCCACCGGCCCGCCCAATAGAAGGAAGTTAAGCCCCTTTTGAGAGCTATTAAAGTGAATTGAGCTGTTCTCACAAAGCCTCTAGACTGCAGAGGTGAATTGAGATGACAGTGCTGGTGATGTGTGTTCACATTGTTGTTGGTCTTTGTTTTCCCAGAGATAGAAACTGTGGAATGGAGCAGTCCCCATGAGTTGAGACATGGAGCAAGGAGGAGAGCTGCCTACATGTGAATCCAGTAAAGAGTCAGGAGTGGTCAGCTCACAGAGGAAGAGCCATGGGACTTGCAAGCCAATCTCAAGTTACAATGAAAGAGGACTTTACCTGGACACTTGGTAATGATTAAGGTTGTTGCTATGGATTCTATGCTTTATTGAACAATATTAAGTTTATTGTTGAATAGAGGGTTCACTATACTATGCAATTAGACCCTTGAAATTATTCCTACTAGCAGAGCTCAGATATTCTGCCTTGATTGGTGTTACACATCAATATCCAGATGGTAGCTGACTGAAACAATTACAGGTCAAATAAAAGTAGAATGGATAGAGTTGGGGGATAGGTGGTAACAGAGTGAGGAGTCTAAGAATGATATCAGCCGGGAGCTTGTATAACTGAAGATGGTGGGGCCCTTAACCATTAACAGAGTCAGTGCTTCTACCTTAAGATTTTGGAGGAAAGATAATGATTTCAGTTTGGGACATGTTGAATGGAAGGTATCTATGGAGTGTATCATTTAAGATATCTATGAGGCAGTTGGAGATTTGAGACTGGTAGTCAGTAGAGAGGTTAAGGGTTAGGACACACCTGACAATTATCTGCATATAGATGGTAACTAAAATAACAGGAGGTGATAAGATCATCAAGCAAGGAAAGAAATAAGGAAAGAGAAACAGAAGGAAGGAAGGAACACATTAAGAAGAGGGGAGCACTAAAAAGAACAAAATTCTTCAAGATAACTGAAGAGAACAGACTTAAAGAAGTGGGGGAAAAAATCATGGACATGATAGTCCCCCCAAAATAGTACCCCAAAAAGTTAACATTGAGTGGGGTAAAGTGAAGACATCTCAGGAGACACACTCATCTAAAGTAGAGCAGACATTAGACATGAGTTTCAATTTTTCAGAAATTATATGATGTGAGGATTCTTAAAGGTGTAAAGCCACTTGCAACTTCTCTCCTCGTTTGCTTAACCCGTTTCCTTATCATATTGTACAATCAGGACCCCCTGTAGAACAAGGGAAATGTTTATTCAGTTTCTTTCTTGTTTCTTTGTATTTGGGTCAAATTTCTGAGAATAAGCTGCACGCTCAAAATATTAACCAATAGAGTTAAAGGTTAAGTGTGGGTGAGGGGCGTTTTGTGGTTTTTAACTATATAACCATTCATCTGTTCTGTATGGGACCTCACCTCCTTTAAACTTTATGGAGGAGTGTGATGTCCGCTTCTTGCAAGAACCAAATAAAGGGTTTTTTGTTTGTACTTTGAGATGCCTCTGAGTAGTCAATTTGAGTAGGGGTCTCACCATCCCACACAACATGAAGATACCAGACTACAATATAACCTTGTTTTCACATGTCTATGAAATCTTAATGAGAACAAGTTATACAAGTATCAAAGACAACCTAGCAAAAATCTGAGTACAGAACAGGTTTTTTTAAAATACAAAAGATCTTTCAATCACACAATTGATGGAAAAGTTGTTAGGCAGGAGATTAAAGCATGGAGCAGTATATGACAAAGTAAAGTACTGCTATCCACGGTGGACTCACATTTCCACAGTCACGGAAAGCCTGCCAGAATCCTTGAAATACTAGTCAGGTGAACTCAGTTAATACCAATGATTCAGTAGAACACTCCAGAAGCATCCTTTAACTACTCCTATTAATCTAAGAAACATTTGGGGAAGTATATACAGTTATACAGTGGCCCCTACTCAAAATGTAAGTAGCATGACTTCACATTCTAGTACTGTAAGAAAGGAAGACAGAACAGAAGGGGAAAAAAAACAAGACACTACCTTTGCAAAAAATGTTTAAATGTAAATACTATTGACCACTAAAGCTAGCAAGTTATAAATGCACATGATGTGAACTAAAAATATGAATTCTTTTAGAATGCCTTGTTAATTTAACTTGACAAATCTAGGAATTTCTTTCCAATGGGACAATGGTCTCATACTACTATTTTCTTGTCACCAATATTCTCAGCTCCAAGTTACACCACAGGACAGTGGAGATCAACACAAGATAATCATAAGAAATAACTTCTAGGCGGAATCAAGGCGGTGGAGTAGAAGGAAGGACCTGTAGAAGCTCCCCTCCATAGCCGATAAAATACCTGTACAAAATGATTCTAAACAAATTCTGGAGCAGCAAAAACTACAAAACGACAGAGGGAAAGAGATTTCCAGCCCAAGACAAACTGGAAGGTCAATAGGAAAGGTCTACTGCACTGTCACAGAGCAGAGCGCAGCCTGGTATTGGCCACAGAGCGGCAGGGACAGGACCAGAACAGGCTTCAAAGGAAAGAATGGCCAACAGCTGCAGTTCCCAGATTGCTAAACCCACAAACACCAAAGACAGCTTCAAAGGTCAGTGAGAAAGCTCTATTACTTGGGGAGAAGGGAACAGGGCCTAGCCCAACCAGCAGTAGCAATTGCCATGGCAGCGTACATTTCTGAAGCCCTCAGAGGCCTGAAGACCCTCAGGGAACTGAGCTGCTGATCTGGACCTCAGCTCAGAATGGCTATCTTTGGTTGAGGAAGAGTGCTGGTGTGGTGGAGTTGAAGGCAGTTGTGGAAAGGGAAACATACTCGTATATCCTGGGCAGAACACAGTGCCTGTGGTTGTTCATAGACAACAGTGCAAACCAGGAGAGAAGTAAACTCCTCTCCCTTGATTGTGCCACCTTGAGGAACTGAGAACTTCCAGGTCCCCAGAGTACACCCTTCTCTTTACAAAGGACTTAAAAGTCAAGTAGTTGGCTGAGAAAATGCCCAAAAATAGCGGGAAAAAAGAGTATAGAAGGATACTTTCTTGATGAACAGGTATTTTCTTCCACCCTTTCAGATGAGGAAGAACAATGCATACCATCAGAGGAACACCTAATAGTCAAGGCTTCTGCATCCAAAACTTCCAAAATAAATATGCAATGGTCTCAGGCCATGGAAGAGCTCAAAAAGGATGTAAGTAAGAGAGGTGGAGGAAAAATTGGGCAGAGAAATGAGAGAGATGCAAGAAAAGCATGAAAAACGGGTCAACACCTTGCTAAAGGAGACCCCCAAAAATGCTGAAGAAAATAACACCATTAAAAATAGCCTAACTCAAGTAGCAAAAAAGGTCCAAAAAGCCAATGAGGAGAAGAATGCTTTAAAAAGCATCAACCAAATGGAAAAGGAGGTTCAAAAGCTCACTAAAGAAAACAATTCTTTAAAAATTAGAATGGAGCAGACAGAAGGCAATGACGTTATGAGAAACCAAGAAATTACAAAACAATACTAAAACATGAAAAAAATGGAAGAAAATGTGAAATATCTCATTGGAAAAACAACTAACCTGGAAAATAGATCCATGAGAGACAATTTAAAATTTATGGAACTACCTGAAAGCCATGATCAAAAAAAGAGCCTGGACATCATATTTCATGAAATTATTAAGAAAACCTGCCCTGATATTATAGAACCAGAGAGCAAAAAAAATATTGAAAGAATCCACCAATCACCTCCTGAAAGAGATTTGAAAAGAAAAACTCCTAGGAATAACTTAGCCAAATTCCAGAGTTCCTAGATCAAGGAGAAAATATTGCAAGCATCTAGAAAGAAACAATTCAAGTACTGTGGAAACACAATTAGGATAACAAGATTTAGCAGCTTCTACCTACATTAAGGGATCAGAGGGCTTGGAATGTTATATTCCAGAGGTCAAAGGAACTAGGAATCACCTACCCAGCAAAAGTGAGTACAATATTTCATGGGGAAAAATAGTCATTCAATGAAATAGAGGACTGTAAAATATTCTTGATGAAAAGACCAAAGCTATATAGAAAATCTGACTTTCCAACACAAGAATCAAGAGAAGCATGCAAAGGTAAACAGGAAAGAGAAGCCATAAGGGACTCATGAACTGTTGAACTGTTTACATTCCTACATGGAAAAACTATATTTGTAACTCTTGAGACTTTTCTCAGTATGTGGGTAGTTGGAAGGATTACACACACACATACACACAGAGCAGAGGTTGAATTAAATAGGAAGGGATAATACACAGAGCACAGGTTGAATTAAACAGGAAGAGATGATATCCAAAAAAATAAAATCAAGGGGTTTGAGAGGAATATATTGGGAGGAGAAAGGGAGAAATCGAATGGGGCAGGTTATCTTTCATGAAGGAGGGAAGAAAAAGCTTTTTCAATGAAGGGGAAAAGAGGGAAGGTGAGAGGGGAAAAAGTGAAGCTTACTATCATCACATTTGGCTTAAGGAGGGAATGACATGCACATTCAATTTGGTATGAAAATCTATCTTACACTACAGGAAAGTAGGAGGAAAAGGGATAAGTGAGGTGGGAGGGATGATGGGAGGGATGATAGAAGGGAGGGTAAATGGGAGGGAGGAGTAATTAGAAGTAAATACTTTTGGGGAGGGACAAAGTAAAAAGTGAGAATAGAATAAATGGGGGGCAGGATAGGATAGTGGGAAATATAGTTAGTCTTACACAACATGACTTATGGAAGTCTTCTGCAAAACTACACATATACAGCTTATGTTGAATTGCTTGCCTTCTCAGTGGGGAGAGGTGGGGAGGGAAAAAGGAAGAGAAGTTGGAACTCAAAGATTTAGCAACAAAGGTCAAGAATTGTTTTTGCACGCAACCTGGAAATAAGGAATACAGGCAATGGGGTATAGAAATCTACCTTGCCCTACAAGAAAAGAGAGAAGATGGGGATAAGGGAAGGGAGGGGTGTGATAGAAGGGCAGATTGGGGGAAAGGATAATCAGAATGCACAAGTGTTTTGGGGTCGGGGGAGGGGAGAGATGGGGAGAAAATATGGAATTCATAATTGTGTGGAAATGAATGTTGAAAACTAAAAGTAAATAAATTTAAAAAAAAATAAAGTACCATTAAAAAAGCAATCATTCAGAAAGTTGTGGTACATTAGCATAATGGAATACTATCGTTCCATAAGAAATGATGGGCAGAAGGACTTAAGAAAAAGTTGGAAAGACCTAC
Organism: Potorous gilbertii; assembly: GCA_028658325.1. NCBI lineage: Eukaryota > Metazoa > Chordata > Mammalia > Diprotodontia > Potoroidae > Potorous > Potorous gilbertii. Next base: position 274,828,552 of record CM053771.1, on the reverse strand, counting down.
ATAAAATGATGCTGAGTAAAGTGAGCAGAACCAGGTGAACACTGGACACAGCAACAACATTGTGCCATGAACCACTTTAATACACTTAGCTCTTCTCCGTAATGCAAGGATCTAAGACAACTCCAAAACATTCATGATGGAAAATGCTATCCACATCCAGAAAAAGAACTATGGAGTCTGAATGCAGATCAAAGCACGTTATTTGCTCTCTCTGTCTCTCGTTTCTTCCTTCTTGCGATTTCTCCCATTAGTTCTAATTCTTCTTTACAACATCACTAATGTGAAAATGTTTAATATAAATTTATATGTAGAGCCTATATTGCATTACGTCTTGGGGAGGGGGGAGGAAAGGGAGGGGAGAAAATATATAATTCAAAATCTTATGAAAGTGAATGTTGAAAACTAAAAATGAATTAATAAAAAGTAATTCTTCAACAGTTTTTGCATGTGTGAAATTATTTGATTCAGGCAGCACTACAAATTTTATGATGTTGGCTCAAACTGCCCACGGGTAATTAATATTTCTCCAAAAGAAAAAAAGAAAAGAAATAACTTCTAAACCCCTATTAGATGGAATAAAACTAGAAATTCAGGAGTTATGTAAATCTAAAGTGGGAAAAACTAAAGAAGCTGAAGGCATTGGAAACCTACAATTGGCATAAAATCCAGAACAGCTATCTAATAAGGAAATGTTTATGTCTTGAATAAATTTGATGATGAAATGTACATACTTATAACAGAATTTGAAAGTTTTTGATTTTACATTAACCACACTTAACTCAATAATTTAAAAAAGCTGATAACTGTTATAACCATCACAAACAAATATATTTTTCCTCAATACTTAATGGAGAGTGAAAAAATATTTCAGAACTTAGAGCTGTTCTGGAAAACAAACCAGCCCCACAGGGCACTTGCAGTGCCAAAATATTTCTGGCAGCCTGCAAAAAGTATAGGGTTGCTACAAGGCACTCTTCTATTTGTCACATGACCTGTGAAAACCAACCATCAGTCTGTCTGTAGTCTAACTTAAGTGCTAACCAAAGAAGTTAATTGTTGCCCCTACCTACTGCCAAATTGAATAGATTTGACTTAGAATGACTTCATAACAATGACCACAGAAAGAACCCATGTATGAATATTCCTAAAAACAATCATCAAGGATCTCCCCCAGCAGACAGATTGAGAAAAATATTGAAGACTTGATCTAAATCCCAATACCTAGAACTTGAACATAAAGTAGAAATCTGAACAGCTATCATTCAATTAAAGGTAGCAGCAACAACCAAAAAAATGCAGAAGAGAACACACAAAACAAAACAAAAAACAACCAGCTATTTTCTACATGAAGTCTTTCCTGATTACCAACTCCTAGTGATACAAACCTTCTTGTAACTATAAATATTTTCATTTAGTCACCTTATATTTGTCTTGTATTTGTTATATTTATACAATATAAGTTTCAGATAAGGATGGTTTCAATTCTTACACTTTTATCTCTATCACATAGTACAGGGTCTGGCATATAGAAGGTTCTTAATAAATGACCCAGGGATTGATGTATTTCAGTCAACTACTGAAAGCAAAATAAAAACAAAATAACATAAGAAGAAGCAAAGAATTTAAGATAGAATCAAATCTTATGGTATAATAACCTATTATATAATTCATATACCATAATTTGTTCAGCCATTCCGCAACAGATAGGTACTCAATTTGTTTCCAGTTCTTTTTGCTGTAACAAAAGTGCTGCTATAAATTTTTTTTTGTCCAAATACTTCTTTTCCCTGTGTCTTTAATCTCTTTAGTCTTGTATTATTGGATCAGGGGGTTCCGTGACTTTGAGTATGGTTCTAGATTGCTCTCCAGAACAGGTGGGACACTCCACTAACAATATGCTAGTATGCCTATTATCTCACAATCTCACCAAAAATTTCTGTCATCCATTTCTATCACTGTTGATAATATGATGGCTATGAAGGAGAAGTTCAGAGTGGTTTTAAATTGCATTTCTCTTATTAGTGATAAGAGAGTATTTTTTTCATATGGTTTTTGGTAGACTACAATTCTTCTGAGAATGGCTTCTTCATATCCTTTTGCTCCTTTCTCTACTGGATAATGGATTTTCTTCTTACATATGGCTACCACTGTATATCAATCCTTTACCTGACTGATCTTTCTTAACAAATGCTACGATATATTTATTAACAAAAGATAGGATTGACTTCAACCTGAGGTAAATCGTCAGTGGCTTCAGCATTGATTGATGATGGTCTGTTGAGAATGTTATAGAAGTGTTCAGTCCACCTCTCTAGGATCGTGTCCTTATCACAAATCAATGTGACTCCATTAGCAGTAGTTGAGAGAAGAGGTAATATACTGACTACCAGACTGAAGGTCTACAGAGCCACTGTGCTGACCTCATTGTTGTACACCTGTGAAACATGAAGAACAGTCTACCAGTCCCATGCTAGGAAACTGAATTGCTTCCATATGAACTGTCTTAGGAAGATCCTGAAAATCACCTGGGAGGGTAACTGACACTGAGGTCCTTGCTCCAAATGAACTGCCAAGCATTCAAATTATGCTTCAGAGAGCGCAACTCGATGGGCAAGCCAGGCTGTTCAAATGCAAAATGTAGGCTTGCCAAAAAGACTTTTATGGAGAGCTTGCATGGGGCAGGCAATCTCATAGTGGTCAGAAGAAGTGCTACAAGAACACTCTCAAGGTCTCTCTCAAGAACTTTGGATTTGATTGTGTGACATGAGAGACTCTGGCCCAGGACTGCTCAGCGTGGCATGCCCACATCAGAAAGGGTGCTGTGCTCTGTGAGCAAAGCAGAATTAAAACATCACAAAGGAAAGGTAGGATGCGCAAATTCGGAGTATCCACCCCAAATGCTCACACATGGACTATCTATGCCCAATCTGTGGCAGAGCATTCCGAATTTGTATTGATCTGATCAGCCACAGTCAGACACACTGAAACTTGACTTTATCATGGTGATGTTATTTTGGTCCTCTTTGATAATGAAACACAACCAAGAAAAGATGAGAACACTAGTGACACTCTTGCAAATAGAGGCCACTTGTGTTTTGCTGTGCTTTACAAAAAAAAAAAAACATTCAGAAGGAAACAATATGCTGGCTGGGATCAATAAATGCACACCAAAAAAGTTGCAGGGTTTCATAAATGATCAAACCACCTGAAAATGCCATAATGTAATTTAAAAAAATGATTATCACAAAGCATTGGATTCAGTTCCACAATCATTGTTTATTCATGTACTGCAAATATTTAAGCGATATGAGTAACACTGATCATTAGAGTATTTCACATGCACATGAAAACTGTTCTTTATTTGAAGCATGGTATCAACTCTATAGATCAAGAACAAAAACTGATATAACACATGGCATCTTCCATGTGACAAGAAAGAATAAAGCCCAACCACTTTAAGCTTTAAATGAGAGATCAATTGTTGGGTGAAGTTGATGCTTAAAAATCTCTACAAAAGGTAAGTGGAACTATCAAAAATTCTGAATTAGATTTATGTTAAAACATCAATTGGCATTTCAAATTCAAAGTTCAATGGGAGGAACAAAATTTAAATTTAAAGCAATTTAACACTTGTACAAACATCAGTTTTAACTTATATTTCTGACACAGTTGAATAATGGACCTAGAAGGTTCTCCCCTAAATACAAAACCAATCTTACCACTTCAAAGCTGCTACAGAAAAATTAACATTTCCTTACCAAAAAAGGAGAAAGAGAAATGAATGTTTTTAGAGTATACAATAAACAGGTTAAAACTTTTCAGAAATACTTTGGGAGCAAACATCTCATTTCACCAAACAAGTCAGAGACTGATATATACAACTGGATGTAATGAACATAACTGGTACAGTGTATCACCTAGGAAAGATTCAAGAGTGCACTCAAAAGGTATCATGAGCGCTGTCCTCATGAACTCAGCCCACAATATGTCAATAAAAGCATTAAACGAAGGGCTCTGTTGTGCAAATCTGTTTAAGGAAAGAGGTGTCACAGGATATCATAACACCATATATTAAGAGTTGGAGAGGCCTCAAAATAGATTGAGTCCAAACCTATTACTTTACAACTGAGAGAACTGTGGTCCTGAGAAGTAAAGGGACTGCCTAGTATCCAGGAAAGAGTTTACGTACAAGTCTTTATAAAGCTAAGCTCAGTTCTACACCACAGTTCTTCCAATAGCAATTCAAGACACTGTCACTGTCACCAACAAAGTACACAAAGGTTATTCCTAAATTGTAGAATTTATTGATTGATTCATATTATGCAATAGCAGAAAATAGTCCAACATGTTACAACAGGTTATGAAAATTGAGCATTTTTCTGATTACCAATCCAATGACATCAACCTTCTTGTCATTACTTAAACAAGACACTCAAAGCCCCGACTGAAGGCATTTTCCTAGACTCTACCCCAGCCTGGCATTCTCTTCCTCTCCATCTCCTCCTGGCTTCCTTGTCTTGGAGTGCCAAGTAAAACACTACCTTCTACATTAAGCCTTTCCTCAATACCCCTTCAAGAGTGTTTTCCCTCTTGATTATCTCCAATATGATGATGTTGTGTCATTTCAGTCACATCTGACTCTGTGACACCATTTTGCAGTCTTCTTGGCAGAGACGCTGGAGTGGTTTGCCATTTCCTTCTCTAATTTTAGGGAAGAAGAAACTGAGGCAAAAGGGGAATGAAAGAACTCACCCAGGGTCCCTCAGTATCAGAGGTCTGATTTAAACTGAAGACAAATCTTCCTGATTCCAAGTACTCTATCTGCTGAATCTGGTGATTTATCCACTATACCACCAAGCTGCCTTATCTCCAATTTACCCTACCTCTCTTTATCTTACATGCAAGCAATTTTTTGCATGTGGCTTACATCAGGCTATGAGCTTCTTGGGAGGAAGGGCTGTTTTTTTCCCCTTCTACATATCCTCAGAGTTGAGAAAAGTGCTTGAAACATAGTAGATGCTTAAAAAATGCTTTTTGTCTCACTACGTTAAATAGCAGCTGTACAAAATTAATAATAGTTAGCACTTAGTGTTTAAGTTTGCAAAGCACAATACACATGTTATTTCATTTGGTGTTCACAATAACTCTATGAAACAGATGCATTTTTCCCATTTTACTAATGAAAAAGTTGAGGCTGGGATAGCTTAAATAATTTGCCCAGTGTGACACAGCTAATAAATGTCTAAGGAGGCAATAAGAGTTCAAGATTTCTTTACCCCAAAGTACAGCTCTCTATTCCCCTACACTACCTATCGGCCTCACAAGAAGCATCTCATCATTCTGATTATAAACCAAGAGATGACAAATCTAGGCACACACCTGCCTTCAAGATATTGTGGATTTGGTTCCAGACCTCTATAATAAAACAAGTACAGCAATAAAGTGACATGAATTTTTTTGGTTCCCGGGGCATATTCTGTAGTATATTAAGTGTGTAATAGCATTGTCTAAAAAAATGTACAAACTTTAATTAAACACTTCATTGCTAAAAAATGCCAACCATCACCTGAGCCTTCAGGGAGTCAATTTTTTCCTAGTGAGGTGTCTTGCCTAGATGCTGACGGAAGAGGGTGGTAGTTGCTGAAGGCTGGGTCACTATGGCAATTTCTTAAAGTAAGATCACAATGAAGTCTGCCCTATTGATTGACTCACTGTTTCATGGAAGATGTCTCTATAGCATGCAATGCTGTCTGACAGCATTTCACCTACAGTAGAATTTCTTTCAAAACTGGAGTCAAACATCTCAAATATTGCCACTGCTTTATCAACTAAGTATATGTAATATTCTTTAATACTGTTGTATCTCAGGGAATAGGCAGGCTAGAGAAGAGGGAGAAAGACAGACAGTAACAGTCATTCGGTGGAACAGTAAAAAAAATACAGACATTTTTCAATTAAATTCACTATCTTACATGGGAGTAGTTAGTGATGGCCCAAAACAATTACATCAAAGACCACTGATTAAAGATCACAGGAACAGATACAATAATGAAAAACATTTAAATATTAAGAGAATAACCAATGTGACAGAGATGCCATGTGAGCACATGCTGTAGCAAGAATGGTGCTGATAGACTTGCTTCACACAGGGTTGCCACAAAACTTCAATTTGTAAAAATGAAAAAACTAAAACCTTTAATTTGCAAAACAAAACAAAAAAACACATGCAAACACATATAACTGCAAAATCTGCAAAGGCTCAATAAAATGAGGTAATGCCTGGTACTACAACACACAGACTCTAAAATACACTTGAGGATTCAGCAAATAAACTGCATTAGAACAGGAGTATCATTACAGAAATAATATTACCTATGAGGCCTTGGGTATAACGTAAGAGTACTTTTGAACTAGTGAGCCCCATGGCTATAATGCACTCCCCTCCCCCTTAAATCCATGTCACAGCATCCATCTCTTCCTTCAAGTCCTAAACTTATACATTTATACATTATTCCTCCTCATTTCCAGAACTCTTCTTCTTAAACTGTCTTCTATTTTTTCTCTTAACGGTTCTTCTCCATGTAGTTAAATATGAATTTCTTTTCTCTCCCACCAGAATGTGAGCCTCTGCAAGTTGGAATTATTTCACTAATGTTGCTCACCAATGCCTAGTACGATAGATGCTTAATAACTGTTGATTTATTTTTTTAAAAAAAACTTAATAGATGTTGCTTTATTGAATACTTACCTCCAAATTACATGGAATGAAAATCTTTGAACACAGAGAGACCTAGCAGAATAAATTAAAACCATGTGCAAACAGAACTAGGTCAGTGCCATCAATATCCTACGTAACTAAAAGACTTGCAAAAGATGCTTTCAGTGAGTCTACAAAAGCTAGGTCTATAACACTCTCATTAAATTCCCAAAAAGTAGTTATTTTATCCACTTGTATAAGTCCATAAAAAACTGAATTAAAAAATATATACAGTAGCAGGACAGCAATTTTTCCTTGGAGTATTTATTTCTGTGTGAACAGAAGGAAAAGGAAGAAGAGAAAGACTAGGAGGAGGAGGAGAAAGTAAGCAGGAAAGGAAGTTGTAACACTAATAATAACAGTAAAGTTGGGTTTAAAATGTATTAATAAGCACCAGGGATAAGCAAAGAAGAATAAGAAAGGAGTCCCAAATGCCTCTAGCATAGAGGTAGTAAAAACCTAAAGAATAGGTATGACCTTCTTTTAATTAAGAAAAACAGGAAGTCAGAAACAGTTCCTATCATTTTGCTTAGGAAAGGACTTTTTACCTTACTTTTAAACTACATAAAACGGGACTTGCCTGCCAAAAAGCAAGTCTTCATCAGTAGAAGGAAAACAAATACTTAGCCTGTAAGAAGTGTTATTATCATAAGAATGCTAAGAAAATCCGCATGAAACACTGCATAAATGCACACTTCTTTCTGTTATGAAGTAACAATGCCATAATTTTATATAGTTACTTCACTGAAATTAAATTTTAGTTAATATACTTTAAAAAGTGTACAGGCTGGGGTGGAGCCAAGAGGGCAGAGTAGAAAGACACACATTGCAGGCTCTCCCCACACAGCCCATAAAATACCTATAGAGAGGGACTCTCAACAAATTCTGGAACAGCAGAAGTGGAGAACAGAGTGGAGGAGATTTCTAGCCCAGCATGACCTGAAAGGCCCACAGAAATGTCTGTTGCACCTGATGTAGCGTGGAGCTCATCCCAGCCTTGGCCACACTGG
>CM053771.1:274748415-274820285 GCA_028658325.1 Potorous gilbertii | reverse complement strand
AGTATTCAAGGAATCCACTGATCACCACCTGAAAGAGATCCAAAAAGAGAAACTCCTAGGAACACTGTGGCAAAATTCCAGAGTTCCTAAGTCAAGGAGAAAATATTGCAAGCAGCTAGAAAGAAACAATTCCAGTATTGTGGAAATACAATCAGGATAACACAAGATCTAGCAGCTTCTACATTAAGGGATTGAAGGGCGTGGAATAGGATGCTCCAGAAGTCAAAGGAACTAGGACGAAAATCAAGAATTACCCACCCAACAAAATTGAGTGTAATACTTCAGGGGAAAAATACTTCAGGTCTTTCAATGAAATAAAGAACTTTCAAGCATTTTTGATGAAAAGACCAGAGCTGAAAATAAAATCTGACTTTCAAACACAAGAATCAAGAGAAGCATGAAAAGGTAAACAGCAAAGATAAATCATAAGGGACTTACTAAAGTTGAACTGTTTACATTCCTACATGGAAAGACATTATTTGTAACTCTTGAAACTTTTTTCAGTATCTGGGTGGTTGGTGGAATTACATACACACACACACACACACACACACACACACACACACACACAGAGAGCACAGGGTGAATTCAATAGGATGAGATCATATCTTAAAAAATGAAATTAAGGGGTGAGACAAATATATGGAGAGGAGAAAGGGAGAAATGGAATGGGGCAAATTATCTCTCATGAAAGAGGCTTTTATAAAAAAAGACTTTTCAGTGGAGGGATAAAGGGGGGAGGTGAGAGAAAAAACATGAAGCTTACTCTCATCACATTCGATGAAAGGAAGAAAAAATGCACACTCATTTTGGTATGAAAACCTATCTTACAATACAGGAAAGTGGAGGAGAAGGGGATAAACAGGGTTGGGGGAATGATGGAAAGGAGGGCAAGGGGAGGAGGGAGCAATTAGAAGTCAACACTCTTGGGGAGGGACAGGGTCAAGAGAGAATAGAAGAAATGGGGGGCAGGATAGGATAGTGGGAAATATAGTCATACACAACATGAATATTATGGAAGTTATTTGCAAAACTACACAGGTATGGCCTATACTGAATTGCTTGCCCTCCCAAAGTGTATGGGTGGGGAGGGAGGGAGGAAGAGAAGTTGGAACTCAAAGTTTTAGGAACAACTGTTGAGTATTCTTCTTGCAGACAACTAGGAAATGAGAAATACAGGTAATGGGGTATAGAAATTTATCTTGCCCTACAGGACAAAAGAGAAAATGGGAATAAGGGAAGGGAAGGATGTTAGTAGGGAGGGCAGATTGGTGATAGGGGTAATTAGAATGCTTGGCGTTTTGGGGTGGGAGAGGAGAGAAATGGGAAGAAAATTTGGAACCCAAAATTTTGTGGAAATGAATGTTGAAAATTTAAATAAATTTAAATTGAAAAAAAGAAAAAGTATATAGGCTTTTTACATTACCCTTTAAAAAAACTGTTAAGTCCATATGAATTAATGCAAAGTGAAAATAATTAGAACTCAGAATATGAACACACAGATTATACTTTGTAGAAAGTTATGTTTGTATCATCATGCAGTTTTATAAAAAAAATTTATTGCTATCAATTAAGGGATATTTTTTCATAAACTGTTTTTTAAACATGGTTTCTTTTTTTCAATTGGCCTCTATGCAGGTCTATAATAATGTAATCACCTATTAAAGATCTCATATTCATATGGGAAAAGCCAGGATCATAGTATTTTAGAATTGGAAGGTCATGTAGTGTGTAAGCATCCTCTTTGTTTTTACAGTTGAGGAAACTAACACTGACTTGTCCAAGGTCATATCAAACCCAACTGTTCTGATTACAAATCCAGTGCTCTTTTTACTATAATACACTCCTGAACTCAATAATCCAGCATTCAATAAATAAGAGAATTGAGATTATATAGCCAACTCCAAATTTTACAAAACTACAAAGAAAACCAAAAGGTAGTCTGGTTAAAAAAAAAAAAAGATTGGACAAATACCACATGCCCCAATTAGCTCCAAAGGACTCCACAGACTAAATGTGAAAGGCTACAATCTCCTTTTAAAAAAATATTAAGAAAATTAAATCAGGCTCAGATATCAAGAAAGCAAAGACTGAATGTGCTTAAAATGCCTACAGCATGGTGCTACAGGCTGAGGAAACAAACACAATAAACAAAACCCACTCTTGCTCTCAAAAAGATTACTGTGCAAAAAACACACAGGTAATATATAAAAGGTAGTTAAATACAGGACAATTCAAGAAGGAGGACAGCAGTAACTGGAAAGAAGAGGGGAAAATCAGAAAATACTTCATCTAATTCTACAAGGAATTAACACAAATATATAAATCAAGAATCATTCCCCAATGCTGACCTCAAACTTCCACCACCTCCTATAAATACTAAAAAGTCTATTCCTTTTGACCCCAAGATGCTAATGTTAAGAATATATTCTAAGGAGGTTAAAGAGAAATTTCACATTTTCAGTAAAATATTCAAAGCATCAGGTTTGTTTGTTTTTTTCAGGATCAAAGAATTAGAAACAGATTTGGCGCCCATTGTTTGGGGAATGAATGCCTAAACTAATTGTTTCATGAAAGTAACAGAACATAATATAAAGTTGGTATATCATGTTATATTACATTCATGTTGCTTGAGACAACTAGGTGGTATACTGAATAAAGTACTGGGAATGCAATCAACAAAATCTGAGTTCACACTTACTAGCTGTATGACCATGGACAAGCTACTTAACCTGTCTGCCTCAGTTTCCTTAACTGTAAAATGAGGATAATGATAGTACCCACCTCATAGAGTTATGAGTAGCAAATTAATGTCTGTAATGCACTTATTACCACAAAGTTTGGTTGTAGCAGGTGTTTAGTACGTGTTTGTTCACTTCCCTTTTCTCTACAACATGAGAAACAATGAAAATTAAAAGTTCACATAAAAGCAGAAAGGCTTGTGTGAACTAATGGAGAATGAAATAAACAAAACTAGGAGCATAATAAACAGTGATTACAATAATGGAAACGTAAACTAAAATATGTATAAATCTGATCAACAAGCTTGGTTGTACTACAAGTATTGAGAAATAATTACTATGAAATATGTATGAAATTATATTGAAAGAAGCAATGGGACTGACTATACAGCAACAGATTTAAGAGTCAAAATGTCTGGAAGAGCCCCAGTTCAATCTTATTAGTGTGACCTTAGGTCATATGTTTTCTTATCTACGGAAGAGGAGTATTTCTCCTATATAATAACTAAACATGGCAACTTTTTGAGTTGAGTATCAAGTGCAGGAATGTGCAGGGAAAAGGTATTAAAAATATTATTATTCCCCAAAACTCATGTGCTTGTTCAATTACCAAATCGACAAGTAACAAAATTGATAATGCTGTTCTTTATATTCTTAACACCTTCCATCCTTTCTGAACTTCAACTGATATATTTAGTAATAAACTATTAATGTTTTACATGAAAAATACAAATATATAATTGGCCTATATTTTGAAGAATTATTCACATTCTCTTATATTTTGGTAATAGATAAGAGATGTCTTTTAGTAACAAAGATAGGATTAGGCATAAAACTGAAGGAGAAACTGGTAAAATCCTTTGCTAGTAATTCATGTGTTATTGTGGAAACAACTGAATTTGGATCTTACCCTAGCCTTAAGAGAAGGTAATTTTGCATAAAACCTCATTTCAGCTACTTCCCCTGATTTAACTACTGTGTTGTTCATTTCGTTAATGGTACAGAAATACTTCTGATGCAACCATTATTTTTGTGAGACTTTATGCAAACAGATAAGAACAGAAGCTTTCCACGTTGTCTTTCTTCAAGAGCTCTCTCTCTGGTCTCATTTCTTTACTTCCCATCCTCTACAAAAATTTTTTTTAATTAATATTGAATTATTTTGTTCTTTGAGCTGCATTGAATCCTTGAAGAACCATCAGACCTTTATGTTTTGGCTTTCAATTATTGATTAAAGGAATAGAGAAATTTCTGATAAGACTTTTCACTTAATTCACTCCCTGATGTTTCTGTTGTCGTTCATTAGGTCATGTGGCATTGCCATGAAATATACTGATGTACTAGACATAACAGTCACTAAATATCTGTTAAACATTTACTATACGCCAGGCACTGTGGTAGGCATTGAAGGTATAAGGCAAAGAAAAAAAAATTCCAAGCTTGAAGAGCTCACAATCTAATGGAGTAGTCAATATGCAAAGAACTACATATAAAACAAGCGTTTGCACAATAAATTAGGAGAAAAATTAAGAGAGAGAGCACTAAAACTAAGAGGATCTGAAAAAGGTTTTCTGTAGAAGGTAAAACTGGGAAGCCAGGAGGCAGGCTAAGAAAGAACACTTAAGTATGGGAGTACCCAGTGAAACGCATGTAGGTTGAAGATGAAAGTGTTTTGAGGGAGGGGACTAGCGCCACTGAATTAGAATTGGAGTTGGGGTGGGTGGGGTGTAAAGTATAAAATGAGTGAAAAGGGGGGAAGGGGAGGTGCATGCGAATTTATCATTTGATTCTGGACATGACAGGAAGTCATTAACTAAGTAGGGGGTAACATGGACACACCTTCAATTTAGGATGATCACTTGGACAGCCGTGAAGGATAAGACTAGAGTGGGGACAACATGGAAGGCAGATCAACCAGCAGGCTATTGCAGTTATCCAGGAGTGAAGAGAAGAGGGTCTGTATCAGAGTAGTGGCTTTGTCAGAGAATCAGACTTATCTGAAAGACCAGATAAACATAGATGTAAGCTTGCTATCCCTTTCAACACATCTTCAATTGTTTGCTCATGTTTCTTAAGGCTGGAGCTCTTCCTTAGTGACTGCATTCTAGGTATGGTTCTTATAATGGCAAACACCACCACATAAGTTACTGTATATAGGTTCCAAAATGTTTTTTACACTGTGTCAGGTGTTGTCGGAGAATACATTCATTCATGATAGAACAAAATTTTCCTATTTTTTTAAATTAATTTTTTTTGTTAACAAAAACCCATTTTCTTTCCTTCCCATTTTCCAGTTGAAAAAAGAAAAACAAAACCTTGTTTAAAGAAAAACAACATGAAAATCAAACAAAACACATTCCCATTTAGGCCATGACCATTATTATTAAAATGACTCTTCGGGGTTTAATTAAATTAATTGGTTTAATTAAATTCATAATATCAAACCCAGAAAGGTCCAAATTTCCACTCTGGTAAGGCCCATTTCAGAATAATTTCAACAAGGGTATTGTTTTTATTTTGTTTTGTTTTTATGTGCAATTTTTGGAATTAGCATTGAATAGAGAATTAAAACGACCTCAAATTCTTCAGTTTTTCCCTTATGAGTTTTCAGTAGCTCTTTGAGACTTTATTTTTTACCTCATTTAATCTAGGGTTAGGGATGAGGTGATTTCTTGTGAAGACAATTTAGTTATCAGATAGGAGTGCAATTGCTAAGAGAACTGTTAAAAATCTCTAACTGAAGAGATGTTTCCATTTATGTTATAGTGTAGTACAGGTGCATAATGTAAATATTCATGTCTTCAAATTCTTTTCACATGTATTTATGGTGTATTAGACTCACTGGTCAATGACAAGTGAAGCACTGCTAGCAGGGGTGTCAGTATTTCTGACTTGTTCCATTATATCTTGACTACTTCTAGTATTAACTATAGAGTGACTTTCACATTGCAATCATTTGTGTCAAGCAGATTTTCATGACATTTTGGGTAGTGCCTACCTGCAATCTAATACCATCTCATCTCTTTCTTAGACTCCGAAAAGAACATACGTCAAAATGGGCAGCGTAGGGGGAGGGAGGGAAGCAATCTTTAGGAGACAATTTAGAGCTTCAAAAACTTCCATCAACAAGAGGAAAAGAAGAGATCAACAAACAGGGGCACCCCCCGAAGAAAACTAGAAAACCAAAATATTAAAGAATGCTGACTAAATACCACAATAGAAATCTTGAAAATGAAAGAAAAGATTAATAAAAATGAGAGAAAAAAATAATTAATAGAAAAGAGTGATGCGCTGAGCTTTGGAAATTCAGAAGCTAATTCTGTTAACAGTCAAAGAGCAATTCATTTCAATATTATATATAGCAAAAATAAGAGATCCTTTCAAATTCCTCTGATGACCTAAATTTGGTCTTGATTCTAAACCAGTAAGAATCAAAATAGGGAGAAAAACACTAAGTCCATTATCTCAAATGAATATGAATTCTAAAAGTTTAAATAAATTATCAGCAAAGAGGCAACAGCAAAATCATAAAGACTATAAATACTATGATCACATTGGATTTATAGCAAGATATCAGGAAAACTATTAACATAATCGACTATATTAATAAAAAAACAACAAAAAGCATATATTTGCTTAACAAATGCAGGAAAAATATTTGACTAGATTTACTTTTCCTAAACATGGTAAGTAGGACATAGCCGAAACTAACAGCCAACATTATTCAGATTGTTCTGAAAATCACATGCAGTTTTAAGTTTTCAATAGGTGACTTTTGAAATAACACTACAGGTAATGAGGATAAACTGAAAATCCATCACAATAACATCAGGGTTAAAGCAAGCATATCCATTCTCACCACTTCTATCTGATATCATGCCAGAAATGCCAGTTATTGCAATAAGACAAGAAAAAAAATTAAGGAAATTAGCATAGGTGAAGAAGAAACAGAATTATCTGGTTTTGCAGGCAATATATAAAAATTAACTGAAGCAATTACTTCAAGTTGCAAGATAAGAAATAAATGCACTTAAATCATCAGCATTTCTTCATAATACCAAAACACCCAATAAGAAAATCTACAAACAGAAATTGTATTTAGAGTAACTATAGAATGCATAAAATATTTGGGAATCTACAATCCAGTATAGACATAAAAATTAAATGAACATAACTGCAAACAATTGTTTATAGAAATAAAAGCAAAAACATTTAGATGTTTTAATTTCTCACAGATAGGCCAAGTTAATATAATAAATACAATACTACCGAAATTAATTTAATTTACAAACTACCAAAAGATTACCTTATAGAACTAGAAAAATAATAATGAAACTAGAAAAACAAAATGTCAGTCTCTATGGAAATAATGAAAACTGTAGGAAGAGAACTTAGAACTAGCAGTTCTAAAACCACACTACAAAGCAGTAATCATTAAACAATTTAACATTGGCTAAAAATAACAATCAATCAATGGAAGGGATTAGATATTGAATATTCTGAAAGAAATGGCTCAATAAACCCAAAAACTATGGCTAGTGGGATAAAAATTCACTGCTTGACAAAGTGCTGAGAAAACTTGACAGAAGTGTGGCAGAAATTGTATTTAGACTACACCTAACCAGATATATCACGAGAAACTCCAAATGGATTCATGAGCTAAACATAAAAGGTCACATCATAAACAAATAATAGAATCAAAGAAATTATTTTTTCAGATTTAAGGGTACTGGAAAATTTCATGACTAAATAATAGAAAGCAAGGATCACAGAAGATAAAATGAATACAGATTATACAAAAGTTAAAAGTTTTTGCACAAACAAAACCAATACAGCTAAAACTAGAAAGAACCAGTTAACTGGGAGAAAAACCTTTGCTACAAGTTTCTCAAAGAAAGGCTTTATATCCGAGATATACTCAAGGAAAAAAATCACAATGAGTCATTTTTTTCAGTTCAGAGAGTAAGAAAGATGTTAGGAACAAGGTGTAGTTAGGAACACACAAGGAACATTGCAACATACCTGCCAGAGGAAAGCTGTAGAATATTTCAGCAGATGGGCACTAAAAGAGGTCAGAGGATATGCCCAAGGGCAAAACGAGGTCCCAGACGATCCCCAACTTTGTGCATGTGGCAAGAAAAGATACCAACAGGCAATTCTGTTGTTTACCATCCACTTCCAGACGACAGATCCAGGGCACAACGAAATAGGGACCTGTGCCTAGGGGTGGTGTTCCAAGTTGAAGAAGGATCACAGACTCTAAGTTGTGTAGGGAAGAAGGAACAAGTTCATAAGCAAGGAGCAGCTATATGTCTCTATGATGAGAGTAGGATCTCAGTTGTAGCACCCAGCACAATCTAAACTAGGTGCTTCTACTATTCCTTCTATTACACTGGCCAAACCTTCCTACTAGTTGATAGTGGGTAAGTCCATCAATATTTTTAATGGAAATTCCAACCAGAGATAAGATAACAGGAAAATCCAAACTCAAGGTAAAAACTGGCAAAGCTCAAATCAAGGGGACAGTGACCAAACTTTGCTCCCAGATCATACTATTGTGGGAGAAGGGAAAGCTTATAGATTCTGCAGGAAAACTATCTCATTTAAATTTGAGTATACAAGAGAAGTCCTCCAGAAGAGGGAGGGGCAAGAGTGAGCAGATAACACCTGAACCTCACTCTCATCTGAACAGGGCAAAAAAGAGAATATACATACACAACTGGATTCAGGAAGACATTTAACTTGACAGTGGAAAAAGGAAGGAAAGGGGGTAAATAAGAGAGAGGGTAGATTAAGGGAAGGATTACTCTTAAGCAGAACAAATTTGTAAAGTGGGGGTGGGAAACAGAAGGAAAAGTATGAAAGAATAAGATAAAAGGAAATGCACAATTATCTGTGAATACACAAACAACTATGAACGATATGAACTCATCCATAAAATAGAAGGATAGCAGAATGGAGTAGAAACCTGAATCCAACAACATACTGTTTTCAAGAAACATACTTGATAACAAGTTGTAATACAAAGAGTGAAAATAAGGGGATGGAACTGAACCTATTATGCTTCAGCTGAAGTAAAAATAGCATAAGTAGAAGTCATGATCTCACACAAAGCAAAAGTAAAAACAGACCCAAATAAAAGAGATAACCAGGAAACTACATTTTGCTTAAAGTTACCATAAATGATAAGTTAATATCAATACTAAACAAATGCATCAAATGGCACAGACTCCAAATCCTTAAAGAAAAAGTTAAATGTATTACGGGGGAATAAAGGGTAAAACTGCAATAGTTGAAAACCTCAATGAACTCCTTTCAGACCTAGATAAATCCAACTAAAATGTTAAAACTAAAACAAACCAAATTTAAAAAATTTTTGAATATGTCAGACTTTTGAAGAACAGTAAATGGAAATAGAAAGGAGTACACCTATTTTTCAGATATATGTAGCATCTTAAAAAGTGACCATATGCTAGGGCATAAAAACCTCAGAAATGCAAAAAGCAGAAATATTAAATGCATCATTGACTACAATTCAATAAAAATTTTAAGCAACATAGGGTCCTTGAAGTAAAAACTAAAAATTAATTAAAAGGGCAGATGGGTGGCACAGTGGATACAACACCATGGCCTGGAATCAAGAAGATCTTAGTTCAAAGTCAAGTCACTTAACTTCTGTTTGCCTTAATTTTCTCATCTATAAAATGGAGATAATACTAGCATCTACCTTGGAAGACTGTTGTGAGGACCAAATGAGATAATAATTGTAAAGTGCTCAGGATAGTGTTATGTAAATATTAGTGATTATGTATTATTATTACTAACAAAATAATAATTAGAACTAAATCCTAAAGAACGAGTGAATAAAAATGGCTAATTTCGTTAAAGATAATTAGAACAATGAGAAAACATATCAAAGTGTTTGGGATGTATCCAAAGTAGCCCTTATGGAAAAATTTATTATGACTGAACACTCTCAACAATAAGAGAAAAAGAACAGATCAACAAATTGGTCTTCAACTAAAAACTAAACTAAAAAAAAAAAATCAACAAATTACAAAATCTCTATTAAACATTAAAATAGAAATCCTAAAAATAAGAGGAAGATTAACAAAACAGAGCAAACCATGGAATTAATGAAACTGGGGGATGCGTATTTAAAAATAAATTATTAGATAACTTTTGAAAAGGAAACTAAAAGATGAATATCAAAAACACTAATTTATAATGAATAAAAGAAATCATTATGAGCTATTTTATACAGCCATATGCCAAGAAAATGATCAATTTAAATGAAATCAGTATTTGTTTTCATTGTTGTTTCAGTTATGTCCATCTCTTCACAACCCCATTTAGGATTTTCTTGGCAAAGAAAAGTGAGTAGTAATTTGCCATTTTCCTTCTCCAATTCACTGTCCAGGTAAGTAAACCGAGGCAAGACCTCTTGCCCATGGTCACAGAGCTAGTATGTGTCGGAGGCTAGATTTGGACTCAGGAAGATGTGTTTCCCTGGCTTCAGGCCATATACTTTATCCACTGTGTCACCTAGCTGCCCCAGATGAATATTTATAAAGATGCAAACTGTTAAGATTAACAGAAATGGAAAATAAAGTATTTAAATAATCTTACCTAGAAAATAACGTTGAACAAATTATAAACTTCACCCCAAAAGAAAACCTAGGACCATATGGATTTAAAACCTTATTCTACCAAATATTTAAAGAATAATTAAATTCAATACTACATAAACTTTTTGAAAAAAAAAAACAGAAAAGGGTCCTACCAAATTCTTTTTATGATACAAATACAGACTTGATCTTTAAACAAGAGAGTAACAACAAAGAAAACTACAGATCAACAGCACTAATAAATGATGACAAAAATTTTCAATGAAGCATAAGCAAATACTACTACAGAAATGCACCACAAAGATTAAACACTGATTAGGAAGAATTTATATTAACGAAAATGTAGGATTGGTTGAGCAGTGGAAAAATTACTAAAATAGCAATTATTAATAATAAAATCATATAATTATATCAAGAGATGAAGAGAAGGCTTTTGACAAGATATAGCAAAAGAAGACAAAAAGAAATGAACAGATATTTCTTTTAAATTCCAGTAAATGGGAAAGTGAAAAAGTTTAAATGTCACCTTCTTCATAAAGCTTTTCTTGATTCCCCCAACTGCTAGTGTCTTCCTCCACAAAATACCTTGTATTTACTTGTATTTATTTTCTTTATATTAATTTTTTATGTACTTATGTGTGCATTTTTCATCATCCCTCAATAAAATGTAAGTTTCTTACAATGAGGGATTGCTTCATTTTTTTTCAATTTATATTCACCATGCCTAGCACAGCGGCTGGTAAATAATCTGTGCTTAATGAATATTTGATTGATATGTCTATATCACCATCATCCACAGTAGAGAGCAGAGATGTTGAATGGGTAGCTGTGGGCCCACAATACTCCCAAGACAGCACCAGAGTAAAATCTAATTGGGAAATATTTAATAAATAAAATACAGATAATGTTAATATGTGGTTTTCTATTGTAATATGCAGCTCAGAGAAATGCTTATTTATGGTTTAGTGGTCCCCCATTTCTATTTGAGTTTTGCACCACTGATTTACAGCATTCCCTTCTTACCCAGTGGGATTGGCTATAGCTATGCTTGCTCCTTTACAGTGGTAAAGAAAATCACTTATCACTTTAAGAAGTTCCTGTGAAGGTTTTCTTTTCTTTCGGATATAGGCAGTGCCATCAAACTGAAATAGAGGCTTCCCTGAAAGCTACATAGACTTATAAAAGTTGACATTTATAGATGACCATACACACTGTCAAACACAAGGGTATATGTGTATGTGTGTTTAAAGATTTAAAACATCTTTTTTTTAATGTTCACAAATACTTTATAAGCATTATCCTCATGTTTCTCACAGATACTCTGTCCTCACTTGCAGCCCTCTCCAACTTTCCCAGTGTTCTTACACCTTATTCCTGGATACATACTCTTTGATCCAGCCTCCTGGTTGTTTCAAGTCTAGACAGTCTCTGATCTGGGCATTTTTCTGGCTCCCTGTCCCCTCAGTGGCTGAAATGCTGTCCTTAATCAGTTCTGCTTAGTAACTTGGTTTCCTTTAAGTTCCGAGCAAATCCTATCTTCTACTGGAAACTTTTCCCAATCCCCTCTTTAATTCTACTGCATTCCTTCTGTCAATTATTTCTTATTTATCCTGTATATAGCTTGCTTTTGTAGACATTTGTTTGCATGTTGCCTTCCCCAGAGATTGTAAGTTACTTGAGGGTAGGAACTGTCTTTTGCCTGCTTTTGCATCCCCAGGACTTAGTACAGGGTCCAGCATATAGCAGGTGCTAAATAAATGTTTACTGATTGACTGATTATGGTATTACTCCTATTACTATTATCTGAACTTCAAGTATAAGGAAAGTGAAGCTCAAAGAGATTAAAGGAGTTGCCTATGGAGGTATATTAAGCTTTAGAAGTGAGATTCAAGCCCAATTCTCTATTGACTCCAAGTGCAAAGCCCTTGACATTTCATTACACTGCCTCTAAGCAGCAACACACTAACATTTATAAAGCAAAAAAGAGATGACATGATAGAATAGAAAAGCTGCAGTCGTTTTTATATAGCCATACATTTGTTGTCATAGAAAAATACTTTGATCAACATCAGAGCAAAATACTTAAGGCAAATATCCTGAAACTGGAAATTTTATGCAGGTTTTTATAAGGAAACAAGCCCAAAGTAACAGAGAGCTCAGCTCTCCAGCATTACATTGGTAACTTTCCAGTATAACCACCAAGGAGTCAAAGACAGGGACATCCCTATAAAGGCCTATATAAAACAAGAGAAATTACCATTTGGCAAACTCTGTATCTTTACCTCCAAAACTGGAGGGTGGGGCTAGGTATGGGCACAGAGCAACACCAGATTTAAGATTTCATTAGGGTAGGCAGCTCCCTGATAGGTAAACTCCCTCTACTGTTTTGGACAAGCAACTATACTACTACTTTCAGTCAGAGAGAGTTGACTGAGGTACTGATTAAGTGCAGCAACCCAAAGCCAGTAGGCATCAGTGGAGGGACTTAAGACCATGCAGGTCAGTTCTGACCACTAAGAAACGCTGCCACTACTGTTTACACTTTTTAAAAGTTATATTAAAAGATACATGCCAATGCTTAAGGAAAAAAAATTACCAAAGGTCAGAAACCTGAAAGATAGATGAAGAAGTAAAGTCTTTTTTCCTTGATCATTAGAGATAGACAAGCAGCAGTGTTACACAGTGGAGAGAAAAATGGCCTCACAGTCAAGCAAGACCTGGGTTCTAGTCCCATTTCTGATGTATACTGGCTATGTAATCCTGAGCAAATTATTTAACTTGTTCGGTGCCCCAGACCTCTAAAACTATAAAGAGCTGATTAGGCACCCTTCTGTAGTTTTCTATCCAGGGAATTTCATATCACACCTCATTTATTATATGCATGTTATATGTACCTATTTCCTCTGCAGTAGTACAGCAGAAAATAGCAGCATAACTCCAAAGGCCCTGTGCATATATGTGTTTAGGTGAGAGAGAGATGTATCTTTTGTACCACACTTGTTTAATCATGTGTTTGTACCACACTTGTTTTAAAAATCTCATTCAATCTCATTTAATCATGTCTTCAGTGTTACTGAGCTAGGTAAAACAGCAAATAAAATAGCTGGACCTAAAGTCAGGAAAGACCTGAGTTCAAATTCATTCTTCGGCACTTAATAGTTAGGTAACCACGGGCAAATCACACTCTAAATCTGTTTCCTCCTGTCTGCTTCAGGATAATCCAGGCACCGCCCTCCCACTGTTGCTGTGAGGATCAAAGGAAACAGTATCTTTTATTTATTATTGTACCTGAACATGGAGTTGGTTACAATATAAAAACTACTATAATACAGCCCAAGGTACAACAAATTAAGTTATAGATACATAGTTTCATTATTATATTCTACCTGATTTGGCTTATAGCATTTATCAGTTTTTATTTTTAAAAATAAATTGTCATTGATTTTTAGAATGAATTTTTAAAAAATTTTCCTACCTCCAGATCTTCCATCATTGAGAAGGTAAGCAATATGATATGCATTATACATAGGAAGTCACAGAACATATTTCCATATCAGTCGTGTGTTGTTACCCCTCCCCCCCACTCCAGCAAGAAAAATAAAGTGAAAAAATTATACTTCAATCTGTACTCAAAATTCATTAGTTCTCTCTCTGGAAATAGCATTTTTCATCACTAGTCCTTGGGAATTGTCTTATATTGATCAGAGTAAATAATCACATCTTTCGAGTTTGATCATTACGTACAATACAATACTGCTCTGTGTACAATGTTCCCCCAGTTTGACTCACTTCACTTTGCAATTGTTTATATAAGTCTTCCCAGGTTTTCCTGCATTTATCAGCTTTTAAATGGTGCTACTACATTTTTCACTCTCAGGTTAGATAACTGACATCTTTAGCTCAAGTTCTAGCTGGAGATATATCAACTAGTCCCCCTCTTGTACAGATAGTAAAGGTTCAAAGCCTTTTCTGACTTTCTGGCAATAGTTTACCTTGGATTCCATCCTTGACTTAATCAAGTCTTTACCAAGTCTATTCAGTATCTATAAACTATATTTAGTAGATCCAGGTTATTTTTTTTAGACTGAAATTGTTTTATAGGCTCAGCTTAAGAAGAATTGTGATGATAAATTAATCCTTCTGAAGAGTATTATTTTGGTCTCAGGGGTTTTTTGGGGACCTTTTTTTGGGTGAGGAGGATAACATTACTATCGAGATAGTAGAATCTTTTACGTACCAATTTTTTTCTCTCTTTTTTTTTTGATAAAAGTTCTCAAACGATTCCTGCGAATATAATTTAACCTTTTTGTGGTTAACTCAGGGCTCATTTTAATGAATATTTTTAGTGATGTTTTCTGGATCTGAAGTATAGTCCTTTATAACCCCAGGAAAATAGCCATAGATTTTATTGTTTTTTAAAATGCTTTATGATGTTGTTGTTTTACCTGTGCCCCCTTTTTGGATCTTCTTTACTCTCTCCCCCTAATTTGTTGTTAGCTGAGAAAACCTATCAGAACACTGTAGAACTTAGGTTTGACTAAAAACCATGTAAACTAAAGAAAAGAGATACACCTTAATTTTATTTTGGCTATTCAAAGGGCTTGTTACTTATTTTGGGGTTCTCATTTATGTCTAAAAATCATGTTGCCAGAAAGCTGGGGTCTAGAAAAATCATCTGTGCTAACTAAAAGCCTACAAATCTACAGAGGAAAAGATACACACACACAAATATGAAACAAAACAGTAAAGAATTAAGTTCCCATAAGAGCAGTATGAGTTGTTTTTCATAGAAGTGCTACTATAACACTTCTCAGGAACAACAAAAAAAAATCATTTCCTATTAGAATGATCCAGGATGGCTTCACAAGGAGGCAAAACTACATCGGGCCTAGGATGTTTAAAGGCACATTGCAAAGGTTAGGGAAGCAGTAAAGAAAGTAACATGAGAAAAGGGTCAGAGGTGGGAAAAGAGATTGAATAAACAAACCCATTTGATCACAGCTAAATTCAAGAGGGATAATAGTAAATGATAAAGCTAGAACGTTAAGTAGAGACAAAATAAAAAGCCTTGAAAGAAACAAAAAGGTACCATGGGCCTTTCTAAGTAATGGGAAATCCCTGAGTTTCTGAATAGGTTAAGTGACCAAAAGACCCTTAAGTTTAAGAGTCATAATGGTCTTAGCCCCAACTTCTTCATTTTACAGAAGAGGAACTAAGGCTCACAGTAGAAATGACTTGCTCTCAAATAAGCTACAAATCCAGAATACGAATCCAAGGCTTTGACTCCAAATCCTTTGCCCTTTCCACTGATATCTAAGTAGAATTTGTGTTTTTAAAGAGGATTAAATAAAAATTAAAGTAGAACAAAATGGCAGCATAGACTAAAAGATCACAAAAATTAAAGCAGGAAAACCTGTAATCTTTTGCAATAGGCCAGACATGAGATAAAAAGTGAATTAAAATGTAGGTAGAACCAGAAAATGTACAAATGTGAGAAACGGTAGAAAGATTTTATTCTTTAATTTATTCAAACCTTTAAACTTTATTAAACATCTAATATGTTGACTATTATATGAGACACTTAAAATATAAGTGAATAGAAGTATAAAAACCAGTACTCTCTTCCTAGAACATAGGTCCGACCATATCACCTCCCCCCTATTAAATCAACTCTATCACCTCCTGGATCCAATATAAAATCCTTATTTGGCATTCAAAGTACTTTATTACTCTGGCCTCTTCCTACCTTTCCAGTTTTCTTAAACCTTCCCTCTGCCACAAATAACTCTATGATCCACTCCTTGCTTTAGTTCCCACATGATTTGCTCTCTTCCTCATCTCTACTTTTTAACTTCTTTGGCTTCCTTTAAGTTCCAACTGAAATTTTACCTTTTACAAGAAGCTTTTTCTAAACCTCCTCAATGGGAATGTGCTTTCCCTCTGTTGATTACCTCCAATTTATTTTGTCTGTAGCTTGGTGGTACATGGTTGTTTTCATGCTGAGAGCACTGAGAGTAGGGACAGTCCTTTGCCTTTCTTTGAATCCCCAAAGTTAATCACAGTGTTAGTGCATAATAGGCAAACACTTGTTGTCGTTAAATAACTTAATGTTATTCAGTTATCAACTAAATAATACATGTAACTGAGTGGAGGAAATGTAAAACAGAAGCTCCATGAAAGCAAGTACTCTCTTTTTAATCTCTGTATGCACAGTAGTTTACATAAAAGTTCTTATCAGCTGTAGAACTGAACTTAATAAGTAACTAAAAGACTGAGGGTGGTTCCAGCAATGGAAATCTACACATTGAGAAAGGAGTCTGATCTACTGCAGGCAGAAGAAAATTTCATATTGAGTGAGAGGCTGAAAAGATACACCACTGGAAATCTTCAGCAGCCATTAGAAATGTTGCTAACATGTCCAGATATCTGAATCTATTCCAAGTCACAGTGGCCACTCCAAATCTTTATTTTTCGTATACCCCTTCTACTACCTTTAGAGTACCCTACACACTCTCAACAGATGAACATGCTGAAATTGAGTTAATTCATATGTGATAACCTTTAAAACCCTCTCAATATTCTCTTCTACTTTCTTCTTCTCCTCTTCAACTTGAGGAAAAAATAAATCTTTATCCACTTATCCGTTAAATTTATCCTTTTTAATTTCATCTATGACACGGTTTCACCGATCACACAAGACATTTATAACTTCTTCCTCTCTTAATGGCTCTTTACTTCAGTTTATAACTATGTTCAAGTCTTTCCTATCCTTAAAGAAAAGTTTTCTCTTCCCCCTGGCATCCCATCAAGTTATCAACTTTTCTGTTCACTGCTAAATTTCTACAATGAGTAATCTACATGTACTTCTACCTCTTTTACATAATCCATTTAATTTCTGACAATCTGGATTTGGTCTCAACAATTCCACTGAACTTACATTCTAACTTGTACACACTGATTGTCTCATTATCAAATTCAATGTCTTTTCTTTTTTCAACATACTTGAGTTCTCTGCAGTATAGACACTGTTAACCACCCTAATACTTTTTGTCCTCTTTCAACCTCCGTTGACAATGATATTATGGTTCTCCATATCTGAATCTTTAAAAAAAACTCTGAATTTTTATTTTTCTCATTTGTGAGATCCTCATTATCCTCCCTCCCCTAAACACAGATATATACATACATACATACATACATATATATCCCCCCAAGATTCTGTCCTTGGCCACCTTCTCACTCTGCATTCTATCTTGATTTCCTCAACTCCCAGGACCTTGATTAAAACTCCTTTCTGAAGATGACTTGAAAAAATGTCATCTCAATCCTCACACAGTTCCAAAAGTTCCAGGCCCATGTTTTGAATTGCCTACTGGCTAAGTGAATCTGAAAAACATCACAAATTGGATTGTCAAATTCATATCTCTCTCTCTCTCTCTCTCTCCCTCCCTCCCTCCCCCCCTCTCTCTCTGTCTGTCTCTCTCCCTCTCCCTTCCCAAATTTCTGAGTTTCTTTAAAGGTCATCATTCCCCAGTCATCTAAGCTAAAAAGGGGGCAACCTAGAGTGTTCCTTTTCTTTAACCCCTTACATGTAATCAAATCCATAATATCTTATGCATTCAACCCTCTTATCTAATCCCAGTTAAGTAATTTCAAATACAGGCATTTAGGTCAACTAGATTACCATAGAAATAAATTAAATTATTATATTTAATATAATAATTCTTCTGATTCAAAATTGGCCCCACTCAAATCTTTCATATCATGACCCAAGTACTCTTCTTAGAAAATATGCCACTCTTCTTCGATTCAAAAGCCTTTAGTGGCTTCTAAATGCCCACAAAATTAAGTACAAAATCTGCGCCTTGACACTGAAAGCCCTTTCATAATCAAAACCAGAAAGGTACAGCAAGTGTGAGGTTGAAATATAAATTCAGGAATGATCAGTATAGAAAAGATAGCTAGGTCAAGTCACAGGGACTGAATGAGATCATTTAATGCAGGGCTTTTGGATTTTATTAAGTAATACTGCAGAAATAAGCACAATAAGTCAAGCGTAAAAAAAAAAGTACCTCAGGTAACACTCACGTTTACGAAATTTGAGGCAGAACCAGGAAAGGAGACAAGAAAAGATCTGAAAGGAAAGCTATTTTAACACAGGACTATGAGTGCTGTATAATTTATTTTGATTGTTTAAAGAAAATCACCCCAAAGTTTGGTGTACCCTAAAATTATAGAAACCTTTAGAAATTACAATTGAGAAAAGCTAGCAAGCCACTAAAGGAATACAGATTGCAAGGGCTGTAAAGGAAAATACAGGTAGTCATGAAGTAAAAGCCCCGACTATAGATCATTTATTCAGTAAGATTGATTTATAATGTGTAACAATGTTATAACGTAACAACAATGGTATAACAACATGATAAGAGCAACTAGGTGATGCAGTAGATAGAGTACAGGGCCGGAAGGAAACTTCAGTCTGCATTCAAACTCCATCAGTTTTTTCTCTGGAGGTGTACGACATTTTTCGTAGTGAGTCCTTTGGCATTGTCTTGGATAACTGTATTGCTGGGAGCAGTGCAGTCATTTGTTCATTGTACAATATTGCTGTTACTTGGTATAATGTTTTCCTGGTCCTGCTCACTTCATTTTGTATCAGTTCATGTAAGTCCCTACAGATTTTTCTGAAATTCATCTTGCTCTTCAGTTTTTATAGCAGAGAGATTCTCTTGACTTCTCCCCTAATTGCTAATCTCCTCTCTTTTATTTAACTTTGTATATATTTGTATTTCTTCAGTTTATATTTAAGCCGTATAGTCTCTCTGTGTGTCTCTCGCTCTCATAAGTAGCTGTTGTCATCCTCATAATAATGTAAATCTTTGCAAGGAGAGATTACTTCATTCTTTTGACTTTTATCCTCAAAACTGAAAACAGTGCCTGACTCATACCATGTACTTAATAAATGCTTTTTGACTTACTGAATGTTTTAATGATTGCTATCAAATGTTATTCATTTATAGAATTGAGAGGGTTGAAATAGATGACATGAGTTCCCATCTGGCTTTAAACTTATCCTATGAAATATGGACTTTCATTCTGATTCATGTTTAAAAAATTCAAAATACAACCATATATCTCCTCTTGATCTTCCATTCACATACATCTGGGCAGAGGCAGGTTTATGGGGCTTCCTCAAAGAGCCAAATGAAAATAGTATGATCTAGTACATCTGTGGCTACACCCCTGAATACAATACATAACCTTCACGTCTCCTCCAAAGCAGGATGCTAGGTTTAAAAAAAATAGCACAATACAGACACACAATCAATGTTTTAGTTTTTTTATGGCTAAAATGCTAACTAGTTATCCCACTACACAATGCTACAACAAAAATGAAAATAAGATTCCAAAAAATATATTTTAAATAATGGCTTAAAAAATTCCTTTAAAAGAAAATGTATAATTTAATTCTTAATAAATCTACTCCTGTCTTATTACATCAGTGTTAAATTTGTGTTCTTCCCATACGTACTTGAAGAGGTTTAAGATGATTTCTCTAAAACCCCCTCCCATTTGCTCAATTCTCTTCTCAAAGATATTAGTCTCCATTAACAGCCAATCATGTGAGCTGAGTTGCTAGTGACCTGAAAGTTGCTATAGCAACAGCTGCTTTCAGAGCTGCGTGTTATGCATTTTAAGTGCTCTCATACTGAGAGGATTCCACATCTATCAATTAACAACCAAAGCTCAGCATAACATTACCCAAATGAAATGCTGAACAAAGTGATTTGTTTATTACTCATAACCAAAACTGCTATGTTATGTAATTTACGCCAGAATCAGGTTTATAATTAACACACAAATTAACAAAAAGAAAAATACCATGCTTACTAAAGTACAATATTACTTAAAGATAAAAAAAATTCCATGACTATTATATTTTTACTAGAAGCATCAATCATCAATTGAATGAAAATCTGCTCTAAATACACCGCCAAAGACTTTCATGTTCAATTTTACCAAAAAATATTTATGCAAAATTGATAATATGTTATTTCTCCATTTATAAATCATATAAAATAATCCTTATATACAGGTGCCCTGAATATAAAATACTCAAGACACATTTTCCAGAAAATTCCTAGTATTATGATATGCGCATTGGATACAACTGTGTTTCCAACAAAGATATGCGCATTGGATACAACTGTGTTTCCAACAAATATAACTCAGAAAATATCTTCTTAACTTGACATATGCAGGCCAACGTTATCAGTAAGTAATAGTATTTGAAACAAAAAAAATTAGGCTTTAAAAACTGAACTTGTCTTCACAGAAATTTTCAAAGTTGCTGTTTACTTCCATTTTTATAAACTGAGGAAAGCTAAATAAATAAAGAGCAACTAGGTGGCATAGTGGATAAAGTAGCAGGCCTGGAATCAGGTAGACTCATCTTCCTGAGTTCAAATTTGGCCATAAACACTTACTAGCTGTGTGACCCTGTTTACCTCAGTCTCCTCATCTGTAAAATGAGATGGAGAAAGAAAAGGCAAACCATTCTAGTATCTTTGCTAAGAAAATCCCAAATAGAGTTACAAAGAGTCAGACAAGACTGAAACTACTGACAACAAAACAACAAAAACAAATTAAAACAAACATTTGAGAAAAACAAATGCCAAAACCTTGCCATGTCATTTAATTTAGGCTATTATACTGAAAAGTATATTAGATAAACATATATGGAGAATAGGTAAAACTAATTAGAAGAAAAAACTAAGTTACTAGTAATCAACAGAGAAAACATTTTAAAGCTGGGAAAAGTTCATACATGTCACCTTTAAATTCTGTGTACTAAATACAAAGAGGAGGAAAATACAAGGTATTTGTGACTATTATTAAGGTCACAAATATAAAGATTAAAAATGGTGAACAGAAATTTTTAAATGGTTGTGTATTGTACCAAATTTGAGAATTCCCACTAGCAGTCAACATGGGATGATGTAAGGTAACTCACACTCTTCTGAGGACTCTAGGAGTTCAGAACGGCTGTTTGTTGCAGCCACTGACGCCTCAATATATTTATATTCTTTTGGCTCCTAAATACACTTCTGGGGACAAAAAAACTTTCTCCCTAGCTAATATTTATAAAATTATTATCCCTTTCTCCAGAATAAAACTCTTCCGTATTATTTTAAACTTGAATAACTCATTTACAGGCCCCATAGTAATTCCAAGTATGATAACTAGTTTCATCTTTCAACATACAAAGTATGGTTGATTCATAATTTAGATTTATTGTTATATAAAAAAGCTGAAAGAAATACTCAGTACATCAGAACATAAGTGTGTACTTTTGTCAGCATCTCCAATAAGAGGAAGACAATCCAGAAATGACCCTCATTTCACAGTTGTGATTTTTCTGAATGTCAAAAATGTTATTTTTAGTCACATTCAACTCTTCATGACTCCTTTTGTGGTTTTCTTGGCAAACAGACTGGAGGGATTTGTCATTTCCTTCTCCAGTCTTTTACATATATGGAAACTGAGGCAAACAGGCTTAAGAGATTTGCTCAGGTTCACACAGCTAATAAGTGTCTGAGGTAATATTTGAACACAGGTCTTCCTTGCTCCAGGCCCAGCACTCTATCCACTGTGCCTCCTAAGCTGTCCTCTTGTCACAGATGACCAGGCTGCAAGCAAAGCTTACACAATAGTTGAGAGGGTCTAGCCAACATGCAGATCCTTTCCAAAGCAGTCAAAGTGGAGTGAGGAAAAGACATGGTGAATGCACTGCTACAAAAAAAGACATCTTTGACAAATCAGTAGTAAAAAAATTTAATTCATACATACATATATTAGTCCTCTCTAGATTAAATTCTCCCTGAACCAATATTAAATTATTTGGCTTTAGCAGCCTATTTTAGATCCTATTCCTATATTCCCAGCTGTATGTGGTCCTCATTCCCACCTATATTTTTGAGATTTGAATTTCACTATAGGACAGTGTAAAGAGCGGTGGATTTATAGAGTTAACGAACTTGAATTTGATGTGCAGATCTGTGAACAATTTTAGTGACTTTAGCCAAGTCACTTAACCTTTCCATTTCTTTTCCTATAATAATAATGAAGAGTAGAACTGTTTCATTCTTTTTTAATTTGAACCCTCCATGCCTAAAACACATTATCTGGAAAATCGTAGGCTCTTAACAAATGTCTGTTGATGGCTAATACAGAAATGTTTTTCATGACCTGATATATATAACTGATATCATACTGCTTGCTTTCTCAAGAGATGGAGGAGAGGTGGAAAGGAAGAGAATTTCAAAGTCAAAATTTCAAAAAATTAATGTTAAAAAAAATTTTTTAAGCAGTTTAGAAATATTTAATAAAATAAATAGTACTATATTTTAAAAGAACTGGTTATTTATGGATAATGGTGATTATGTATTTTATACACTTCCAAGTTCACAAAGTACCTTATCTACATTATCTCTTTTGAGTCCCTGTAAATTGAAGGAGTTGGACTAGATTAGTGGTGTCAAACTCATGTTTAAATAAGAACCTCTAAACCTTAAACAAACATCCCCATGGGCTGCATGTTAGCTTAGATAATAACACACTGACATAATCTGTTCTAATGTATTTTTATTTATTTTTTTAAATATTTCCCAATTAATTTTAATCTGGTTACAAAGTATTGCAGATCTCAACAGATCCCTCACTCACCACTTCCAGATTAGAAGATCTTTACAGTCCCTTCTAGTTGGGGCAGCTGGGATCCTATAATATTCCTCTGGAATTCTAATCTGACCTTCAAAACTTATGGTTTCTTCCTTTCAATCAGAACTAAAACCATACAAAATCTTTTATCCAGGAGGGTTTTTCCCTGGTGCCTTGGTGACTGCTCTTTTTTGTTCACAATAACAAGCTTAAAAACAAGATGATTTTTCCCTCCTCAGGGAGATATTCCTATATAATTTCCTAGATATAATCCAGCCCACTTTGTCAATTCTGGGGCAGGTACACTATCAATACTGTTTCTCCAAGAGACATGTGTTGATGTATAAAGGGATACTCATCCAACTTATCCCAGTCTAAACAAAAAAAATTCGTCATTGACTTTGTTTTCACTAAGTGTTGATACCCTGCCAAACTCTTCTGAGTGATTTTGGATTTAATTTAGGAGGATCAACAAGGTCTGAAATGTCAACATGTGGTACTGAAAATCTATGTATGGGGAAGAAGAATTGGAGAGGTGGATGTGGGGTTAGTGGTAATAAACTAAGGCTGGATACATAGATCTAAGAGTCACAGGGATTGTAACTTGCAACTCTACACAGAGATTAAGACTAAACTTTCATGAGCCAATGAAGTCATCAAGAGAAAGGGCCTAGGATCAGAGTCCTGATGAATACCCACCATTAAGGGGCATGATAGGGATGATAAGTCAGCAAAAGAAGCTAAAGGGAAGATAGATAGGAAAACAAGGCTGAGTAGTGTCACAAAAAAAAAAAAACACAAACCACTAAAGAGACAGTATCCAGGAGGAATAGATGGTGATCAAATGCAGCAGACAGGAAAAGGATGTACAAGGATGTACAAGTGAGAAGATCAACAGATTTACCAATTAAGGGGCTCACTGGTAATTTTTAAAAGAGCAGTTTCAGTTGAGCAATGAAGTCAGACACAGCATAAGAGGCTGAGGTGTAAGAGAAGAGATGAAGTGTAAGGTAAGGGGTATAGACAGTTTTTACAAAGTTTGACTGAAAAAGGGAGTTATGATATACTATAGTAGCTTGAAGAAATGGTAGGGTCTAGTGAAGATTTTTTCGAGGATGGGGGAGATGTTAAACATGCTTGAAGATGGTCAGAAAAGAACCAGTAGAGAAGGAAAGACTGAGAGAGAGGAGGAGAGAGGAGGAGAGAGGAAGGAGGGAGAAAGAGGGAGATATAGAGTGAGAGAGGGAAGAAGGGGAGGGAGAGAGAGAGAAGAGAGAGAGAGAGAGAGAGAAAGAGGGAGAGAGAATATGACTGAAGCTGCAATTTGTTGGAGAAAAGACAAGCAGAGATAGGATCCTTGGCAGGGAGAAGACCTACCTCCATATCAGAGACAGGAAGAAAGGAGAAAATAAGGAATGATGAAAAGAAAGTAGAGTAGAAAGTTAAAAGTCCAGTTGAAGATAGGACAGAAGTATGGGATATCTGCAGTGAAAAAACAAAGTTTGCAATAGCTTCTGTAGGAAATAGGGAATTAATTAGGGAGGAATAAAAGGAGCACTGTTGCAATGAAGGCTCAGATGAGGATGAATAACATGAATTTTTAATATGCTGTCTGATCTTAACATATGAATGGACGCATTTTGTTGCTGTTCTGAAAATGCTACCTAGCTGATAATTATGGAATACAAAAAGTTCTGAGAAATCAAAATTGCAGGTCAACCAAAAAATAATGAGAGATCTACTGTGACTGTAAATAGAATATAACACATTAGCAACAATGAACTAAATATGAAGTGGCCTAAGTTCCCAAAGATACATATAACCGTAAGAGAAAGGAATTATACCCAATGGATTAGTAGTCAAAGGATATAAATAAAAATTCTCAAGGGACGAATTGCCCAGTAGGGCACCAGTATTGCTGACTGTTCTACATGAGTTGGACTCATAGTAAGAATGAAAGATAAACTGAGCCAGTACCATTCATAGACTCTGATCTCTTGGCTTTCAAGGACTGTGCAATGAAAGCTGAGGGGCAACTGATGGAGTTGGTCACCAGCAAATGAAGGGAACTCTCCTGATAAGTGTGGGAAGAGACTACCTATTCCCAGCCAAGGGACCCATTATATGGTGTATAACCCAGAGATCCAAGTTTCTGCTGAGATTCTAGTCATGAGACAAGAGAGCAGACATATAGTAGAGATTTGGGAACTCTACCTGCCAACTGTAAGAAAGTTACTTTCACTGCTCCCAAGGAGGGTGATTTCCTGTACTGAGGGAGCAGACATTTTCCAAAAAGGAGAAGAGGTGGTAGAAGAAGTTCTAAAAGAAACCAGGAGTCTGTGGAAGTTCCTAAGGGCTAGGTCTAAAGAATGCAATATACAGTTACTTGTTAGCTGACTTCCATAGCTGGGGAGAGGGAACTCTCAAGGATGTACTTTTATAGTCAACTAAATGTATTAGCCCCGGCAGAAGAGGAACGCTCTTTGTCTCTTTTTAGGTGGCTGAGATGGGGAGTTATTTGCATCTGGCCTTCTAAATATGGATTCCTAAAGTGGTCAGCTCCCAGTGGGGAGTTGCAAGGGCTGGGATGAAGCTTCTTTACAGGAAATGGGTTTGCTAGATTGAATTTAAAAGGAGGGGTCTGTCTTAGGGGCAATTAGATCCTACCTTCTGGGTAGAGCCCCACCCTAATAGCTACAGCTCTGCACTTTATAGCTAGGGGCCTCCCTTCAACCACACAACCATACAGTTGCAGACAGATCAACTGGTAAAATCTGAGGGAAGGCTGGAACTGCTGTGCCTTGGGCAAATACAGCTGTCAATGTGGCTAGGTACTCTGGTAATGGGGTGAGGAGTCAGAGAAAGCATCCCTGCTAAGTGAACAGAAGGCAATGACATAACCACAACAATTTAAGGTTTGCAAAGCACTTTACAAATATCTCATTTTAGCCCCACAATATAACCCTGGAAAGAAAGTGCTAGTATTATACGTTTTATATGTATTATTTTATATTTTATGCATTTATATAAGGAAACGAAGCAAACAGAGGTTAAGTGACTTATTCAGGGTCACACCGTTATGGGTCTGAGACTGCATTTGAACTCAGGTCTACCTGATTCCAGGTCAGGTACTGTAGCCACTATGCCACCCAGCTGCCTCAATAAGGATTTTATAAGAAAGCAAGATAGGGGTGCTAGTAAAACTATACAGGGAAAATCAGCACTAATGGATTTTTCAGCCCCACTCAAACCTGAGGCATCCTCTAAAACCCTTGTCCCATTTAGATTATTCAGGTGAAGCTAAAGATGTAAGAACATTTAAGGAAAGAGTTTAGCACTGTTAACTGTGGGTAGGGCAAAAGGAAATCCTAGAATTACCCAAATCATCTGTTGAAGTTAACATCATACAATATCAGGTTCCCAGGAGGCTGAAAGATATTTCTTCTCTAGTGATGAAGATGAAGGAAACTGAAGTAATTTGTTCTATCAACTCCCCTCACAACAATCCTGTGTTACCTATGAGGAAAACAGATGACATCTGGCAACTCACAGTGGACCACAGAAATTGAACAAAGTCATTATAGTGTGGCTGCTACTACTAAGCAGACAATGTTATAGACCATGATAGCTGTGACCCAGGGTAAGTGGTACAAAGTTAACAATCGTGCCAAATATTTTTTCTCTCTTCCTATGACTAAGACTAGTCAGAAGCAGTTTACTTTCACCTGGGAAGGAGTCCAATATAGCTTCATCATTCTTCTCCACAGCTATTTGAAATCTTCCTCACAAAGCCACATTAGAGTGGGCAGAAAATTGAAGGGGGCTTTCGTTCCTGAGGGAATTGATGTGAACTTCCACATTAATGAAACAATGATGAGTAAACCAGATGATGCCAGTGGCAGAGGTCCTAGTTCATTCAGATGGCCTATGAGAAGAATAAGGGGTGAGAAATTAACTAAGAAAATCCAATGTCCAATCTGCTCAGTAAAGTTTTAGGGATACAATGCGTAGGAAAAACTCAAGAGGATTCTGGGTACAGTACAAAATAATCCATTGACAACTGCTTCCTCACAACTATGAAGGAAGATCACAAACTTAATGGAACCCATATTCCCCACATATGTATGCTGATAGCCACCATTTACCAAGTCACCTCTTAAGTTAACTCTTCTAAGATGGGGCCCAGAACACACTACAGTCCTAGAAGGTATAAAGTAGGCTGTCCAGCAATATTTTCTCGTGTCCTTATGACCCTGAAAGGCACATGTTTCTGGAGATCTTTGTCCATAAAAGACCAGGCTAAGTGGAGCCTTTGGCATGCACCAAGGCCAGAATAATCAACTATTAGGCTTCTGGGATGCCACATTCCACAAAACATTCACTGTATAACCTTTGAAAAGTAGCTGCTTTTCTATTACTGGAGCCTCATTGCTACTAAATAAATAACTCAGGGTCATATGATCATCCTTTCTCTAGAGTTGCCCTTTACTGGCTGGATTGACATAAATGGGTCCCCTCTAATAAAATGAGTACAGCCTAAGAGGCTTCTACTGCTAAATGAATATGGTACATTCACAATCACACTTGCATAGGTCCCCTTAGTTTTAGTGCCCTTTACAAACAAGTGATGACTATATGCCTGAGGCTGCAGGTCACATTCTGGAACCCAGCCTTCTCCCCTGGCCTTTGAGTTCCCACCCTTAAGGACCTAATGACAGAGAAACACCATTTTGCCTGGCTCTATCAGTTATGAGCATATACAAAAGCATACACAAACTGGATTCAGCTTCCACTTATTAATAAAGAATACCCTAGGGCAGGGGTTCAGAACCTGCAGCCTCCAAACCATATATGGCCTTTTGACTGAATCCAAACTTCATAGAACAAATCCTTTGGATTTGCTCTGTAAAACTTGGACTCAGTGAAAAGGCTGCACCTAACCCAGGATATTCACTCCCTATCCTAGGGAATGAGGGTCCTCCAAGTCCTACCAGTGGGTTGAACTGCAAGCTGAAAGGCTGTAAATGACAGTCTTGAAGCGTGGGGCAGCAAAGTTCTTCACACACTAATTCCCGGCTAGTGGCCACAGGTCTGGCCAAATTCAATTTAATTCAATAAACATTTATTAAGGGCCACTATGTGCCAAGCACTGTGCTGAGCACCAAAGATAATAAAACAGGCTTTGCTTTCAAGGAACTTACAATCTAATGGTGACAGGGTGCTAATAATGGACCCCTCAAAAGAAAAGACCATGTCTTTGGACCTGGATCTCAAAGCCCCAGAACTTGGGTGTTCCCCTGAGGCACTGGTACGCCCAATCAATAATCCTTTTAACTGCCCTTTTCCCAGGGGTCTCCCACCACTAAACTATTTCCATTGTCAACCCCAGGTCACACCCCAGACTATTTGCCACTCCCCTTAAACCCATCCAGATCTTCCCATAGTCTTTCTGTATAAACTATCAATCTTGTCCCTCCCTTAAACTACAGATTCTTAAAATCTGGCCCACTTGTATTGGTGTCACAAACAGTGCAGACTCGCTAGGAGTATGGTCAGCTTATATTTATATTGGCATCACAAATAAACTAGATATTTGAAGTGAAAGAAGGCTTGAGTGGTCGAATTCTTTTGAGGAAGACCTGCACCCTGTACCCTTGAATTTTGGGGTCCCCAGCACCTCTAAGCTGCAACAATGGGACCTGGAGAGTACAGGTCTAGATAATCAAAGGCTCTCCCCCTTTGGGGTCAGGGCCAATGAAGGAATTTTGTTGATTATCTCCTACTGCATACAGTTGTCTGTGAGGTATACCAGCACTCATCAGAAATATATATGCTATATGACCATATTGGAGCCATTATAAAAACAGCAGAGGGGAACTGGGCCAAGCGCCAAATAGGACATTGGGCTGGGGATACTGATGGTGTTTAGACTCTGGGAACTTCCTGGAATTGTCTGTGAATCTCCCCACTTAACCTGGCCTTTCATACTCAAATCTGGGCTATTATCGTGTACCTCTAGATTGCCCCACCTGCTTCCCACCTAGAAGCTCCATTGTCTGATATCTCCTGATTGCCTTCAGCTGTCTCCAACTCTCCCCCTCCTCCCATCATCCGGGACTAATAGACCACCCCCACCCCCACCCCCGCCCAGATCCCTCCTATAGTCTTTTCCGTATTTAGTTCCATCTAGCCTCCATGAAGATGTTCAGATGCAATCCAACTCTGACAGTTTAGCTGAGATTCTATCTGACCCGCTTGTGAATACAACCGTTACAACAAATGCTTAGGCTCCTTAAGAGTCAACCCAATTTGGCGAATCTTTAATAAACTTTCTTTTCTTTGGCTTTAGGGCCTGAGTCGAATTCATTCGAGCACGACCCAGACTGTCGGTATTTTGGGGTCCCTAGGACCCCTAAACCTCGTCAATACCATGTTGTGCTAGGCACAAGATCATATGATCAACTTAAGAACAAGTCAGCTATTCTTACCCGACTGAGTTCCTTACACTGAACACCTACCTAATTCAAGTGGACCTAAACCTGTTCCCAAATGGCAAGATGGCACTCTTCCATCTCAAGAGTAAAAGGTTTGTTCCTGCTAATCAACAGCTGCATCATTATGTGCCTGAATTGCCAGGGTCAGGAGTCCAAACTTCCAGAAGCTATGTCTGTAACAAATCAGCTTTTCCTTTTTAATGAAGAAAATTCTCTTTTCTAATGTGTTAGAAATAGTTCCTTCTTTTCTGGCTTTCCAGGATGGTAAATGATTAAAGTATTATCCGTAATCTGTACTTTCAAAGCTATAATTGGAGATGTGAGTGTAGTAATTGGTTGAAGGAGATGGAAGTATTAAAAATGGAATGTTCTCTCAATGAGGGGCATGTAGAAGATATATCTATGATGCCAGTTTATATGGGGCCACTTAGGTGCAGTTGGATATTCTATGTAGCTATTGGAAAAAGAGGACAAGACCTCAGATGGTTGATGAGGTGAAAGAAAACTACATGGATGGACATTCAATGCTTAGGGATAACACATGGAAAATGCCTGGAGAACTGATGGTTATTGTGCTGTAAGAAATCTTGAAGGGAATTTTTTCAGAAAAATCTGTAAACTGACCTATGAACTGATGCAAAGTTAAGGTAGCAAAACCATAGGAACAATTTTCACAGTAATAGCAATATCTTAAAGATAATCAAGTGTGAAAGGATTATTAAATGATCAGGACGATGATCCACCACAATACCAAAGGACTCATGGTGAACTATCTACCTCCAGATAGAGAGTTGATGGGCTCAGAGTGCAAATTTAAGAATTTATTTTCTTTTGGAACATAGGTAATGCAGAAATGTTTTACATGATTTCATATGTGTAATGAGCATTGTATTTCATGCCTCCTCAAGGGTCAGGGAAAAGGTAGGAGGGAATTTGGAACTGAAAATAAAGTTTTTTAAGAGATTGGCCATGCATTATTCTCTCAAATGATGAATCAAAGGCATCATTAGAGATTCTTAGGATTTTTTCCTCATGAGATTTTACTTTTAAAATATAAACTCAATTTCCACAGGAGATAGGGCATAAATTTCCCATGCACAGCCATCCTTAACAAAGAAGAGCTTTACTGATATAGCTATACGTAAACATATACATGCATATGTGAATTCAATAGCAAGTGATGTCGATATCTATATATTACTCAGCGTAAGGAAAAAGGGATTATACACGTAATCAAAAATTTATATGTAGCAAAACCATAGCCTTAGACATATAATAAGATAGGGGTCCTAGATTAGACACTTTGAAAGCTACTTACTATGACCTATGTCAGAAGTTTTATTGACCCTGTATCCCTGGAAATGACCTTTTTTCCTTAATCTAATGATATTACCTGCTTATCAGAGAGGCAAGTGGCTGTTCATATATTAATCCTATCTCTCCTTAAATGATCAGTTCACTTTTTTCCAAATAAGTTTTTAATAATAAATTTTTTTATATCACTTATATTTCCTAGTATATCCCCCTTCCAGCCCCCTCTCAAAGAGCCATCCCATATAACAAAGAACTTTTTAAAAGAAAGGAAAAAAAGTATTTCAGCAAAACTAGGCATCAAACTGAAAAAGTCCAAAATTGGTTTCCCCAGGTGGGAGACAGAGTGTTGCATTGGGAAAACTGAGATTGGTCAAGCAACAGCACCAATTTGCAAGGTATGTGGCTAAATTTATAATTATTTTGATTTGCATATCTTATTATTAGAGATAAATAATAATTAGTGAAGCAGTTCTCCCACCATCACTCTTACTTCAGGTTCAGCTTTGCCCTAACGTAGCAAAGATATGCAAGAAAGCTACAGTGACACTGAGCTTCTCTACACATGGCATTCTCTGTCTTCATATGGAAACATATCTGATTATCAGGACAGGATATGGTTTCTCATGTAGTGTTCAGAAACCCACCAAGTCTGAAAGGTCCCAAATACTGGTGGCCAGGACTTTTTATGCCTAAGGTCACTTCCAACTGTATAGCCTATGAATATGAGGATACTTGTTTGGTTAAACATTGAATACACGAAGGAAATAAGATTGAAAATGTAGACTGGAGCTGGATTATGTACCTGGGATGCAGGCAAGAGGCAGAAGCAGTTTTTTTTGAGGGAGTGATCAGGGAGACCAATTTGGCTATTATAATCACCTAGGCAAAGTGATAAGGGTCAGAACTAGGGTGGTGACAGCACCCGTGGAAAAAAAGACAGTTGATAAGATATAGTTAAAGTAGACATGCCAGAATTTGTCTTCTCTTTGGCTAGAGAGTGAAAAAGAGGAGAAAGTTCAAGAGTCTTGAACTTGGGGAGATTTGGAGATTAGTAGAACAATCTAAACAAATAGGCAAATGTGTAGTAGAGGGAAGGCAAGTATAAGATGGAAGATAATTAGTTTCATTTTTGTTATGTTGCATCTGAGACTACAATTTAACACCTTGATAGAGATGTCAAGCAGGCAGCCAGAGATGTGAGACTTGAAATACTTGAATAAAAGAGAAACATTACTATCAGGCAGATTTGAGGGATACAGCTGGGACCACCAAGGGGGAGAGTCTTTAGGAGAGTATGACCCACAGTTCAGTCCGATATTTTTACTATTAAATGACTAATATCTGGACACTAGCTTAACTTTATTTTGGGGGTGGGGGATGAAAGAGGAATATTCTAAGAAAATCTCTGATATTTACTAGGTTGCTGGAAAATAACATTAATAACACTTTTTTTAAAAATGTTTGCTCTCAAACAACAGATGATGATTCACAGATCTATTTCCAGCCTGTGTCTTCCCTGAGTTCCAGGCACATCACCAATTGCCATAGTAGGCATTTCAAACTAGATGTCCTGGAGATACCTCAAACTCAACATTTTCGAAACTGGCTGAAACTGAGTTAATTATCTTTCCCTCACCAAACTCATTCTCCTCAGCTTCTGAAATACCATCAAGAGCACTATTATTCTACCATCCCTCTCAGGCTCTCAAAGTCAATGTCATCCTTGACTCACTTGCATTCAATCCACGTACCTAATCTTTTGTCAGTTCTAGTTTCTACTAATATCATCTCTCCTATATACTGCTTTCCCTCCATTCAAATTGCAACCAACATGATGCAGGCCCTCATCACTCCCACTCCTGGACTATGCAACAGCTTTCTGACTTGTTTCCTTACTTATCTCTCCCTACTCAACTCCCATCCTTAACTCAGCTACCAAAGTGATCTTTCTATACATAAAGTGTATTATCTGACCACAACATCCATCAACCTGTTCAACAAATTCCAGTTGCTTCCTATTATAAACAGGATCAAATATAATATTCTTCTCTTTGATTTTTAAAGCCTTTCAATATAACCAGACCCCTTCCTACCTTTCTAGTCTTCTTATACTTAATTTTCTTCCACATAACTATAATCCAGTGAGACCAGCCTTCTTGCTGTTTCTTATGTAAGACATTCCATCTTCTGATTGCTTTTCACTGATTGTCCTCTATTCCTGGGATATTCTCCTTCCCCATTTCTGCCTCCTGGCTTCCCTCAAGATTCAACTCAAATTCCATCTTCCACAAAAGGCTTGTAGTGGTCTCCCTTTTGCCCTGTCACTACTCCCTTATTGCTAGTGACTTCCCTCTGAGACTGCCTCCTATTTATCCTTTATATTTTGTATGCACATAATTGTTTGCATGTGTTTCCCCCAATACAGTGTGAGTTCCTTGAGGGCAAGGTCAGTAATTTGTCTTGTTGTTAAACTCCAGTGCTTAGCATAGTAACTGGCATGTAGTAAGTGATTAATAAATGTTTACTGTCCTATCATTCTTTCAGTCTCCCAGATTCATAACCTGTATGTCACCCTTGATTCCTCAATCCTTTGCACCACACACATTCAATCAGTTATCAACTCTCGCTCTACCTCCACAATCCCCTTCCTATGGCATGTATCCCTTTTGTCTGCACACACAGCTACCATCTTTTCACTGTCTTTGCAACAGCTTCCTAATAGATTCGTCTCCCTCCTAAGCTTTATCACTCCATTCTGTGTTATACACTGCTGCCAAAATGATTTTCCTTAAACATAGATCTGACTGTGTCATTCCCTGACTCAATCAATTCCAGGGTTCCCTACTGCCTTGAGGATAAAATATAAACTCCTCTTTCTAGCTTTTAGGGACCTTTAACACTGTTTCTACAATCTTCCAACCTTGCTGAAATTTTGCTATTCCTCAGAAGTTGGGTTATAGAAAGGAACAAAAATATTTTACCATTTGTAGTAGGTTTTAAGAACAATTTTTAAAATATTCATAATGCAAGTGGATTTACATTTAAATCTGATATGTGAAATGCTTTACTTCTGTCAATTTCCTGCATTCATTAAACAGAACACATTCATAGACTAAAGATAAAAAACTCACTTTGATATCCAACTGTTACTCAGATTGACATATGTGTCACTTCAATCTTAACTATCCAAAGATTTTTTTAAATTTAGCTTATAATCTTAGTAATGATTTTAATAATGTACAATAGCCCAAGGTGAAATGTGGTTATTGGGAAAATATAGCTACCCTTCCTTACCTGTAGTTATGTGTAATGTGATTTAGTCTCAACTTTTAGATTAAACACACTTCCTGAAAAAAGTAATTTTATACTAAAAGTTCTCCAGTTCACATGTACGCAATGGTTATTAAAGTAGTATTAGATGAAATGTTTCCAACGGTATACGTGTGCAAACTTTTTTCTTTTATATACATTTTGTGATAAAACATAACTGATAATCAAGATTTTAAACTGTTATGGAAAACTGTTTTAATTACCTGGGAATCAGAATGTTGGTTTAGGCTGCTTTTCTTAATGTTTATTTTACCACGTTTTGTCATGCTATAGGTGAGAAATGTTCGATTTCTCTCCAAAATATAAGTGGACAATATTGTACAGTTATCAGTTTTACCTTGGCTCAGCAGTTTTATTTGTTATTTTATCTTTTTCCCTTCTTAAATGTGCAGTTGATCTTCTGTCAAAGATATGTGTTCAAGTTCGTAATTACAGAGTCATCAAGGGGGGAAAATCCTACTCTTTTTGCAACCAAACAAGTCTTCTGCCTTCCACATACCCTACATTTGCCTTTCCCTTCCAATTTTGTGCCTGGAATGTGCTGCTCCCTCTCACTGCCCTTACAGAATCCCTCTTTTTTCAAGAAACTGCTCCAGCACCACCTGTATAGAGCAGGACAGCTGCTCATCTGTATTTGTGGAAGAGGTAGCTTCCTCATCAGAATTCCCTCCTACAATGAAATCACAGATCTAGGCTACAAAGAAAAATATTTTGTCAGCAGGCATTCAGTGAGGGGAAAGGTATAAAAGGAAATAATTGCAGTATAAAAATAAGATTAACAAAATGTTTATTTCTAAGACTATACTATACTCCATTTGGAATTACGGTAAGAAGATAATTAAAATATATCAGTGGTATGAATCCTTTTGATTCAGGGACCTCACAGCTAGACATATACATATATTCCCCTAATGAGGTCAAAGGCAGAAAAAAAAAGGTTTCATGTAAACCAAAATACTGATAGTAGCACTTTTTGTAGTAGCAAAAAGTTGAGAACAAAAGAGATTTTCACCAACTAGGAAATGGCTAAATAAATTGTAGCACATGAATGGAACAAAGTATGACTGTGCTATGAAAAATGGTGAATACAAAGAATTCAGAAGCTTGAAAAGAATTATACAAACTGATCCAGAACCAACATAATAATATACATGATGACAACAATATAAATAGAATGCATTAAAAAGAACCTGATCATTATGTAATTATAATGAACCAATCTGTCCCTCCCCAAAATAGAGATCAGAAAACACCTTTCTCCAAGCTTTCCCGAGGTGGAACCTATGGTTTTGGAAGATCATACAGACTGTCAAAATCGGCTGATATGCTTTTAGCTTTGTCTTACTGCTTTTTTGCCCCTAACTTGTTTTTTTTCCACCCAGATATGGTTCTCTGCAAAGAAGGGGGAATATA
This sequence comes from Potorous gilbertii, assembly GCA_028658325.1. Lineage (NCBI taxonomy): Eukaryota > Metazoa > Chordata > Mammalia > Diprotodontia > Potoroidae > Potorous > Potorous gilbertii. Next base: position 274,784,645 of record CM053771.1, on the reverse strand, counting down.
TTTGGAAATTAAGGTTATAAAAATTGTTAATGAATTGTAAAATTACATAAAGATAACTGAAGTCTAAAGATTATGCCACAGCCTTTAGTACAATTAATATAATAATAAAAATAATATGTATAACCTATAACAGTTTGCTTGTTATCTTGAAGAGGGGGGAGGGGAGGAAGAAAAAGCTGGAACTCAATTTCATAAAAGTGAATGTTGAAAACTATCTTTACATGTAACTGAAAAAAAATATTATTTAAGTGGAAAAAATAAGTAACTACATAAGAAAAATCTCTCTACTATGGACACAGATCAATGAAGACTTTATTTCTTAAAGTTTGTGTTAGAACAAGGCATTTTCAGTCAAACTGTGAAATACAGCACAATTAGGAAAGTTTATTTTAAAATATTTGTTAAACATACCAATTTATCTCCCCCCGCAAAGGTTATCTGTATTGCTTGATGGCACTTTAATATATATACATCTTCCTGTCTTATAATGAATTAAAATTTTGAAAGTATGTTCATTTTGTTTACTACCAATATTTTATTCGTTGGTATATTGTCATCACAAATGGTTTTAAGAATTGTTCCTGACCTGTTTTACTTTTAGACACCTGTGTGAAATAAGGAAAACTAAATGGACACATACAATATACTCAATGCTTATCACATGACATTTCTGCAGTACTTCTAGCCTAAGTTAGCCAACCGAGAGAGTCATTCCCCTATAACCCAATTCAGACAGGGCCTATCAACAGGGATTCACTCAAGCAAACTGACTGGTACTTCCCCAATAAGGAGAATGGTAGCAAAAATAGGTAAAACCATCATCTGAAAAGACTAACTAAGAATGTGACCATGAGTTTTCAGAGAACAGTGTGATTAAGTGGACCCATGTTTGAATTTTGACTGTTTTTATTACCTAGGTGATCTTGAGCAAGTCACCTAACTTCTTGGGGCTTTCCATTTCCTCATTTGTAAAATGAGGTGGTTACAGTAACCTCTCTTTCAATTCTAAATCATCCGAAGACCTGGTAAAGTGGCTCTGTCAGATATCATTGGCCAATGTGACACTTGGCTTTGCATTCCCACTGATCCAAAGCTGACTATATCTACTATCCAGGACAGTAATCGGGAATTTATCAGCAGAAGACTGTCCAAGAAAGATACTAACATCTCAGGTGCCAGAATATCCACCTACAATCTTTATGTGTGATATCCTTCAGCTCTACTGTAGCCTATCTTATAGATAATATACCTGTTTTATTGTAGTCCATATTATTAATAGTTTCACCATATTATATGAGCGATTTATTCTTACTTTAGCCGTATCCAGACTGACTGTAGAAAAATATATTAAAAATAAATGAATGAAAAAACATTTGTTGAGTGCTTACTCTGTACAAAAGCATTATACAAAGTTAAGGATACAAACAGAAAAGGCAAGACAAGTCCTACTCTCAAAGATCTCATGTTCTAATGAATTGGAGTTGAAATAAGAAGACATGAGTTCAAATACCATTCACTACCTGTGTGGATATGGACAAATCATTCCATCTCCAGAGGTCTCAGTCTCCTTTTCTGTGAAATGAAAAGGTAGGACAAGCTGGCCTCAAAGCTTCTAGGTCTAAAGACTAAGATTTTCCCTAAAACTACTAGAATACATCAGTTAAGAACTTATTAAGTGCTTGCTACGTGCCAGGTACTCCACTAAGTTCAGGAGAAAGAAAGCCAAAATCATGATATTTGCTTTCAAGGAGCTCATACTTTTAACTGGGGAGACAATGCACAAATAACAATATTAAGGTAGAAATGTTTTGGATACTATACAACTAGAAGTTATACTCTCTACTTCAAGATTTTTTTTTAATCTAAAAGACCTTCAATCGTTATTATCTTTGGGCTTTTAGAAACCTTTTGAATATACATGTCTTGTTTCTGGCTATTATACTTCCAAACACCAATAAAAGTCCATCTACAAGGTAATTCCAATATAAGCAGGCTTATATTTGAATAAAGTACAAATCTCAGGATCAATTTTCTTAAGATATCCTGGGGTTTGTTTATCCACAAAAGTTGTGCCAACCTTATAAAATTCTTACTTATGCTACCGTCCCATCATCCATGTTTTTACTTACTCTTTCATGCTTCTCCCCTCTTCTATGATTCATTATGCTTCTCTTCCTCCATGTTCCTGTCCCCTCCAACCCACACTTTTCTTCCTTCTTGTTTTGTTCCACATTTTCCCCATGTCTTTGAAAGCCTCTAGAAAGCAGGAATCGTATAAAGGATGCAGACATGAAAGATTCAGAATAGAACCATTAAGGTGCCTCCTCTATTTTTTTAAGCATTCCAAAGTTTTTTCTATTAGAAACCTAAAGACCCATTCTGAAGAACCCATTTTGCATTTTGGTTCCTATCTTAGTACAGTATTTCAAAAGCTCTTTATCAGAAACAACCTTATCTAAAGCAATAAGGTTGCAGATTCTTCACAGTTTTTACTTTTATGTTGACTTTAGCTCTAGCATCAACTGATCAGTAAAGAGTCTACAGATAGAGATCAAATGTTTCCCATAAGATAAAAGTAATCTCTCAAAATGTAACTTAAAAAAGATTACACAGCATTTAATGCAACCATGTTATGGACAGAGCTTTTTAAATAAGACTAAAAATACACAGAAAACACATTAGTGACCAAAAAACTGTCGTTTTCATTGTACAGAGGGATACCTACTTATGTGAGAAAGTTTATGTAAGAGTTGCAATCAATCACTTTTAATGGTTCATGTTAACTATGATAAAGAAGCTGAATCTGCCCTATTACCAAATACAGTCTTGTTTGCTGAATCTTTATTTGCCTTCCTTAAAAAAAAAAAGTCTTGAGAGAAAAGAACCTCGTTAAATCCTTAGCTCAATTTGAAAAAAAAAAAGTACCTCTAAAGATGCTATGTGGGGAACAAAAAGTTACCTTACCTGCACTAATCCATTTGTTTGACACATTACTGCAGGATACAAGGCACTTTTGTTTTTGGACTTCTTATTCACATTCCTGCTACACAGTAATAGACAACACTTATCTCCAAGGATTTTTTTTTTGCAGGTCTCTTACTGTCTATCAAGTGCCCAGCAAGAATTCAAGAGGAAGCACGGAGCAAGACACTAGACTTCCTCCAGGAAGTCAGGAAGACCTAGGTTCAAATTCTACTCCTAAATTCTATGATTCTCTGCAATTCTCTTAAACTTTCTAGGGCCTTAGTTTCTTCATCTATAAAATAAGGGGATTGAACTCAATAGCCTCATAAGGTATCTTCCCACTCTAAATGTATAAACCTATGATGGATTAAAAGAGAGTTCTGTGGCCATCTACACCAATCTGTACATTAAAAAGAAATACAACATACCCAGCTTTTGCTTAAAGAATTATAAGCAGACCAACAAGTGTGCGCACGCACACACACATTCATGGCCAAGTCATTATCTACTAGGGTTCCCCTTCCCTCCAATGTTAAGCCACTTCTTTCACTAAAAGACAAAATACTCTGAAGACTTAATTGGGTCAAGGGAGTAAGACTCAAGCCACTTATTGTTTACAGGTCTCAGGTAGTCCCAAGCCAGGTTAGTGGGGTTTCGTGATTCCCTAAGGTCATAAAAACACCCCATGTGGGGTAAAGGGAGCTTCACATCTGACAGATATCCTTTTCAATGCGGATATGAACCTGCCTGAATTGCATGTAAGTCCACCAAGTAATTTATCCTTTTTATGTTATAGCTACCTAAACCTCCTTTTGTTTACAAAACAGTTCAATGACCTACAAGTGTCTCATTTTGTTCTAATGTTGACTCTAAACTACCAGGTATCAGCCTGAATAAGCCCAAGCTACAATACTTCCTTATTGCCCAAGGTACCCAATTCCACTTTGGGATAAGTTCTAATGTTAGGAAGTCTTTCCTGGTATCTAGCCAAAATTAAGTTTCTTTGCAACATCCATCCATTGGTCCTATTTCTGCTCCCTAAGCAAAAACAGAAATCTAAGACTTTTTCTCCCCCCATGATGGTCTCTCAAGTACTTAAAACACCTACTATACCCCTCCAGAATCTTTTTTCTCCAGATCAAGTAACTGTAGTTTTTTTAAATAACCCTCAAATGGTCTGTTGATAACATTCTTCCTCTTTCTGGATGCCCTCCTCTAGAACTGACATCTTTTCTAAAACATGGAAAACAATTCTTACAATATGATCTAACTTACCATCTTCTTATTCCAGAAACCTAAACCTCGGAGCCAGGTATCACATAAGCTTTTTTGGCTGCCATTAAACAACTGTTGACTCATGTTAAGTTTGTAGTCCACTAAAACCCCAAGATCTTTTACAAGCTGCTGCTTAACCATACTTCTCCCACCTTGTATTTGTAAAGTCAATCTCTTGAATTCAAGCATCTTAACAATTATCACTCTTAAATTTTAAATTATTAGATTCAAGTAGATCCAGGTCATTAAGTGGCAGAGCCATAATTCAAACCCATATTCTGAGTCCTCATCCAGTGCTTTCTACTATGTTATTCTTGTTCTAACATCAACCTTCATTTTCTAAATGCACTCTCCTTGCCATGAATTTTACAATACTTTTACCTCCAGAACCTAGGAAAGTCTATTACACAGAATAAACCCTTAAAAAATTTTTAATTATAAAATAACAATCATCTAATAACAAAGAGCTATTCCTGGCAGACTTAAACTAGGCTCTAACCCACAACCTTTATAAGATTTCATTAATAGTGCTACTTATCTATACTAATAGACCCTAATATGCACCTCTCTCCATCATGCCTCCCTTCCCCAAGAAACTCATCATTGCAAAAAATCTCATTATCCTCTAAGATTGAATCTGCCTGGGTACTCACATCATATCTGTACTTTCTACCCCTGTAACTGGACCCTCTGACTAGAGGGCAGGGCTAAAGGCTCTAGGACCTCCATTTAAAGAAAGGATCCAGTACAGTCTTTTCCCCATTCCCCAACAGCTATGCTGCTTTTGTATTTCTTTGGACCTCTCCATCATGTACTGAGTATCCTGCTCCCTCCCCACCTTCTGCATCCTTTTCTGTGTTGTTTCCTCCCGTTACAATGAAAGCTCTGTGAGAGAAGGGATTGTCTTTGCCTGGCATAAAATGGTTGCTATCCTTCATTCTCAAAGTGGACCAAAATGACATCACTATGCTAGAGTCAAGTTTCAATGTGTCTCACTGTGGCTGATCAGACCAACAAGAGCTTGGAATGCTCTACCACAGCTTGGACACAAATAGTCCACATGAACATGTGGGGTGGAGATGTGTCTTAAGTTTGTGCATCTCACATTTCGTTTGAGCTACTTCAATTCTGCTTTCCTCATACAGTATAGCACCTTCTCTGATGAGGGCATACTATGTTGGGAGCGAGGGGGTCCTGTGCCAGTGTCTCCCATGCAAGCAATTCCAAAGTTTTTAAGTGAGACCTTAAGAAAGTGCTTATATAATTTTTTCTGACCACCATGTGAACATTTTGACCTGTGCTAATGTTCCATAAAATAGTCTTTTAGGCAGGTGTACACATTTGGCATTCAAACAACATGGCAAGTCCATTGGAGATGAGCTCTCTACAGCAGAGTTTAAATGCTTGACAACTTCAGTTCAAGAAAGGACCTCAGTGTCTGGTATCTTACCCTGCCAAGTGATCTTCAGAATCTTCCTAACACAATTCAAATGGAAGCAATTCAGTTTCCTGGCATTTCGTTAGTATACTGTCCAGGTTTCACAGACATACAACAATTAGGTCAGCACAATGGCTTTGTAGACCTTCATTTGGTAGTCAGTCTAACACCTCCTTTTCTCCCACACTTTCCTTCAGAGCCTCCCAAACACTGAGCAAGCTTTGGCAATGCGTGCATCAATCTCTTTATCAATGTGTACATCCCTAGAAAGTACACTGCCAATGTAAGCGAACTTATCCACAGCATTCAAAACTTTGCCATTTGCTAGATGATGGTTTCATGCATGGACTGTGTAAGGTTGGAGGACAGGACACTTGCAGTTTTCTTGATGTTAATTGTTAGGTCAAAATTAGCATAATCAGCAGAAAATCAATCCATACTTTGTTGCATCTTCGCTTCAGAGGCTGCACTGAGTGCACAATTGCCTGCAAACCTACTCTCCCCTGTGGCTCCAAGAAGCTATAGCATCCTCATACCTATTCACTTCCCATGACCTACTCCTCCACCCCACTTCAGCTACACTTATCCTGCCATCATCTTGATCACACTTGATCTTGCTGTCACCTACAAATGTACAATCTCCATGTTCAAAAATTCTAAAATTCCCTTATCTGATAATCTATTACCTTTCTAACTTCCTCTCTTCCTTCTCTTACCAAAAACCCTGCCCTTCATTTACACCATGACTTTGAAATCTGATAACCCCCTCAGTTCTTCTGTACCAGGCTTCAAACCTGCACTAACTATAGTCTTCTCTTTTCTCCTCCCTGACTCTTTTAAATCAGTTCAACTCTACACTGTCCTCCTCTCCAGTCCTTTGCCTCCTTATCATTATTTTGATTGCACCCTGTCAAGACTCACCCTCTTCTTCACTCCTACACAGGTGCTGCTGAACAAAGTTGGAGAAAACCATACAATCATTTATTAGGTCCCTACAAACTTATGATTTTGCTAAAGCACAGGTGCTGACATCACACACACACACACTATAAACTCCAGTGGCTCTCTATTACCTCCAGAAACAAATACAAAATCTTCTGTTTGCACTCAAAACCCTTCATAAATTAACCCACTCCTACCTTTCCAGCCCTCTTTCTTATATCTCACTCTCTGACACATATTCTTCAATCCAGTGACACTGGCCTCCTTACTGTTCTAAGATAAACAAGATACTCCATCTCTTGGCTCCAGGTATTTTATTTGGTTGTCCTCCACACCGGAAATGCTCTCCCTTATCTCCACCTACTGCATTCTCTAGCCTCCTTTAAGTTCCAACAATTTCCCATCTTCTACAGGAAGCCTTTTCCAACCCCTCTTAATTTCAGTGCCTTTGCTCTTTTAATTATTTCCTTCAGTTCATGTATATATTTGTTTGTTGACTCCTCCATTAAATAGGAAGCACCTTGAGGATAAGGATTGTCTTTTGCCTTTCTGTATCCCAAGCATTTAGTACAGAGCTTGTTACTACTGACTGGAGGAAAGAAAGTAGAGGATGAGGTCCTTTTTGGAATCATTAGGAAAAATATATCTGAAAGCTAAACCAACTGAGGTAACAAATTAATTTTCAGATACCACTTAGTTCAGGAGACCTAGGAAAAAAATTGCCTCCTGAAAACTTGCTTCTCTGTAGTCAAGAAAGACTAACAGAATAAGAAATACAGGTAGTGGGGAATAGAAAGTTATCTGGCCCTACAGGACAAAAGAGAAGATGGGGTAAGGGAAGGGAGGGATGATAGAAGAGAGGGCAGATTGGTGATATGGGTAATTAGAATGTCCAGTGTATGGGGGAGGGAGGAGGGAACAAATGGGGAGAAAATTTTGGAACCCAAAATCTTGTGAAAATGAATGTAAAAAGTTAAATAAATTTATTTAAAAAAAAAAAAAGAAAAAATAAAATAAAATAAAATGGAAAAAAAAAAGAAGAAAGACTGACAGCTTGGTGATAGCTTTCATACAAAATACTTTATAAAGGCACTATGATACCTCTCTGAAACATGAATGACAATTCTACCTGGTTTTTGGTTTGAAATTCAGATTCTATTCTATTCTGAATTTTAAAAGCTCTCTTCCTAAGGATCTTTAAAAAAAAAAATTCTCTTCATTTCTGTGCATAGCACCATCATTTCCAAGGCTCTTCAGTCACGATTCTGATGCTACTTTTTTAGCTTCTCATTTTTTCACCTTTCATGAACCATCTATTAGCAAGTCCAATTGATTTTGGAGGCATTGTATTAGACCAAGGGTGGGGCAACCTGGGGCATTGAGGGCACATGTGACCCTCTAGGTCCTTGGATGCAGCCTTATGACTAAGTCCAAGTTTTACAGAACAAATTCTTTTATTAAGGGGATTTGTTTTATGAAGGTTGGATTTAGTCAAAGGGTCACACCTGATGACCTACAGTGCCACATGTGGCCTTAGGGCCACAGGGAATTTAAAAAAAAAAAATTTTTTTTAATGATAGCTCCTGACCTCGAGGAGCTTGCATTCTACTGACTGGAAAACAACACAGAGTTTACCATAATATAATGTAAGGAGCAAACAAAAATGTGTCAAATAGGTAAAAGATAATTAAAGGAGAATACAATTAAGCTGAAAGAGGAAGTAGGAGTGCTTAAACTGAAGAAAACTTAGGGATACATGACAACTTTTTAAGAATAAAGTTTGTTTTACATGCATTTACTATCTGTACCTCCCTGTGTCCCTAAGAACATACTAAAAATGGGGGGAGGAGAAACAGATGGAACAGCAAAGGGAGAAATGAGTTGCCTGGGATTAGTGAGCTAACTACCATAAGTGACCACCATAATAATAATAGATGAGAAGATCCTCACAGTCACACTTCCTCTCTACCACCCAAGTATACATCATTTGATGTTTACTTACGGCTAAGATCAACAGAAAAGCAAAATTTAACTTAGACCTCCTTGTACCTGGAGTAAGAGACAAAATAAGTCACCCTCATTTTAAGGAGGAAATATCTGAAAATATTATAAAAGAATACTATGAAATGATATGGACTCTAAAACTCTTTCTAAACTTTTTCCCTTGGGAAAATGGATAAAACAAAAGGTAAGGCCTTTTTTAAGGGAGATGTTGTTTTAAGGGTGATGACTAAACTTAACTCTGATCTAGTTAAGATCATTGCTTTTCCCATCCCTGAAAGGACTGGCCAAAGGACTCCACTTAAGGGAGGTGGCCCTTCATTCCCCAGAAAAAAAGGCTGTCTCACCTCTTATTCAGAAAAGATTCTCAATTTCTGGAGGAGGAAAAACAAATCAATCTTTGTGAAGATTCCTCCAGAGGAATAGTCCAGGAACTAATAAGACAGTGGCTGTCTAACTATTTTGGAAGATTAAACTCAAACAACATTGAACATATCTTATTGAAAATTGCTATAAATAAAATCATCTTAATGCTTTGTAGTTATGTCAGTGGATATAGGCCAACTACAGTATTTTGGACATCACTTTAAGTAAAAAACAGCTTGGAAATTAACATTTACTAAAACTATTTCTGAAAGATTTGTGCCTAAAATGCAGAGTACAGAATTTATATATAGATAGATATAGATAGACAGACAGATGGAGAGATAGATATTTTAACTGATGACTTATTTATAAATGTCAACTCAAACACTACCTCATCCATGAAATATTGGCCTAACCCCCAGCCCAAACTATTAGTTTTTTGTTTTTTGTTTTCCCAGTCGATAATCTCAGAAAAACGCTAAAATTTAGGGTCATCTATAGGGCAGGAAAGGCAAGTAATAAGTGTTGAGCACATTACAACACATTTGGCAACAGCAGGATTTCCTTAGAAAGCTGTGAACAGAGAAGGTGTATGAGTTAACTAGTAAGAGCAAAGGACAACCCATGGACTTCACTGATATTTGTGTGGTATCAGGAGCACTAGAAGCAAAGTAACCAAGTCAGTCAAGCTAACAAGTAAATTTAAGTGCTTACCACTGCAAGGCACTGTGATAAGCACTGGAGATACAAAGAAAGGCAAAAGATAATTCCTCCTCTCAAGGAGCTCACCGTCTTATGAAAAAGACAACACAAAAACTATGTACAAACAAGATACAGACAAGATAAATTAGAGAACATCATTAACAGAGGAAAGGCACTCTCATTAAAGGGGATCAGGAAAGGCTTCTGGTAGAAAGTTAGACTTCATACGTGGGACATGAAGAAAGCCCAGAAGGTCAGGAAAAAGGAGATAAGGAGGGAGAGAGCATTCCAGGCAGTGGGAACAGTTAGTGAATACTGAAAGAATTAGGAGACAATGTGTCTCCTGGGAGCAAAGGCAATGACACTAGTGCCATTAGATCACAGGGTATCACAGGGTGGGGAGGAAGGTAAAAGACTAGAGAGGTAGCAAAGGGCCATACTTAAAGGATTTTCTATCTGATCTAGTTATTGGTAAGCAGTTAGCATTGTCAGACCTGTGCTTTAGGAAGATGAATTTGGTAGCTTAATGAAGGGTTTACTACAGGGAGAAGGGACTTGAATAGAGAACAACCAGAAGGTTACTGCAATAGAAGAGGCATGAAGGGAATGAACACTTCTATAGCATCTACTATGTGGCAGGCACTATGGTATACATTTGTTACAAATATCTCATTTGATCCACATAACAATATAGTTAGGTAGCTGCTACTACTATCCCTATTTTACATTTGAAGAAACTGAAGCAAATAGAGGTTGTGATTTACTCAGGGTGGTGGCAGTGTCAGAGGAAAAATATAAAAGAGATGTTACTGAGACACAATAGGCATGACTTGGTAACTGTTCAGATACAGGGGATAAGGTGAGAGTAAGGAGTCAAAGATGATACCTAGGTTGTAAGTCTAGGTAAGAAGAAGGATGGTAGTACCCTCCCTAGTAACAGGGAAGTTAAGAGGAAGAAAGTTCTGTTTTGGAGAATCATCATAATTGAATCCAAAGGAGGTGAGGAAATCACCAAGCAAGACGGTATAGAGGGAAGAGAAAAGATGGCCCAGGATGGTATCTTGGGGGACCATCCGTGGTTAGGGGTATAGACCAGATAAAGATTCAACAAAGGAAACTAAAACGGATATGTTTGACAAGCAGGAGAACCTAGAGTGGGTCGTATCACAAAAAATCTAGAGAATTTCTGGGAGAAAATGATTGAAAGTGTCAAAAGGTAGCAAAGAGGTCAAAAGAATGAAAATTGAAAAAAGACTATTAGATTTGACAATCAAAAGATTACTGGTATCTTTGGAAACATAGGTTTCAGTCAAATGATGAAATTGGAAGACAAACTGCAAAAAGTTAAAACTTTAAAGAGTGAAAGGAAACATGTGGAGATAATACTGAGGATGAATGGATCAAGACAGAATATTTTGAGAATGAAGGAGACATGGACCTGTAGCCAGGAAAGTAGCCAGTAGAAAGGGGAAAGATGGAAGATTAGTAGAAGAGAAAGATTTGTGATAGAAGGGGGCACCAGTACAGAGAGGGGATGAATTCTTAATGAGTTGAGTGGAGAGAATGTCTCAATATACACTGTGAGGTAAGGACGGGAAAGAAAACTAATTTATTGCTCCTGAAAAGAAAAAGAGAAACCTTCCACACAGCATTTAGGTAAGCACCAGGTTATAATGCCATCCAAACTTAAACTACATTAGGGAGCATAAAAATGAGGAAATATTACTCAGGCTAATAGACAATGATTATTAGAGAAAAATAGGTAGGGTAGAATTTATTCTTATACCAGTTTAGTGATTGGAACTGAAATACAGTGTTTGCGTACCTTGTCCTGAAAATTGTCAGAACTGAATGAAAACCTTTTAACTGTACAAAATAAGTATTAAAATGTGTCCCAAGTAAATGATTCAGAGCCCAAAATACATGCAAGCACAGGTGAATCACTCTTTGACATCCTAAGATCTTTTAATTCAGTTGAAAGATAAAATGAAAACTTCAAGCTATTTAATTTTATTTTTGATTGTTCATCATTATTTGTTGAACTCTTTAGATGTGCCCATATTAGATGTTAAGCCATAACTTATAATCAACTTAGATAAATAAAAATGGCACACAGAAAAAAATTGAGAACAAAATGAAAAAGAGTAGATAAAATATGGATCAAATACAAACTCTTCCTATTCGCACTAAAAGCCTTCACAACTTGTATCCAACTAGCTTTCTAACCTTATTATACATTACACCCTAAATGTCCAGCGAGACCAGCTTTTTCTTATTGTTCTTCACATGTGATCTTCATGTTCTATCCCGAGTTAGGCCTTCCTTTCAACGGCTGTTTCTGGGGTGCAGTTTTTCCACAACTCCACCTCTTCGAATCCCTACTTTTCTTCACAACACAACTTCATCAAGTGCAATCTTCTATGCTGAAGTCTTTCCTGATCAACTCAGATGCTGGTATGAATAAGTCTGAATGTATATGCTGTCTCCTCTGATAGAAAGTAAGTTCTTCAACAATAAAGACTATTTCTTTTTTAATCTACTTATCCCAGGACCTAGTACATGGCATACACAGCCAGCGTATTGATCAATGAAACAGAGTAAGTTCAAGGACACTGTGGGAAAGAAAGTACTAGCAACTCATTCAAAAATTTTGAAGGGAACAGTTGTACTCATTTGCCTTAAAGCTATGTACAAAAAATTAAAACAAGGCAAAAACAATATTAGAAAGGCTTCTTTCTGACTTGAATTCATGAAAACCTATATTCCCAAGTAGCTATATCCTACTACTTAGTGGCTAACTTTTCTAGTCACAAATGCTTTTTTTGAATTGAATTGGGAATAACTACTGCCTTAAACAAGTCATGTTTTTGCAAAAAGTATTCTAAGGGAAAATCTCTAGTTTGGGGACTGACGTCCTAAATGAGTTTACTGAATAAAGTTTTTGCTATTCTTCCTCCTTGGGTTGATGATACTCTGAAATTTAAGTCAAACATATTTCAAGAAATGGTTGGAAGCTATTCTCTGAAACTGTAAAGTCAATCACAGGCAAAAAAAACCCCATGAAAAACAGGTCAAGTTTGCCTGTAGAAACTTCACCTTTATATGTCTACATCTTGTACATTTTCTTCCTCTTCAAGTTACTCCTCTCCATTCTCCAGTCCATACAGTCTTTTCTTCTCCTCTCCCTCCCTGGACTCTAATTCTCCTACTCCTTTCCCTCTGTCTCAAGTGTTTACATACCACCAATGGTATCTGTATATTTAATATAGATCAAAGTTAAGAGCTAAAATCAAGAAGCTCTAGTGAGTATTTCAAGAATATGTATATAGAAGGTTTTATTAATATTAAGAGGCTTTGGAGATTTTCCAATTGAGCCAAAGAATAACATACAAATATGTCACACAGCTTCTCTGCACTTCATTTTCCCTCATTTGTAAAATGAAGGGGCTAGAGTTACTACATGAGCTCCAAAGGCCTTGTCAGTTCGAAATCTCTGATCCTATGACTTAAAGGGAAAAAAACAATGTAATTGATAAAATAAAAATAAAAAGACTTTGCACAGGAAAAAAAGGAAAGTATCTAAAAAAACTAGGAAAAACCTTTACATCAAACACTCCCAATGAAACTGATATTCTAAATTTATGAGACTGACAAAAACTTTTCAAAGTAAAATTCACTATTCAAACAGATGTTGGTTAAAGACTATGAGCAGGCAATCCTCATGTGTAACCATAAGTCAAACTCAGTTTTCTGACATATCACATAAAATAATAATACCTCTTGTAGTACCTACTAATATCTGTAATACCATGCTAACAATTGCTTTATGGTCTAAAGAAATACACACACACACACACACACACACACATGCAAAGCTCTATACAAAATAGGTTATTCAAAGAACTTGCTAATGACATATGGCATTTTGCCCCCTTCTTTACCTGCAACTAAAGCTATGACTTTCTGTATTATTAAAACTATTAAGTCAATCTGTGCTAAAAAACACTAATATCATCATAGAATTATGTCAGCTATATTGCACGTAAAACATGCTTCACGACTGGTCAGGAAACTTAACCTTCCTTTAAAACATTTATGTCTTGCTGTAAAGAACATTCTGTGGTATACCAAGAGTTCCTCTTTTCTCCCATACCACAGCTGTTACAGTAGCAAACTACCAGAAGAGAAGAGATGAAGATGACTCCAGCAGAGCATCTTCTCCTTTTCAACTCACCACTGGTCACTTTGTACATGACATGAAGAAGACATAACAGACTGCTGAATATTGCTCATCCGCCAACATTAACATTATATTAACAATAGCTTATATTGTAAGTTCATACTTTGGGGTATGTCTGTAGGTCATAAATATCCATAAACTTGAAACGGCTTGCTAGAATAATTTCACGAATACAAAAACAAAATAACTACGTTACCATTCAGTTTCCTTTTTTCTCAACTAGCTTTAAAAATTGATCCTGGCTCAGTGGATAGGGGTTGAGGTATGGATTGAAATGAGCATCATGTAAAAACAATAATAAATCATGTTTAAAAAAGCATCAAAAGCATTGCTTTAAGGTGCACATGTGTATATGTGTATATGTGTGTGTTACAATTACCAAAAAGAAATAAAACCTTGGAAATCTATGTAAGTAGTAAATTCAAGTTCAAAAAAGGAACAAAAATGAATTCAAACAACCATTCCTTTAAAAAACAAAGCCTGGCAAACTGCCACAAAGAAGCATTGTGTCTAAGAAAACCAGAGTTTCAGATTCAAAACAAAAGATTTTCAGTATCTGATAGAACGGTGACAATTCAGTTATGAAAAATTGGATTATTAAATTTATTTTATACTCCAATTTTAGGAAAAACAGGCAATGCCAACTAAATAACCCAGTGAGTTTTTTTCAAGTTATATCTCATATCTAACAACTACACCTTTAGCACTGTACACAACCATAACTGATATTTAAAATGATAGCCTGGAAATACTATAAAGTTTTTCATAATCATCAGAAAATGGTATTCAGTGCTTCCTAAATCAAGGAAACAATTTGTTTTAGAAAATATTAAGCCTCATTTCTAAAATAGAGAACTAGTCAAATTTACAAGAAGACAAGTCATTCCCCAACTGATAAATGGTCAAAGAAAACGTTTTTGAACAGGCAGTTTTCAGAGGAAGAAATTAAAGCTATCTATAGTCATATGAAAAAATGCTCTAAATCACTACTGATGCATATCAAAACAACTCTGAAGTTCCACATCATACCAGCCAGACTGGCTAACATGACAAAAGAGGGAGATGATAAATGTTGGAGAAGATGTGGGAGAGTTGGAACACTAATTCATTGTTGGTAGAGCTGTGAGTTGATCCAATCATTCTGGAGAGCAATTGGAACTATGTCCAAAGGGCTACAAAAATGTGCATATTCTTTGACCCAGCAATATCACTTAAAGGATTATATCCCAAAGACATCATAAAAATGGGAAAGGGTCTCACAAAAATATTTATACCAGCTCTCTTTGTAGTGGCCAAGAACTGGAAATCAAGGGGAATGCCCATCAATTGGGGAATGGCTGAACAAGTTGTGGTATATAAATGTAATGGAAAACTATTGTGCTATAAGAAATGATGAACAGGAAGACTTCAGACAGGCCTGGAAGAACTTAAATGAATGGATGCTGAGTGAAAGGAGCAGAACCAGGAGATCACTGTACACAGGGACAACCACAGTGTTTGAGGAATTTTTCTGGCAGACAACTCTTCACAGCAATGCAAGGACTTAAAATATTCCCAAAAGATTCTTGAGGCAAAATGCCATCCACACCCAGAGAAAGAACTATGGAGCTGGAATGCAGAATGAAGCAGAACATTTTCTCTTGTGTTAGGTTTTTTTTTTTGTTTGGGTTTTTCTCATGGTTTCTCCCATTTGTTTTAATTCTTCTATGCAACATGACTAATGTTAAAATGTGATTAATAAGAATGTATGTCTAGAACCCATATAAGATTGCATGCCAGGGACGAGTGACGGGGCAGGGGAAGGAGAAAACCTAAGACTTATGGAAGTGATTGTAGAAAACTGAAAAGAAATAATTTTTTTTTAAAAAAAAAGAAAGAATAGGAGTAAAATCCAAAGGTTTTTCTGCTTAATTCACTTCGTCAATCAAAAGACCCCACTGTCAAACTACTTAATCCCTAAGGTTTTACTCCAATGAAAACTATTTATTTGTATTCATTAGGTATTATTCTACATGTCTTTAATTCAATGTGAACTAGACAGTTTAACTGAAATATCTAGTAAATGAATACCTAAATTACCTAAATCTTTAGTAACACATATTCATTCCTTTGTTCTAGATGAAATTAATCTCCTTTGAACAAGTTCTATTTGGACAACCTAGTTTCATTTGGTATACACATTTCACAGGTAACACACTTTAAATGTTTTCTTTCTAAATGTGATCTTTCAGAAATTACAACATCAGGTGTCAGAATCCAAGTTGGGGTGCTGAGAGTAATGCCTTCAAAATTCCACCTGGACAAAAATGGTACCAGACTAATGACATTAAGAATAGAACAGCACCCGGGGTAACATGAAATTATAAATAAAAAGATCGGCTGGAAAGTAATTGGAAGTAATTACATGGCATGCTTAAAGTGGGGGTGGCACAATAGCTGACCTACCCAATTGGACAACTGGAAACATGGAAGGTCACAGAAAAACTAAGAACAAAACTTCTGTCCAAAGCCCATGAAATAAAATGGCTGAGCTAAAATACTTAGAAACTAGTGGGAACTTTGATATAATTGAGATCTGAGAGGATTGGCTAGTGGATAAGCAACATGATTTAACAGCGCATACAGATATGGAAGCTTTAGATATCCTATTAAGAAAAGGTTAAAAATTTCCTGGACAAATCAGATATCATATGGAGCTTCTGTGAACATTATCTGCTAAAGAAATGAACATGTGGTTACAAGGGGATATACTGTAAACTGTCTGACAAGCAAGAAAAATTCAGCCTAAGAGATCATGGAAATTAATTCCAGAAACAAAGCGCAGAATTCTTCGAAGTAGAAAGGATTTTAGGCCATCTAGTACAAACCTATTACTTTATGGAGGAGAAAACTAGACTCTACTAGTAACTTGCCCAAAGATACATAAAGAATAGACCCAGAAAATAAGATAGGTCTCCAGTGTTCTTTTCATTGTGTACTACACTGTTGGCAGACTACAACTCAGGAAAATTAAATGACTTACTGACAGAGTCACATATCTAGAAAGCGATAAAGGGGGAAACAGAAACTATTGTTGAATTGTCTTTCAGTGGTTTCTAATTCTTTATGATCCCATTTGGGGCTTTCTTGGCAGAGATACTGGAGTGGTTTGTCATATGCTTCTCCAGCTCATTTTGCAGATGAGGAAACTGAGGCAAACAGGGTTAAGTGACTTGCCCAGGGTCATGCAGCCAGTAAGGGTCTGAGGCCACATGTGAACACAGGAAGAGGAGTATTTCTGACCTGGCATGGCACTCGATCCCACTATACCACCTAGCTGTCTAAATAGAAATCAGGTCTCAATAATGAGAGACCTTACTTGGACACAGATAGGTGGATGATGGTGAAGGTTTCTGAATGAAGGTGAGGTTTCTGAAATAACTACCAAAAAAAGTACTTTTAAAACAGAGGTGTGGAATCTGAGGCCTTCTAAGGCCCTTGGGGTCAGTCTTTTGACTGGGTCCAAGTTTTACAGAACAAATCTTTTTATTAAAGGGATTTATTCTGTACAGTTTGGATTCAGTCAAAGGGCCACACTTGAGGACCTAGAGGGCCATAGTTTCCCCACTCCTGTTTTAGAACCTCAAGAAAGGGAAATACTATTCATGAATTCTAAGATTTATTCTCAAACAAGGAAATGGTTTGAGTTGAATCATTATGTATTAACAAAATTATTGAGAAAGTAAATTACACACTGACTCCAGTTTCTTTTAGAGAAGAAAACTGGTAAATTCCAAACATTATAGTAAGATAAAGATGATGTGCTTTAACAATATGCTTTATTCAAAACCAAATATAGAAATAAATATAAAAGAAAAGGTATAGATTCCACCAGGTAAAAAGGCAGGGGAGGGTAGGAGGAGAAGGAAATTTGTTACAATAACTATAACAGGATCATAGATTAAGACCTGAGAAAGAAACTCAGAAATCATCTAATCCATATAATCCTCCCACACAAATACACATTCACAGACGAGTAAAACTGACTCCCAAAATAGTGAAATGACTTGCCCAAGCTAATAAACTAATAAATACAGCTAATAATGAGTAGAACTAAGATACGAACCAATATTCTTTCATTCTAAATTCAGTATTTTTCTTTTTGCCACTGTCCTTCTTCACTAAGTAACTATAGTAACAGTTGGAAAACATAATCCTTAGAAGAGTCAGAAGGGTTTAAAACAAGGAACTCTAGCAGTGCTCTCTGCACAGTACCACATTTTTTCTAGCATATATGGATGTTCATAGGCACATAGAAATCTCTCAATAAACTCACTAATTAAAATTAGGAGGCCCAGAAAGGAACAGAACAGTATTTTACATTAGACTCTAAAAGAAGACTTGTTTAAATACTTCAAGGGATGGCAGAACGCCAAAATACATCAGTTCTACCACTAATGATCACAGAGTTCAAGAGAGCTCAATGATAAAAGGCTGACTGAATGAATTTTTAAAATTTCATAAATTTTCAATCAAGTTCTACCCTCCAACCCCAGTAGAGTTTCCTTAAAGCAGACAGGCTGGATACAATAGATAAATTGGTGAGAAGCACAGGACATAGCTGAACTAATACAGCTCAACAGTACTTACTGAGTACCTGTGTGGCTGTGCATTGTAGGAGATACAAAAGAGTATGACAAGACCCTTCAACAATTTTAGACTAAAGGAAGAAAATGTATGGACAAGAAAAAAAATCAGCTAACAGAACAATGTAAGTCAAAATATGTCAAGCACTTAAGTCCATATTCAGATGTCCCACTCCTACAGGGAAATTGCCATTAAGACGGATAAAATTAGAAGTCATGTCTAAGTCCATCTCTCCTCTTCACCTCAAAATAGCTAGAAATGTGTTAAATAAAGGGGGAAAAAAAAGAAAGGGCAGAAAAGAATTCACAATAAAAGCCTCCCTGGAAAAAACAACAGGGAAGTGGAAGAAAAGAAGGAGCGAGGGTGGGAGAAAGCCCTACTCTTCCCCGTTAATTCCCCTCCATCAGAGAATTTATGGGTAGACAGGAACACAAACAGATACAGCAAGCCCATGGATTGGTTGTAATTTTCATTCCTGGAAGGAGTACTCAAATCATTCAGAGCACAAATCTATTGTGATACTGTGATAGTGGAGAAATACTCCCAAGGAATTCCCAATGTGATAAAAAAATACTAACGGATAAAAGAAGAATGCAAAATTTCCAGGAAATAAAGGAATAAAATAGAGGAATAAAACTGCAACAACACAGTTATAAAGGATCAATTAGGAAGGAATCTAGGAGTGGGGGGAGGCAGGAGGTGGGGGAGAGAAAGAAACATAAAAAGAAATTAAAGACTTCAATGAAGAATTCAAGACAAAGAAGAGAGCAGGTAATTTAGGTCAAACAATGGACAATCATGCTAAAACACCAAATTCTCTAAAGATAACCAACTTTTATAGTAACAAAGTGGACACCCATGGAAAAATGACCTAATGATTATATAGATGTAAAGGAATACTACTGTCATCAGAAAATGAATATGAAAAATTCAGATATGCCAGAGAACTATATGAAATAACGCAGAGTAAAGTATATGCACTATACACAACTATAATGATGTAAATAAAACAACACTGAAAAGGAGTCAGACACTAATCTTAATAACCACTCAGCCCAGAAAAGATGAAATAATACTTCCCTCATCTCCAAAAAGTAGCAAAATCATGGATATATAACATTACATTTGCCCTCAGATATGGGGCATGTTAGCTTTTTAAAAAAAATACTTCATCTTTTATTGTCATTTTAAACTTGGCAAACAACAACATGACCACTTCCAAACACGAAAAAAAGGAGAGGAATGCATATGAAACCTCCTATCTCCATTATATATAGCTTGCATTTCTTTTTACAATTATATAAGTTCAATAGATTGGTTGCAAAGCTGTCTTGTAGGTCTGTGGTTTCTTTTGAGATTCCACCTAGTATCTTGATTTTTTAAAAGGCTACAATAACTTTTCTATTTTTTTTAAATAGTTCAGTTTTAGATGCTCATTTTATCAGAATTCTTAAAGTATATCAAATTTATTTTTCTTTAAAATGATATATTCATTGTATAAATCATTCTCGTGATTCTCTTCACTTCAATGCATTAGTTCATTCAAGTCTTTCCAAGTTTGGCTGAATCTATTTCTCTCATCACTTCTTAAGGCTCAATATTCAATAATATCCATATACCACAATTTCTTCAACTATTCCGAAATGGATGGGCACTCACTAGTTCTTTGCTGTAAGTAAAAAGTTCTGCTATAAATATTTAAGTACATATAAGGTCTTTCCCTCTTTCTTTGATCCCTTTAAGGTATATACCAAGGGACAGTATCAGCAAGTCAAAATGCAAGCACAGTAACTTTTGGTTATGGTTACAAAATGCTTTCCAGAATGGCTAGACACAGCTCTACTAAAAGTATATTAGTGTGTCTAAGCCCTTCCAATATATCATTTTCCTTATCTGGAATCCTACAAGAGATGTGAGGTAGAACATTATATTTTATTATTTTGATTTGTGTGTCTTTATAAGTGATTTGGAGTTTTTCTTTCATATCATTTTTGGATGCCTGGATTTCTTTCTTTGAAAACTATACTGTTCCTAGCTTCTGACGATTTATTTATGGGGAATTGGCTCTTGTTCTCATATATCTGAAACAATTTCTTATATATATTAATAGAACTTTATTAAAAAAAACAAACAAAAAACAACTTTAAGATTTCTTTCCCAATGGCTTCATTTCTAACTTTAAGTGCATTAATTTTGTTTATGCAAAATCTATTCATGTTTATGTAATCAAAATTTCCATTGCATCTTGTTATCACTTCTATCTCTTGTTTGTTCATAAACTCTTCCCTCTATCATAATTGTGAAAGGCTATTTCTTTCCTTACTCCTCTAATTAGACACAGTGGAGAGAATAATTGAAGACTAATTAAAATTCTACCTCAAGACATTTCCTGTGTGACCCTGGGCAAATGGCTTAAAGTCTCTTAGTCTTAGTTTCCTCACCTATAAAATGGGAATAACTGCACAGGATTGTTGTGGGTGCATAAGTAAAATATTTTGCAAACTCAAAAGCAATATAAATGTGAAATTTATGATGTAACTTCTAGATCTCATATCCACTTATAGCTTACTGTAGTGTATGCTACATAATATGGGTCTAAACCTAATTTCTGCCAAACTGCTTCCGGTTTTCCCTAGCGATTTTTATTGAATAGCAAGCAAATCATCACCCCAATAATTGGTGCACTGGGGTTGATTTAATACTATGCAACTGTTAGTTTGCTTCTCAGTATGCTAGTTACCTAGTTTATTTCACTGATCACTATTCTATTTATTAACCAATACCAAATTTGATTTTGATAATTAACGCTTTGTAGTTAGAGATCTGATAATGCTAGGCCCATTCTTTACAACATTTTCTAAATTTCCCCTGAGATTCCTGATCTTTTGTTCCTACAAATTAATTAGTAGTTTTCTGATTCTATAAAGTAATTCTTTGGTAGCTTAATTGGTATGACACTGAAAGTGTCAGTTAACTTAGGTAGTACTGCTATTTTTATTATACTAGCACAGTCCAATCATTAGACAGTATTATCTCTCCATTTGGTGGTCTGTCATTTTTGTAAAATGTTTAGTAGATGTATTTATATAAGTTCTTACATCTGTCCTAGTAGTTGGACTTCAACTACTTTATATGATCTGTAGTTATTTTGAAATTTCTTTCTTCCCATTGAGTTTTGGTTGTACATTAGAGAAATGTGGATAATTTATGTGGATTTATTTTATATATTATTTTACTGAAGTTTTTAAAAATTAATTCTAATCTTTATTGTTTTCTAAGAAAACCATCTTATCTGCAAGCAGTGATCAATTTTTTTTCATGTCTTATGGCTGCACTTAGAGTACTATATTAAATAACAGTAATAATGAACCCTTTTGCTTTACCCCGATCTTATTGGAAAAGCTTCTAACATGTCTCTGTGGTTTTTATAAAGTGGTATTTACTACAGTAAGTAATGTTCCATTGATTTCTATGCTTTTCAGTATTACTAGAAATAGGTTATCATATTCTTTCAAAAAAAATTCTACATCTATACATATAATCATGTTATTTTTGTTGTTATTAATATGGCCATTTATGTTTATTTATAGTTTTCCTAATACTGAACCAAACCCACATTCCTAGAATACAATTTAATCATAGTGTATAATTTCCTAACATGCCACTCATCTTTTTGCTAATATTTAATACTTTTGCATCAATATTTATTAGTGATACTGGTCTACAGTTTTCTTTTTCTGCTTTGTTTCCTTTATTTAGGCATTAATACCATACTTGTTTCATGGCATATTAATTTTGAAAGTGTTTTATTTACTTCAAGAATTCAATGATGGTGGGGAGAGGGTATTACACATCAGGAAATTCCTAATATGTAAAAGCAAAAGGCATCAATAATATACAGAAGAAAGATCAACATATCTGGAACCCCAAAATGAAGATTTAAAAAAAAAACTATCAAAACAAAGCTTTTTTTAAAAAAGAAAGAGAACATCTGAGATCTCTACAAGCCAAAGCAACTTACTCTAAAGACAGTATTCTAGTGAAGATCAGAATCAATGATCTCTGAGAAATACATGGGAAAAAAAATTCTTGAACACAATAATTTAAGAAACCATATTAAAAGAAACGATCAAAAGTATAGGGAAAAAAGGAAAAGTATAAACATTAGAAATCAGAGATAATCAACAAAAAATTCCAAGGTCATCTCACACAGAAATATAATCAATCTTCAGAATTTCACCAATAGCTACCGAGAATTATCCTAGTGTACACCAAAGGAAGAGAGTCTGGACTATACATATGGCTATCCTCATCTACACTAAATGAAAAAAAATTGAACTACATTCTCAAAAAGAATACCTAGTTCTTATCTCCAATAACATAGCATGCAAAGCTAATATAACTCATCAATGAGAAAAGATTCATTTGTTCAAAAAAAGGCAAAGAATTTGGAAGGCAGTGTTTTTAGTGGATGGAGCACTGGGTACAAAGTCAAAAGGTTCTAGGTTCAGATTCCACCTGTGGACCTCTCTCCACAGCAATTAATTTCCTTCAGTGGTCCCTTCCAACTCCACAGAATCTATGATCCTAGAAAATTATTAACCATTCCCACTGAAGCCAGACATAGGGTCACCTGATATACAAATTAATCTTGACTATCTCATCAGCACCTCAAACTAAATACATCCAAAACTGAGCTAAATTACCTTTCACCAAAAAACATGTCTCTACCTCCCCTCGCCCCACCCTATCCCTGGCTTTATATTATTTGTCTTAATGACCTTCACCCAGTTTCCCACATTCAAGCTCTTGGTATTCTTTAATTCTTTACTTTCATTACTTCTCAGATGCAATTACTTAGCAAGTCTTATCATATTTACTTCGGCAACCTCTCCAAAATTCATCCCTTACTCTTTTCTTACTACAATAACCAAGTAAAGATACTCATTACATTTTGCCTGGATTATAATATACCTTCCTACCTCCATCCCTTTCCAAACTCAAAACCATCTTCTAAACTACTAGCAGATAAATTACTCCTTATGCATGTCTTATCCAAAAGCTGCAGTCTTTAAGGAAAAACAGTATACACATAATGGATAAAAAGCAATGGATTTGGAATTAGGAGACTCACATTTGATAATGTGACAAAGCCTCAGTATACTCATCTGTAAAATGGGAACAGTACTACTCGTACTACATAAATGTACCTTACTGTTCTGGTCACCAAAATCCTCTACCCAAAAATCTTTAGTGATTCACCACTGAATCAAATTTGTTGAACATTCAATGGTTCCCCACAGTGTGATAGAAAGGGTGCTAAAGTCAGATTTCCTGTTCCATTTATTTGCAAGTTCAACTGGGTAGAGGTAAGGAGAGGAGAAACGTTATAAGGTTGGGAAAGATGGCTCCTTTAAACTCTACAAGCCTGTTTCCCCTTTTGAAAAATTGTCTTCATGAACTTCACAAAATTATTG
Organism: Potorous gilbertii; assembly: GCA_028658325.1. Classification (NCBI taxonomy): domain Eukaryota; kingdom Metazoa; phylum Chordata; class Mammalia; order Diprotodontia; family Potoroidae; genus Potorous; species Potorous gilbertii. The sequence continues at coordinate 274,760,614 of CM053771.1, read as the reverse complement.
TTTAGAAAGTGCTTTGTAAACCTTAAATTGTTATGTAAATCTGAGTTCTTATTCAAGATCTTCTAGATTCAGAGTCACTTTTATCTTTCTATTTTTCCCACCCACTATTCACTTCCCTGCCATTAGTTTACATACTGGCCAAACTGTTCCCAGAAATATGCCCTGCATGTTCCCACCTCCTTAACATTAGTATGCTGCTCCCCACATCTAAAATATTCTCCTTCTCTCTCTTTTAAAATCTAACTCAAACACCACTTCCTCCTCAAAACCCTCCTTATGTCTCCAGATGAAAGCAGCTTTCCCCTTCCTGGAAGCTTTTCCAATACTCCATCCGGCACATCTCTAATGTATTATTTAGAATTAGAATTATTTCTATGTGCACCATACTCCCACCTATTATCAACCAAAAAAGGACCTGGGGCCTTCACACTAGAATATCCAACCACTACTGAAGCCTTTTCTCCCTGAAATATCCCACCTCCAGGCCTGCTCCTACTTCATCTGGAGCCTCCATTACATGAAGGTCTCAGGCCAGGCCAGGCTAGCCTTCCTTCCTTTCAGATTCTGATCCTGAATTCTGGACTTTATAAAAACCTCAGCTGCTGTCTCATTTTGGAATTTCCCAGGAGCCTTCTCATCTTGGAATATTCTTTCACCAGCCCCCTTATCCCATTGATGAATTCTAACTCAGGAGTGGCACTTGAGCTGCCCCTTCAAGATGGGTTGGATTTCAACAGGTGCAAAAGGGTAAAAGTGTCAAAGGAAATATGAAGTTAGGACATATAAGGCAGTTTTGTCCAGTATGTAGCTGAGTATAAGACGATGGACAGTATAAGAGGGGATAATAAAGGAAAGTAAATTCTAGACACCAGCCTAAAGAATTCTATTTTTTAGGCAATGAGACATTGCAGGATTTAGTCTGAGCTGTGCAATGAGGTAAACACAGCTGTGCATTAAGAAATTCTTCTTGTAGTAGTATATAAAAAGGACTGGAAAAGGCAAAAACTAGAGGCCAGAAACTGGTTTGGAGGCTATTTAAAAGAGAGAAAAACAAATAATGAAGGCTTCAACAATGGATTTGAGATATGATACAAAAATGTATACCCTTAATAGATTATCTTGGTAAGTTAAGTTACTTATCTTGGTATGTCTAGAGTTAGGAGGAACAGATCAAAGTTTTCTAATGCAAGTTTTCTCACAGCACTTAGTAACAGCACTGGATTTTTTTGTTGTTTTGGAGGGGGGCAGAATAACAAAGAAGAACTCGATAAATATTTGATAACATGATAAAATCTGGATAACTAAAAAAAGTAACTGAAGAAAAACAAAGCATCTAAAAATAGGAAATTTCTAAAAGGCAAAATGATTCAGAGAGGAAACTCAGCAAAGAAATGAGGATCTATTTGCTGTTCCTATGCCAGTCTAGAATGAAAACAAACTCTTTTTCCCTTTCTAAATAAGGGTATGAGACAGGGAATATGAACAGTCATTTTTCCCCCTATCACTGTACAATTCAGATCCAATCTTAAGGAAATCATGAAAACACACAAATCTATAAAAAAACCACGAAAATACAAATGGTTCATTTTGGAGGCAAAGCACATAGCTAGCTAGCATATTTCTTAATATGACCATTAAAATCATTAGCAGAACAGGACTAATTTCGTTAAAATTCATAAAGCAGCACAGTAGACCATGAAGAGTCAGAGCTTAAATTTCTCTTGATCCTGGACAAGTACCCTCACACTCTTGTGCTCTTAGGCAACTCTTTTAAGACCAAGAATGCTAAAAAACAGTATACCACTTGTTTTTGTAGAAGTTTGCTTAACTAAATCTCTAAACAACTAAGACATCAAAGTTTTAGGTAAAAACTTAAGCAAAAAACTTTTTAACATGCACTGAGATTCAGTGTACTTTCCAGTGGTATTTCTTATCTTACAAAATATCCCTTAGTTTTACTATAAGATTAAAATTAAAATGATTTAAGTTTCAACTCTAAAGTAACTTGGTAATAATATTATCAATAAGTTTTCAATTTGTGGCTTTAGGGGACACTTCAACACTTTCTGAATAAAATGAAAGATGTTTTTAAAATTGAAACAAAATTTTTTAAATGTTTCCTTAAAACTTCAAGAACTTTGTTTAGTAACATTTTCATCAAATATTTTTAACATTTGCTAGAGTGAGCAAAATCTAATAACTGAGAATCTCTAGATTAAGAGATAGAAGGCACTTTAGAGATCATTTATGACAACTCCTTTTATTTTCTCAAGAGAGCTTTGGGAAAAACTAAGTTGCTTGTCCAAGGTCACAAAGCTACTGACTAAGGCAAAAGAACTTGAACTCTGTTCTTTTCGATAAACATGGAGCAAAACCTCTAAATTCTTTCAACATAATTTCTTATGATAATGTAATTTTTCCTGAGGTTTATTAATCTGTTAGAATTTTTCTCATACCAGATTAGATAGATACTGTATAACAAGTTGTCATTTCTACTTCAAATAAGCACTGTACTAAGCTTAATCATTTGTTCAGCATGGACAGCACTTACAAATTCATAATAAAAGCTGGCCTGCATTTGGCTTTCAAAAGTCGGAAACATCCCTTCATGGATCTGAGAAAGTTCCACCAACCTCTTTGGGTCTTAGAAAGTTGTCTAAAGTAAAGATGAGTTAGGTGACTTTCTCATGAACAAGTTTACACACGTCTACCAAACAACTGGAAGGCAGGTTTTCCTCCCCCCAGGGACTTTATAAGTGGGTATCAGCAAAGTTCAACTCACACACTTGTCGAGCACTTACTTCATGTAAGACACAAAAAAAAAAAAAAAAAAAATTCGGGTTTGACTGATAAATCACCAATTCCCATTACATTTTTTTGCAAGCACAACCTGTACTTGTGAAGATGCAAAGATACGTAGGAATGGGTGCTATCTACTTACAATACTCTCCTCTGAAATAAAGAAAAATGTGTAAACTACTTCGAACCTTAGAACCCAAACTTCAACAGTAAACATGTTTCCTGGTTTAAACTTTCTCATTACCCACAAAAGTGATCCTTGTTTTATGGGTAGTTGGGAGACAAGTCTTCTGAAAACTTGCAAGTCGCTACAACAAAAACTCCATTAACACCCAAGTAAGATATTAGATTGATACAATAATCTTTAATTCTTGCAAATTTCTCAATCCCTCAAAGGGAGTGAAATTGTCCATTTCGGACATCCCAACTGAGGCCTGGAGGATCTACTCTACAAGCCGACCTCGGTCATCACCCCCAAATTATGGAGGGAAAACAACTTTTATTGCTTTCGCCTCCAGGTGGGTTGGAAAATAAGCCGGGACTGCGCCTTGGGCCCGGGCACGTTTTCGCAGCGGGACCACTTTTAGGGATGGGGAAGAACACAGCGGCAAAGAGAGGTTCGGGAGGCCCCCCTTCCTCCCGCCAAACGCCCCAAGCCCCCCCAACTCCCCTTCCTGCACACGCACACGGGCACACACGCACACATCCCCAATTTCCGCCCAAGCAAAACCCGACCCTGCCCTACCCCACCCCAAAGAACAAGAGGCCTCGGCCGCGGCCGACTGCAGAGCCTGGACGACCCCCAGACCCCCTCGGCCGCCGCGAGACGGGGTCATGTGACTCCGCGGCGGCAGCGGTTAAAGCACCGCAGAAACGCAGCCACCCCGCGCCCGCGCCCGCGCCCCGACACAACTCGAGGTCCACGGCCAGCGGGCTGCGTCCCGAGGGCCCAGGACGGGGAGCGGAGCGGACCGCGGCCGGGTTCCGGCGGCGGGCCCGCGCCAGTCACAAAGGTTTTGGGCTCCGGTCCCGCTCCAGCCCCCGGGTCGGGCCGGGCCGGGCCGGGGAAAGCGCGAGAGAAGAACATTTACGGCGGCAGAGGGAGACCGGGGAGCCCATGTTTCCGGGGTCCCCGCTGCGTCCACCGGAGAACTCCTCGACCACCCCCCTCCTCTCCCCTCCCCCCACGGCCGCCTCCCCCTGTCATGCCGCCACCCGTGCAGGCCCCGTCGCGGTCTCCCCTCCCCCGCCCGCTCCCCCGCTCCCGCTCGTTCGCTCGCTCCGCTCCCGGCCTCCATCTTGGATCGGCGCTTCCAGCCCCCGCCGCCGCCGCCGCAGCCGCCGCATTCCCCCTCTCTCCCGCCCCCCGCCGCCGCCGCCGCCCGCTCTCACCTCGGCTGCCCATCCCGGCGCCGCCGGCCGCCGACCCGGTTTTCCCTAAAAGTCTCCGGTGTGTTATTCCCGATGTGGGGGGGTTTCAGCGGGGTGGTCGCCGGGGGTTCGAGAGCGGGGGCCGCGCCTTCAGCGGAGCTGCAATCCTAACCCGCCATCTGGTGGCATTTTCCACACGCCAATGGCGCCGCTGCAGCCCCGAGGCCCGACCGCCCTCTGCTGGCCACCCGCGCCACAGCCTCACTGCCGGGTACGGCCGCGGAAAGGGTGGGCGGGCGGAGGGGGCCTTCGGGGCGCGAGGGGGGAGGCGGGGGAGGCGGTGACGGGAGCGCGTACGCGTCTCGTACGTTACAACGCACATGCGCCCCGCCACGGCGGGAAAAGCGACCAAACGCAGCGGTTCTTCTTCCCGCTCTTCCCCCCGCCTGGGGCCTCGGGCCTCTCGCGGGCAATCCCTCCCACCGCCCCCGGCGCTGATCCCCTGACTACAAGTTAGGGACGTTATTGACAACGCGTGAAAGGGCTGGGGAAGGGGAGGGGGGCGTAGGGAGCAGGCCCGGCGTCGTGACGTCAGCGCGCCCATAAAATCCGGCCAGCCATTTTCGGAGATTTCTGGGTTTGCAGCGAGGGGGCTCCTTTCCCCCACCCTCCTCCGACGCCGGGCTCCTCCCTGGCTAGCTGGCCGGCGGGCCCCGAGCGAGACCCCGCCTCTCGGCCTCGTCTGTTCCCCCTCCACCGCAACCCCGCCTTTTTCAGCTGCGGAGCGGAAATGGGGTGAAGCGGGCCCTGGGGTCCCGCACCAACTTCCCTCCTCCCGTCCCGGCACCCAGCGCTCCCCACGCCCGCTTTTGCCACCCCAACCCCGGAGCTAATCCCTCACCCCCGCCCCCGCCCTCGCCTCTGGGGTGGCGATGGAAAAGCCCCGGGAAAGAAAGGGTAAAAGTGAGGGTGAGGCTCGGCCGGCGCCTGGAGGCGTGGGGCTTCTGGGGAAGCAGATGCAGGATGCGGTGCGGGCTTGTGCAAGAGGAGGCAGCAGAGGCTAGAGAGTGAGCAGGAGCCTGGCCTGGAAGGCTGCCTGGCCGCGAGCCTGGGCCAGCGGGCGCCCTGCTTCCTTCTCGCTGCGACCCCGAGCTAAGCGTTAACGAGGCGCAGTCCGGGGGTCGTCAGTAAAATCTGCAGCGCCGCAAGGACAAAGCCAAGAGCTCGGATGGGAACCCCCGCCCCTGTTCTCTTACCAACACTTCGGTCCCTTCCACATCTTCTCCTAGGTCACTTTAGTAAACCTGCCCTTTCTCTGGGTGGTGACCTCTGTGTGGTCTCAACCACTCCCTCTCCTAGCCCTTCAAGCCCCCTTCTGACCGGCTTACTTCATGCTTAAAGCATTTCTAAAGCCCCACTCCTTTGCTATTATTAGTCCTCGACTCCTCCATCATCTGTTGTGTACAATACTGTGTCACCCCAGCCTTTTATACGTTCCTGGGTCAGGGCCCAAAATGTTGAAGTCATATTATCTCAATTGGATCTAGTAATCATAAAGCTTCAAAGTTTACTAAGTACTTGCTTCTGAACAACTCCAGCAAGGCAAAAATTTTTTGGCACTGACCTGTAATTCTATCCCTTTGGGGAATCTTGGAATGGAAACTACCCCACCATGAGTTGGCAGTTTATCTTTAACTTACAGTTTTAGAGTTGTCTGAGGGACTTCAAAGTTAAGTGACTTGCCCATGGTCACCTACACTAGCTGTGCTAGTGACAGGATTCAAACCTACACCTTCCTAAGACCAGCATGCTGCCTACTGCATATAACATAACTGTATACCATGCTGCCTATCACTGCAGGGATTATACACATTTTGCAGAGGAGGAAAAAGTCTCATAATGGATAACTATGTGTACTTCACAGTTGTTTGGGGCTCAAATGATAAAATGTCCATAAAACACTGTAATCCTTCTATCAAAGGACTATTTGCATAGGATTGTCATTATTCCTGGACAATGATTACTAAATGTCCTAGTGTGTACCTGAGGGGCAAGTTATTGAAACAAGAGAGATCCTTTTCTTTTTTTTTTTTTTTTGACATTGCCAGGGACAATTCAGTCTCTTCTTTTAAGTACTTAAAGGGAAGAGAAAGATTAGGAAGAAGGCTACATGTAGAGAAGCAGACATTTTGTATCATTTTGTATCAACTTCCCCTCAAATCCTTACCTTGCTACAGTAGAGACTTATTGTGCTTTTCCTCTTGGTTGAGGTCTGAGACTCTCTTCTTGGAACTGAGTTATCTCCAAATAGAACTAAGTCACTTTGTATTGTATATATTTTCTGATTTCCATTTTGCTATTGACTTGGATACAGGGATATATTTGCTATGTGTGTTCTTGTGGCATTAGCTTTGAGTGGGAAGAGAAATCAAGCCTTGGATATATAATGTGAGTTATTCCTTTCCCATTAAAGCACTGGGATCCAAAGCATAGCTTGAACATAAAAATTATTTTCCCTCTGCTAACAATAGTTAAGGAAGAAAATAAAGCTAATTCTAGTTCCCCTCTCTGAGGAAAACAAAGTGACCAGCCTCTGTCCCAAATCTAGCAAGAATCAGTTTCCCTTAGAGAAGGGTAGGGGGAGGAGATATCAATTAGTAGAAATATATCCTCTTGCTTCGATGCAAGCTACATCTAGACAGACCCATGTGGCTATACATAAGCTCCATGGGCAATCTGTATAATCCTACATCACCCTGCAGAGTTTAAAGCACTATATGATGCCCATTAAGTGATTTGCCCAAAGTGGTACAAATAGTTGGTATCATACCTGGGATTCACATCTTAGTCACTAGATCTCTCTCAACTTCAGTTTAGGAATAATAGCACCTACTTCCTAGGTTTGTAGTAAAAAAAAAAATAAATAAAGCTTAAAACACCATATAGCAGTAGCTGATATTTACATTGTGTTTTAAAATTGACCAGGCACTTTACATGTATCACCTTCCTGGAGCCTCACAATTCCAACGATTGGTGCTGTTATTAACCCCTCTTTACAGAAAAGGAAATTGAAGCCTAGGAAAGTTAATTTAATTGCCTAAGGTCATACAGGAAACAAGTGTTGTCAGAGACAAGATTTGAGAGCAGATTTTGCTGGACCCATTCCAAGTATACTCTTGATATTAATTCACTCTGGTGTGAAGTAAAAATATCAACATTTTATAAACCAGGAAACTGAGGCTCATCAAGTGCCTTGCTCAGGATTATAATAACTAATAAATATTGGAGCCATGATTCAAGTATAGATCTTCTAATTCCATAACCAAGCATATTTTGGACTTTGAATCAAAAAGACTGGTTGGAATCCTATTTTTCAGATATTTTATAGCTATAAGACCCTGAGCAAGGCACTTAACCTTCAACATATTTACCTATAAAATAGGTCTAATGCAAGTACCTACTTTACAAGATTATTGTGGGGATCAAACTTGCTCTTAGCACTTATCTGGGAAACTTAGTTTCAGCTCAACTCAGTTAACAATTACTAAGTGCCCATACTGTGGCAGGCACTGTGCTATGAGCTGAAGATAAAATAAGGAAAGTCCTTGCCCTCAGTGGGCTAACATTGTAATGGGAGAAGACCAAATACAAAAGGAGGATGAAGGGGAGGGAGGTCATCAGGGAATACTTGACTTGGGGTTATCCAGGTCCTTGAGGTCCAAACCAAATAGAGTTGCTGATGGAAAGTGGAGAGTTATTTAAACATTCTCTGAGCTGTGTCATCTCCATTTCAATACCAAATTAATGAGCGTTTAATAGTTATTTAAGGTTTGTAAAACATTCCACTTGCACTATCTCATTTTTCCTCACCACACTTGTAGCAGCACATACACCAGAAGGTGTTGCATAGAAAAATTAAATGGAGGAATTTTATGAAGAAACTGACAAAACAAGTGAACATGATTTGATATCTGATTATTTCAATGAAAAGATTGACATAGAAAGATGGGCGAGTGGGGCCAGTTTTTGGAATATATGGCTCAGGATTAAGAATCCCAAGAGATCTAAAATTCATAGACTGCTCAGAAGCTTCATGCTTATATAGCATGAATACTTTCCATAAGAAGAAAATTAGAAGGCACTAATTTAACAACATCACACACAAAGAAAACAAATCAACAGTGTTGTAATGGAACAAAATGTTACTTGTTGCTGGTGTGGAAATAATTTCAGAACTGGAAATGCATAATCTGGGGACTTTCCTGACCATCTCACCCACTAGTGCCAATGCCCCATACAAAATAATTGTATTAATATTGTGTATATTTCATATTAACTTATGCTGTATTTTCTCCCAGTCCTTCTTAAAATAATCATTGAGTAGAAATTTTCATTTTTTACTTTGTATATTCCCAGTGTCTGGCACATAATAGGTGTTTGGTTGCTTCCTTGCCAAGCTGAAGGATCCAAGGCCAACACCAGTCTAGAATGCAAAATCATTTATAAAACACTCCAGAGAAGAATGGTGGAAATTACGTAGTATTGCATCATTTAAAAAAGCACAAAAGTAGTAGAGATGAAAATAAGTCTACAGAAAACTCAGCATGAGTCTGAGCTAGATCATATTACCTCAGGAACATTCAAAGATAAAATTGACAGGAGAAAAAGGGAAACAACTGTTTTTACAAAAATCTGTTTTTCTCACTAATGAGAATACAAACTCTTTCATTTGAATTCATTGAGTCCACAGTGTACCAAATAAAAAAGCAAAAATGTCACTTAATGAAGTTGAAAAGAGTCATGACCAAGTGAAATACACAGAGGATATTTTTTTGCTGGAAATATCATCTCGAAGGATTTGAGGGATTGTTTTACAAAGTAACTCCTAGATAACAAAAGAAAACTTGTGGATAAATTAATTCCCCTTCCCTTCCCATCACCTTCACCAAATGATCAAAAGGACATTAATAATTATGAACTCATACAACTACTTTCTCATTATTATCAAAGCTTTACAAGAATAACCTAAAGACAGTCTTTAATTAAAGTTTTGGAAGGAAACAAACAATCTTTCATAAATGACTTTTCTACAGCTTGCCACATGTTTATAGTCACACGACTGAATGGTTCAAAGAATGCAAGATTCTACTTTATTTTCTGTTGATTATATAAAAGATTTCAATGCTGCAGCTTTCAAGATTCTCTTCCCACAAGGTATATCTCATGCGTATATGTTAAAGATCGTACTTTGATATCATTCCCCAATTGATAAATGGTCAAAGGATATGAACAGGAAGTTTTCAGAGGAAGAAATCAAAACTATCTATAGTCATATGAAAAAATGCTCTAAATCACTATTGATTAGAGAGATGCAAGTCAAAACAATTCTGAGATACCACATCACACCTATCAGATTGGCTAACATGACAAAACAGGATGATGATAAATGTGGGAGAAGATGTGGGAGAGTTGGAACACTAATTCATTGTTGGTGGAACTGTGAGCTGATCCGACCATTCTGGAGAGCAATTTGAAACTATGCCCAAAGGGCTACAAAAACATTCATAACCTTTAACCTAGCAATATAGCTTCTGGGACTCTACCCCAAAGATCATAGAAATGGAAAAGGGTCCCACATGTACAAAAATATTTATAGCAGCACTTTTTGTGGTGGCCAAAAACTGGAAATAAAAGGGATGCCCATCAATTGGGGAATGCCTGAATAAATTGTGGTGTATGAATGTAATGAAATACTATTGTGCTATAAGAAAAGATGAACAGGAGGACTTCAGAGAGGCCTGGAAAGACTTACAAGAACTGATGCTGAGTGAAAGGAGCAGAACTAGGAGAACTTTGTACACAGCAACAACCACAATGTGAGAGAATTTTTTCTGGTAGATTTAGAACTTCATTGCAGTGCAAGAACTTAAAAAATTCCCAATAGTCTCTTAAGGCAAAATGCCTTCCACATCCAGAGAAAAAACTATGGAATTCGATCACAGAATGTAGTAAATCATTTTGTATTATGTTTTGGTTTGTTTTATGATTTCTCCCATTCATTTTAATTCTTCTATGCAACATGACTAAGGTGAAAATGTATTTTTTAGGAATGTAAGTGTAGAACCTGTATAAAATTGTATGCCATCTCAGGGAGGGAGGGAGGTGGGAGGGGGCAAAAATCTAAGTTATATGGAAGTTATTGTAGAACACTGAAAACAAAATAATAAAAAGTAAAACAATTTAAAAAAGATTGTACTGATGTCTTGATAAATGCAACCACAGAGATGGTTTCTTTTAATAATTCTTTGTGTCAGGCAAGGAATAAAACAGAAAGATGTATGCATACCAAAAGTATTTGCCATTAGTATGGAGGATATCATATGTAAGTTTTAAATAAAAGATAGTGAGGTCTTGTAGATGTTATTGTTAATAGTATCAAGCCCCATAACAGATCCACAGTAACTCAAAGAGGAGCCTAACAAGCTGTACAAAAAAAAAAAAAAACAATTGAAAAAATACCTATAGAGAAGACAATAAGCAATTGGATACCTAATTCATCTACTCAGTCAAACAAATTAATACAACAATATTAACAATGCTTTGGGTCAGATGTGGCAGATAGATAGTGAGTTGGTCCAGAATTCATTTGGAGGAGGAGAGCAGCCTAGATTGTTTTTTGGAAATTGTGCAGTACATTTAACAATCCTAAGCTTCACTCTGGTGCATACATGGGAACATATTCACATATACACACACCTGTTTGTCACAAGTCTTTTTTCTGATAACGCTGCCCTATTGTGAATCTTAGAATATAATAATCCCAGAAGAATGAAAATTACAGGTCTCTCAAATGGTAGTATGAAAGCATATGCAAGCCTAAATAGACTACAATGATAATCCAAAGCCAAAAGGTGAACTCTGGTATATTCTCAAGAAATTGTATAACCAGAATATTTCCACAGCAAGAGAGAGGGATAACAGATAACTCAAGTAAGTATCCATGAAATGTTAAACAACATAGAAGAATGTCTTCAACACATTGAGTAGATCCCAAATGTTAGATCTGTTTCAATGGAGAGAATATCCACAATGATATCACACATTCTTTAAAATAATGGAAGTGTTGGAGTATTGTTATTAGAAAAAAAGACAGATAAAACAAGAGCTACTTTGGAAGTTTACTCACCATTTTTTTTCCACTGAAAAATTTGATCACAACTACAGAATTGTGTTTTATGACTGGATATGCTGTCAGATATCTGCTACGAGTCTAATATATTCAAAGTACAGTCCATCTTCTCTCTGGATAATATCAGAGTCTTCAGCAGAGTTTATTGAAGTCCCACTTCAAGAAATAAAAAAAAAAATTGGTATTTTAAATTTTCTGTAATATTAAATCAGTAATGTGATTGAAAGTTACACTGTAAAAATCATCTGTAAATATTCTATTGTCAGTTTTCATCCTTGATATTCTTGATATGATAAATAATTCTCATAAAGATTTTATAGGAATTAAAAAGTAGACACAGGGTTTAACAGTTGCTAACATCCTCCCAAATGCCTTGAAGGGGAGTATTAGTATGATCTATACTTTTTTAAAGTCATATATTATTTTGAAAATCCCCACAAACAAGGGATAGAGAGGATCACAAATGAAAAAAGGACAGTTTTAACTACATAAAATTAAAACCTGTTCCCAAAAATGAAATCAGTGCTGTTAAAATTAGAAGGGAAATAAGTAACTGGGGGTAAATCTTTGCAGGCTTTTGATTGAGTACAAGTTTTACAGAACAAATCCTTTGATTAAGGGGATTTGCTCTCTGAAGTTTGGATTCAGTCAAAGGGCCACACTTGAGGACCTAGAGGGTCACACGTTTCCTCGAGGCCGTAGGTTTCCTCCTCAGTTTTAGGTGCTTAGGACACAAATACAAAGAATGAAACACTTTCTACTTTCAAGGAGCTTACATTCTAATGAATGAGAGCATATAGGAGTGTGGGTATGTGTGTGTGTCTTGAATAGGCCCTGCAA
>CM053771.1:274704153-274747915 GCA_028658325.1 Potorous gilbertii | reverse complement strand
TTTCGGAGCCCAGAGACCTGAGTTCAAAACCTAACTTTGCTATTCACTTACTACCTTTATCATCTTGGAAAAGTCACTTCGTAACTCGTTATTAATAGGATGTGCCAAATTCATGTAGAATTACATATATACATATACACACACATATCAGTAAATATGTAATATATTGTCAGTCAACATCACATTTGAAAATGTATTAATATCTATGTTGGAAATGCACACAATTACTATATCATATGCATATTTGTGCAGAATTTTTATGGACCAGATGCGAATCTATAAAGTCAACACAAAACCTCTTATGGACAAATGTAAAGAGACTATCAAGAAACAATTCCCAAAACTACAAATAGTAAGCAAACATTTGAAGTGTTTGCCTTGTAAATTTATAAATGTAAAGTAAAAAAGGTATGAGGAAGCACCTTAAATACATTAAACTAGCAGACGGGGGGGTCAGGGAGAAAGAAGATCGCGTGTAATGACTAGAGGACTTAGAATATAAAGTGTTCTGGATATGAAGTCAGAGGACTCCTGGTTTAGGTTTAAATCCTAACTCAGCCCTTTACAACCTGTGTGACCTTGGGCAAGTCCCTTCATCTCTCTAATTGAAGGGGTTGCTACAAATGAATTCTAAGCTCCATTCCAGCTCTAAATCTGATTCTATAAATGCATTATGCAATGCAAAGTAGGGTCATCTCTCTGGAAAACAATTGCACATATCCAATAAGAGCCATAACATAGGTCATACCATCAACATGCTATTCTCAGTTTTGCAAAAATACCCCAATGAAGCAATTGAAAAGAAAAAGATCATTTGTGTAAAAATCTGAATGGATGATAGGGGCAAACTAGAAAACACTCCAGCTTCCATTTGGCCAGTAGTTTAGCTTTCTAGAGACCTCACTACATCAATATCATGGAGTGTTCTGTTACCATAAAGGATGATAGACATAAAGAACGCATAGCAACATGAAAAAAGTACGTATAAAATCATAGAAAATTGAGAAAGTAAAACTATTGGCAACTGGACACAATGATTACAACTATATAAAAAAATGCTTATACATATATGCATATTATTTAATAATGAGTACAAAAGACTATAAAGGGAATTATTGATAAATTACCATGGATACCTATATATTTGAATATATTTAATAAAATTGAATAAACACTAAAGAAAAGATTTTGTTGGAGAAAAATGTAGTAAATCTATAAACTATAGGGGGCAGTCACATCACATCAGTATTCAAAATGAGTACTTTACACAGCTCAGCAGAAAAGTCCTCAAAAGTTGTGGGAGGCTCAGAGAGGTAGTGATTTGTACATGGTAGTACAGCTAAATAATAACTCGAATCTTCCCACTTCCAAGTCCAGATCATTTATCTTCTACATGATGCCATCTCTCTCTTCACTGTCAGTAGAGCAAATAAAAAACAAAACAAACGAAAATCAAAACCCCTCGATTCTGAGCTAAAACAATCATGGAATGTATTGTTTTCTTATTAACTCATTGTTTTAATCTTTTATTATGCAAAACTGTGAGTTCGGTTTTATAATACAGAAATCATAATGAGGCTGAGTCTGATTAACAGTTTCTAAAGGTAAAGAGTTAGTTAAAAATTATTCCCAAAACAAGTACAGACAAGAATTGATTCAGGAAATACCATCAGCGGATGAGCCTTTCAAGAAAAACAAAACTGGAGAGTGATGACTCAGTTGGTGCATGATAAACCTGGCCTCATCTGGTTTAATTAAAGGAAACCACACAAGATAGAAAGTGCTACCTGCCACTATTGCTTCATTAACTTGTCATAGCTTACTAAAAAATACTTTCTTATAGAATAAAATTAATTGGCTCTTCAAATTTTAATGTCATCCTCAACTCCTCACTCTAACTCACATTACATATGTGATCAGTTACCAAATCTCATCTATAACCTCTCTCACACATTCACTCTTCTCTACTTACACCATCACCATCCTAATTTAGACCCTCCATGAGTCTCTCTTGGAATATTACGAGTCTTTCCCCATGCCAATCCATCTTTCACACAGTCACCAAAGTGATTTTTCTTAAGTACTTCTTAAGTCACTATCTTAAAATTCCACTCACTTTTGGGATCAGATATAAAGTCCTTAGTTTGGCATTTAAATTTCTTCACAACTGCCACCCCTACCCTAGTCTTCTTACACATTTCTGCCCTCTGGGCACTCTGAAATCTAGCCATGCTCGCTGCTCCACACATTTTCCAGTTTCCCATTTCCCATGCAACTATCTCAATTCTTCTTCTCCTATGCCCATCCATGCCTATGCAATGACTGTCCCTCATGCTTAGAATACATTACCTGCTCACCTCTGTCTCTTGAAATCCCTGAAATATCCAGCTCAAGTTTCACCTTTTATAGGAAGTCTTTTCTGATCCCCCAGCTTCTAGAGCCCTCCCTCCCAAAATTACCATGTATTTATTTTGTATGTGTGTGCATTTATATATTTACATATGAAATTATATAAATCTTACTTAAGAGTGTATGTGTACACATTTATTGTACATGTTTATGTACGTACATATATGTACATATACTTATGTAACCTTATGTAAAGATATAGTTTGCAATTGAACATTGTATGAAACAAAAATATGCTTCTTGCTTCTGGTCAGTCACAAGTGCAGACTCGCACTGGAGTATGTTAGGAATGAAGAGACCCTTGACTGCTCTGTCCATGAATAGGCACTGATGGAACTCAGGACTTTAAATGATAAAGCAGTCCCATTATTGGACGCTAACTTGATGGAATCAGCCAAATGTCATCCGTTAGAGTCTTTAGGGAATCCTTCTCTATGGACTTTGTATTGGACTCATTGTATATTAATTAGAGGACCATCAAATCAAGTTTTCTCTGTTGTTGCGAAAAGTAATTTGTCAAGATGAGAGACCCTTTGTTGGATAATAATTTTTAGAAATAACTTTTTACTTTAATAAACATATTGGGACCAAAAAGATGACTCACAGGGTAAATGCAGGGCCTGGAGTCAAGACCTGAGTTCTAGTCTGGCCTTAGACACTTACTAGCTAGGTGACCCTGGCAACTCATTAATCCCTGTTTGCCTCAATTTCCTCATCTGCAAAATGAGCTGAAGAAGGAAAAGGCAAACCACTCCAGTATCTTTGCCAAGAAAGCCCCAAATGGGGTCAGAAGAGTCAGACACAACTGAAAAACAACTGAATTGAAATGAAACATATTGAAATTTGTATTCTCTATATTTTTAGTTAATTCTAAGAATGTAGTCTACGTAAAATATCATTTGCAAAAGCCTTCTTTTTTTCTCAAATTTTCATCAAAAATGGCCTTAATCTATTTATAAATTGTTTTCTTCAAGACTTTGAAGAGATGAGAAACTAAGCATATGCATTAATAATAAAATAACCAGAATTTCTATAGTGTTTTAAGGTTTGCAAAGCACTTCATAAATACCATTTTAGCAGACAGAGAATAAATGACTTGCCCAGGGTCACAGTGTGAGGCCAGCTTTAAACTCAGATCCTCCTGACTCCAAGGTTCTCTATCCTAGATAAAGTCTTCTTAATGCCCTCTTCTAAATTTATGTTAAGTAATAAACAAATAATATGATTTTCCCTGTCTGGAATCATAGAATGTCATGGACAGAAATCTCCTTAAACATTATCTATTCTAGCTCCCAAGATTTACAAATAAGGAAGATGAGGCCCAGGGAATTCCAGTAGTTCTGGTCCCAGAGACACATAATGAGCAAGTAGTAGAACTAGACCTATAACTTAGGACTCCTCTTTCCTAGCCCAGTGATCTTTCCTATACATGTCAGATTTGTTATGAGAATATTGTGAGATTTGCATGAATTGATTTAGAAGCTATTCATTGCCATGCCTACTTAAAATAGTAAATCAATTCAACAAGTATCTGTTGAGCATCTTAAAGCATTGTTGAGGAATAGAAAGGTCAAGGAAACAAGACCCGGGTTCAAGTGTCACATCTGACATTTACTAGCTGTGTGACCCTGAAGGGATAATAAGTCACTTAATCTTTCTGAATCTTAGACAACTCTCAAAAACCCTAAACTATATATTTTTCTGCTTTGGTGGAAGGCATTCCCACACCCAGGAAATCACAGATTAACAGCTCAAAATAATAGGAGAGATGCTGCAAGGCCACCAATTATCATTAAATAAATTATGAGCATAATAGCTAACTGCCATGTAAGTTTAGATGAAGACAAGCACTTCAAGATGGTGTGGTCAAATAAAGCTTTAAGAAGGAGATGAGCCTTGGGCCTTGAAGGGTTGGTGGGATTTGAAAAGTAAGTGGACCATGAAGGCAGTATGAACAAAATGGAAAAGCATTTGGGGGTATGCGTGGGGGTGTCTGTGTGTGTCTGTGTACGCATATGTGTTTTGAAGGGAGAGGGGATTATAGAGTAATAAGTTTTTCAGAAGCTAAGAAACTTGATGTGAGTAACCAGAGAGCTAAAGATTGGGGGTAAGAAGTAAGAGGGCCCTAGATCCAAGGCTAAGAAGTTTGCACTGTATCCTGTTGGCAGTAGGTAGCAACGGAGGGTTTTTGAACAGGGAAAAATGGTGCCTTAGGAAGGTTCATTTAGCAGTCGGCAAATCAGCTCTGATAAATCTTCAAATTCCTGACTCTTTTCCTGTTTCCATCTCTCCACAGATGTCCTTGTCTCAAAATCTACAAAGACTCAAGTCATTTGATTGTGAGTTTCTTCAAGTCCTCTGGTCCATGACATTAAACCTCACCCTTTCCAGACCTGTTCTTCTCTTCTTCCCTTTGTTCTCAGAAAATAAGGTGACCCTTCTCTTTATGTAGACTAATTCCCTCTCATCCCCGACACACACACACACACACACACACACACACACACACACACACACACACACACATACTTATGTCCTTAAATTTCTTATTCCATCATTGCATCTTTAATACCTTGAGGAATACACTATGCCCAGTAGAACCTTAATAAAAGATTTTTTGCTTATTTGTTTGTTCTTTTTTTTTTTTTATACAACATAGGTGTCTTAGAAATGCAATGGTTTCAGAAATGCAAATTGAGTTCACTTAAAGTTTTCTACACCTAACACATTTTTTTCCAACAAATACTCTCCATTCATTCTCAAAAACAGTAATAATAAACAATTCTATCCAATTAATGCAATGGATTGAAATACTGTTTTAGTAGCAAGAAAATTCAGAGTATTTTTACCATTCCTCTTGGGCAGGGTGCCTGAGTTTTCATTCAGCACAATACCAGATGAACTGCAATAAGTCATACTGAAATTAATGTGACTAAGCATTGGTTAAAATGAATTGAATTGATCTGGGCATGACAAGCCAATAGTATTAGGGGGAGAGAAACATGAGAGGCCTGGAAGAAAGCTATTGAAGTGGTTCTGGGAGCAAACACCCCATCCCTGAAATCTCAACTGGGGTTCTCTGGAGTGGAGGATCAAGGCATGTCCTTTTGCTCTCTCAAACCCAGTGCCAGATGACTCAAATAGCTTTACCTTTACCCTTTTCTATACTTCATTTGTCACAGGGACTGGGCTGTAGAATGATTCATACCGGAAGCTGAGGGAAACTTGTCAGGGACAGATAGAGTTAACTATGTACCCCCAAACAGGTGCGTGGGAGTAATCACACCATGCTCAGTCATATACCTTAGCAGGAGCTTGAGCTAGCAGCACAGAAAAGGGGTGATGGTAAGACTCTTTTGAAGTGAATGGTTACTGCCCTATCAACAGCACTTAGCACCATACTTTATACATAGTAGGTGCTTGATAAATGTTTATTGATAGACTGACTGATGGATTGCACTGGAGACTACACAACAGCAGGGGAGGCTGCACCAAAATTGAGGGAACCCAAAAAGCACCAATTGTTTGGGTGTATTTCCGTTGCTTGAATAGGCACTTGTCGTTGCAGTTAAACCACAACATCTGTGCTGGGGTCAACAAGGAGAGAGTGCTAAATTCTCAAATGTTAGCTATGTTTTCTCTCTACTGTATTTTTCTAATATAAAAATGCACTATCCCAGGACACAGCACAAATTCACTGACTAAGTAAGTTAGAAGGGGGCTTTTGGAGTCTTCTGGTCAACTCATTCTTGAGTAAGAATCCTATCTACATGTTATAACATCTTCTTTTTACATATTATAATTTGCTCTGGGGGTGGGAATTCCCACACCCAGGAAATCATGACAGCCCAAGGTAACAGAAGGGATGTCAAAAGGCCTACCTTTATCCAGGGGTGTGTTAAACCATCTGGAACCCCTTGTTAAATTTTTGTTGTTGTTGCCAGGTCATATCAGTTTTATCTGACTGATACTGTTATGACCCCATTTGGGGTTTTCTTGGCAAAGATACTGGAGTAGTTTACCATTTCCTTCTCCAAATCATTTTACTGAGGAAACTGAGGCAGAGTTAAATGACTTGCCCACAGTCACACAACTAGTGTCTGAGTCCAGATTTGAACTCATAAAGATGAGTCTACCTGATTCCAAGCCCAGTGCTCTATACAATTCGCCACCTAGCTGTCATTAAATTTTTAGCATACACATTTATACCTCAGATATCAAGCTACTACATCTTTTTTGTTTTTTGCCCATACGTTCCCAAAGTGGGCAATACTGACCCCTGGGGGGGCCTCTGGAATGATAGGAGGTAATAGTACCTGCAGGTGCGATTGGGGGGCATTGAATAAAAATAAGAGAGCAGGGAAAGCAAAAGAAGACAAAAAACTTTTGAAAACCACTCGTACATGTTTCATCTGTTGTGTAACAGAGTTAAAGTTGTAGTAATTACATTGTTTTCCAAATAAACACACAAAATGCAAGTTATAACCAATCAGGTCTTAACAAGCAAGTGTTGACAGGGGAGCATGTTGTGCATTGTCAGAGTCTAGCATGATCAGCAAGAATATGTGCAATTACTTGTTTGCAATAAAAGAAGGGATACATGATTATGACAATGTGCCATCAAAATTTCAGTGCAGGAAAAATACACAAATTTACAATAAATTATTAAATATAAGATATGTCATTTAAAAAAATATATATATCATATTTTTTTGAAATGATAGAAATTAAAAAGAAAACATTAAAGGGTTAAAGAAAGTAGATTTCCAAGAGGGGACTGAGTAAATTTATTTTAAAGAGAGTGATAGGCCAAATAGTTTTGGGAACTTCTGTTAACAAAGTATTAATCATAAAGCATGTGTCTATACACTCCTTTTCCTTTTCGTCTAGTTATGAAACATTTAGCAGCACACCCCAGAACTATTCTCAGGGGTGAGATAGAAGGCTCAAGAAATGAAGTCATCGCCAGATTGAAGTCCTGGTGCTCTAGGACAACAGTAACGACTGGCGTTGGTTTGCAAAGTGCTTTCCATCCACAATCTCTCATTGGAGCCTTATAACATCCCTGCCTTTACCTACTCTAAGGGCCTCTGGTAAGACAGCTCTGTCATCTTCCAAAAGCCCATTCTACTTTTAGGTTACTCCCATTGTTTTTTCCTTATACCAAGATCTCAGTGGGCTTCCCTCTCACAGTTGTTGTTTGTCCTTTAGATCTGAAGAAGGATCATGACTTGCAAGTGAATTGGATTTAAGTGAGAGGCAGGGCCATGCAAAGTCACCAGCCTCACTTTCTGCTCCAGGCATCTGGCGCAGCGGCCAGACGTGCATCAGGAGCACTGGACATAACCCAGCTCCCCTCTCTGTAGGTCTTCAAGCAAAAGACTAGATGATCTTTTATCAGGTACATTATAGAGGAGGTTACTTTCCAACTTGTCCCCATATGATGACTGAAATCCCTTCCAATTCAGAGACTCTGTGATTCTGTAAAGACTAAATTTGCTTCTTGAAAACTATCTTCCTACTTCAACCCTCTGGGACCTAATGAAAAGTATTCTAACCCTTCTTTCATCGGAGAACCATCCAATACTTAAAGACCATCATCATGCACCACTAACTCTCCCCTCCCTTTGCATCGTTTTTCTTCCAGAATAAATATCCCCAATTCCTTCAACTAGTCCTTATATGGCGTAATGCCAAGGCTCTTTATCATCTTTTCTGCCCTCTTCTGGACATTCTGAATTAGCGCCCTTAGCTGAGGAGGCCTGAACCATTGACTATAATGAATTAAACTCATTTCTTATACTTTCATCTATGAGTTTTCTAAGTGCAATTCCTAAAATAATTTATTTAAAAGTTATTTCATTTGTATAAATTTAATTTTAAATGTTTTATTGGTACCTGGATGTTTGCTGGGGTTCCCAGGAAATAACACTGCCTGCCTTTCGTACATGTTTTTCTCTATAACAAAAATGGGATAAAACTTGGATGTGTGATTTCATTAGCACAGGACATTCCCAAGGGAAGGCACTTCCTCTTACCAGTGAAGACCATCATTTTCTCTGCGACTTACAGTCTTAAAGAGTTGGTGATACAGAGGTATCAAACTCAAGTAGAAATTGATCATGAGGAGTCACATTGATTTAGAAAATGGTGCCACCCTGCCTCTCTCCCAATAGAATATGTTATTTTCCACTTGAGTAATTACATGGGTTCTTGATTTCATCAATATGGTTGTTCTTTCCAATTATACAGATTTTAATCCCTCACCCCTTCTCATTTTGTGTACTTCTTAACCACGTATTTCCACAAATCCTTCATTGGGTGAGTTCCACTCAATATAGGGGAGCCCTTCATCTGTTTCTCTAATTATCTCTGGGATACCAACATGGTACTCAGCCTGTCAATGTGTTGGCTTTCATTCTTGCTACCACTTGACCAGCCCATCTCCATTTCTGATAAAATAATAACACCATTTATGTAGCTAGAACCTACTATGTACCAGGCATGGTACAAAGAACTTTACAAATACTATCTCATTTGATCCTCAAAACAACGATAGAGGGTAGGCACTAATTTGTTCCTTAGTTTACAATTGAGGAAACTGAGGCAAACAGAGGTTAAATGACTTGTCCTAGGTCACATAGTATGTGTCTGAGGTTGAATTTAAAGTCGTCTTCCTGATCACTTTTCACATGTAAGCCCTGCTCTATTACTTATAATATGTTGCAACCTGCTTACATCTACTTACATATGCAACTAAGTGGGTTTTTTTCTTCATTACCTGTTGGGTTACTTCTAAATGGCATTCTTTCAGAGTTAATGGTGTTTTGTGAGCCTCAACAGCATAGTATCACCCGAAGAAAAATAGTGTTAGAAGATATGAGAGCTTTTGTGGTTACAAACAGTTTGGTATCCTTAGAAGAAAGTGCCACACAATTTCCCAAATGTGATCCAGCCTAATCTTTGCCTAGTATTCCATCTACTGAAAAGTTTTACTTCTTAGTAGAGCAAAAACTCTAATTTCTGCAACATCACACTGTCTACAAAACTGTCTGCATAGCAGTGCAAAAAGTAAATAATTCAAGTATTTATTAAGTATCCAGGTGTTGGGGACTCTCCATATGTCATAAATGTTTAAATGCTATTAAAAGTAAATCAATAAAACTACCTATTATAAGTTCTTCAAAGAAGAGAAAATATAATGCAAGCAAACATTGAGAAGAAAAATAATTCAGACTTCCATCCATCCAACAAACATTTATTAAGTGCATTCTGTGTGTAGATCCCTGCTCTGGGTGAAGAAAGGTAGAAAAATGTAAACAAGATGTGATTCCTACCCTCAATGAGGGCAGAAAAATGTCCCTGTGACAGATAGAAGAACAAGAACATTGGACCCTTTACTGGACACTTCTCAATGTTCCACCTTTACCAGGACCTGTTTTCATTTCAAAAAGGTCCTTCCAAATTATTCTCTCAGTTTTAAGGCACCCACAATAGTGGCAATCACTATTCCCTTTTCAATGAAAAGAAGTTGATTAGAAATTAATAAACTGTGACCAACATGTTTCAATACCTGAAAAGACCAAACAAATGTCAATATATCCACAGTAACCACTCAAACAGCTCCTGTATTGGTCAGGGGTAGGGAATATGTATGAAAGGACACAACTCTCCAGGGCTCATGATAAGAGTGTTTATGAAGCTAGTAAGTAGAAGATCCCTTTGCCAATTTTTGCTTGGCTAGCATGAACGTCAACTTAGTATGCCAGAAGGCTGTTTCATAAAATCATATAGTCATACAGTTAAAACCCATCATTTTGCAGATGAGGAAACTGAGGCCCAGAGAATGAAAGTGACTTGCCCATATTCACATAATTTGTTAACAGCAGAACTGAGACTAGAGCCTAGATCTAAAAATTTCTAGTCCAACGAACCTTCTGTGATACCAGGATATCTCTGATAAGGGTTTTCCTGAAGCTATTTCTGCCTACCAGCTAGTTCCAGGCAAATAGACCACAGATTATCTACCCTTGGCTCTCGTTGCCTTTTCTAAGAGTGAAGTCTTCCTCTCTGGCTGCTCCTGGCATCTGGTTGATCTGTATTTCATCCAGTCCTCTATAAAGCTTCTTGAATCCATGAACGGAAGAGTTCTTCTGGATACATCACCCTTGCAACGATGTCACAGTATTCGATGTCTTCCTTTTTACAGCTTATTAACTTCTGGGGTGAATCTGTTATTTTCTGGAAGGGAAAACATTTTCAAGTGAACATTCATTAGCATTAATGAATTTTCCTACAGAATGAAGTCCCAACTGTATCATTAGCTGTGGGTAATCCTCAATCAGGAAGAGCCCTAAAATTGGGGGTCCCCCAAAAGGTCTGTAATGATCTAACTAATCTTCATGGCTTACCTGGTTTATCTCTAAACTTCTTTCTGCCATCATGACTCCTTTCCTACTTCAGTGACTTGGACTGTCACAATTATTCCCTTCCCCCCTCCTCAAGCCCACACTGTCAATCATAAAACTGAGAAAATCAAAACTAGACCCATGTGAAATCTGGACCCTAGAGGTCATCTATTCCAATTCCCACATTTTGCACATAAACGAACTCAAACCCAGAAATGGGAATGACTTGTCCAAGGCCATATTGCTAGGAAGTAGTCAAGATGGGGATTGAACCCAGGACTTCATAACTTTAAGACTAGAACTGTTTCTACTATAACACAACTATTTCCCCATGCTTAGAGGTTCTTTTCCTCCCAATTAAGAAAATATTGGAGAAACCTAGACTAGATCATCCCATCTCAATTTTATCAGCAATTTCCACATGCTAACAGTCAAATCTTTAACTAGAAAAAAAACTAAAAAAATTAACTGACTTGAATTTCTTCTCTCTATATTACCCAGATCTACCCTGCTGTGGACATGATTATGAGGAATCAAGAATTAATTGTATTGCATGACTGCACATGTATAACCTATATCAAATTGCTTCCTTTCTCAATGAGGGGGAAGGGAAGAAGGAAGGAGAGAATTTGGAACCCAAAATTTTTAAAAATGAACATTGAAAGTTGTTTTTATAAGTAACTGGAAAAAATTAAAATGTTATAGTATTTTATTTTTCCAAATTATATTTAAAGACAATTTTTAGCATTCATTTGGACAAGATTTTGAGGTCCAAACTTTTCTCCTTCCTTCCCTCCCCTCCCTTCTTTCTAAAATGGCAAGCAATTTGATATAGGCCAAATAAAATATTTTAAGAGTTAAACATCTACTTTTCAGACACAAATACACAAATTTATCAGCCTACAAGTAGGCTGCTTCATTCTATTTCCAGATGCCCTAGATAATACTGCACAAAGAATAAAATGGACAATGCCTACTTTAAAAATTTTTTCAAATCGAGGGAATGCCAATCAATTGGAGAATGGCTGAACAAGTTGTGATTTATGAATGTAATGAAATACTATGGTGCTATAAGAAATGACAAAAAGAAGGACTTCCAAAAAGCCTGGAGAGACTTATATGAATTGATGCTAAGTGACTAAGTGAAAGGAGCAGAACCAGGAGAACATTATACACAGTAACAGACACAGGGTGGGGGACTGTTTCTGATAGACTTAGCCTTTCACAGCAGTGCAAGGACCTAAAACATTACCAAAGGATTCTTGAGGCAAAATGCCATCTACATCCAGAGAAAGAACTGTGGAATTGGAACATAGAATGAACAGACTATTTTCTCTTGTATTATGCTTTGGTTTGGTTTGGTTTTTCTCGTGATTTCTCCCATTCGTTTTAATTCTTCTATGCAAGTTGACTAATGTGAAAATGTGTTTAATAAGAATGTATGTATGGAACTCATATAAGATTTCATGCCATCTTGGAGAGAGAGGGAGCAGAGGGAGAAAATTTTAAACTTATGGAAGTGATTGTTGAAAACTGAAAACAAATAAATTAGTTTTTAAAAATCTTCATCCCTATTGTCTTCACCTTTCATTACTTATCATTAGAGGTAGATGGGTAGTACCATGGATAGAGTACTGGGCCAGGAGTGAGGAACACCTGAGCTCAAATTCACCTCTGATATTTACTAGTCATAAGACACTTGGTAAGACATTTAACCTCTATTTGCCTCAATTTACTCAACTGTAAAAGAAGATAATACTAGCACCCACCTCCCAGGATTGTGTGAGCATCAAATGAGATAATATTTGTAAAGTGGTCAGTACAACACTTGACCCTTAATAACCATTTAAGGAATACTTGTTACCTTTACCTCCTTTTATTCTTATTAACCCTGGCATGGGCCAAGATTCAAGCACTTCCTATAACCATAAAGTGAAACCATTACACACATTGGTGTTATCCAATCATGCCCTTGTACCTAGAGTATCAATCACACTGTTGCTACTCAGATCAGATACCAAGAATCACACACCATCTGGCTCTGCTTTAGTTATCAGTCAAATAGAACTAGATGCTGATAAACAGTGCTCAGTACCGATTCACTCAAAATCAGTAAGTCATTCCATCAACAAATATTTATGAAGTACTCACTTTGCACCTGCTACTGTGCTAAGCAAAAGGGATACACCAAAAAGGCAAAAGACAGGCCCTGCTCTCAAGAAACTCACAATCTAATGGGAGATACCACATGCAAACAGCTATGCACAAACAAGATAGGGACAGGCTAAGTTGGAGGTAGATTTCAGTGGGAAGGCAATAGCATTAAAGGGGAATTGGAAAAGTCTTTTTGCACAAAGTAGACTTTTAGTT
Organism: Potorous gilbertii; assembly: GCA_028658325.1. Classification (NCBI taxonomy): domain Eukaryota; kingdom Metazoa; phylum Chordata; class Mammalia; order Diprotodontia; family Potoroidae; genus Potorous; species Potorous gilbertii. The sequence goes on along the minus strand of CM053771.1, from coordinate 274,734,728 downwards.
GGAACCTGAAAAAAGTCAGGACATTCAAGAGATGGAGATGAGGAAGGAGAATATTGAAGGCACAGAGGATAACCAATGAAAATAGGTAGTCAGGAGATGGAGTGTGTTCTTCTAGCATCCGTAAGAAGGCCAGTGTCACTGGCTAGCAAATTACATGAAGAAGAGAAAGAAGAGTGGGTAAGGTCTAAGAAACCTGGAAAGGTGGTAAGAGGGAAGAGTCGAGTTATGAAATCACAAGATGTTAACACTAGAAGGGATCTTAGAAAACTGCTACCTCAAATTCCATTTTACAGGTGAGGAAACAGATCCAGAAAGATAAAGAAACATCCATGGGTAGTAAGTAGAAGAGCTGGGATTTGAACCCATGTCCTTTAGATTCAAGACCAGGGCCCTTTCTGCTGTACCCCACATTCTCCCACTCCTGCTAGTAAATGGAATACAATGGAAAGAACATTCAGGTAAGTCTTTCCACCTTTAAAGACCTGTTTCTTCCTTTGTCACAGGAGTGGTTTTAGACTAGATGTTCCCAAAGCTTCTTTCTAACCCCAACAATCTTAGCCTGAAACAAAATTTCAGCTCATCGGCAGCTACCTAGATACTTGAATTACTGCTCTCTGATTATTTTAAATACTAGGGAGAGAATGAAATAAACCGAAAGGGAGCTTCTTTATAAACTCTAATGTTCCATTCATCCAAGTGCCAAGCAATTTGCAATCATTCAAACAAAGCAAGACAAGAGGGAATAATCAAGATCCCACAGTCTCACCAGCCACAATCAAACAGGAAAAAATCCTAACAAATAACAAAATAATTTTCCTCCAAGTGAAAGAAAAGAAAGATAAGAAATAGTATCATGCCATCATATCATTATCTAGCATCAGATAACATGGAGTCCCACAAACATCTTGTTTTCTCCCTACTGTCTGTGCATGTGCAGGCTGACTGTCATAATATACATATGTGGCCCAAGCATATGTTCCAGATGAAACCTAGTCCCTGCCCCATTGTAAAGAAAAATAAGTAAATACATAAATACCAATGTGTCCGGAAGGACAGCCACAGGGCAGCAAGAGTACCGAAGCAACTGACTCGTTTTCCAGATGAACAGAGGCAGACCCACCAGAAACAGTATAAAACCAGCCGAGGAGACCAGGACAATAGTCTGCATCGGGGATTCGTCTAGAAACAAAGTAACAAAAGACGGGTTTATCGGAGCTTACTGAAGACAGGTCTTGTTCCAATTTTAGAACATCCTACAATTTAAGCAACAACAGTAGCAACTAAGACTGCTGGTGAAGGCCAGCTTTATTCATGAGTAGGGCAGACAATTACATTTATATAGTACAAATTAAGATGTTACCTTGACAAGTTCCATCATTCACATCATTCCTTTGAGTTAAGGAAGAGTTTACAAGGGGCAGCTAGATGACTCAGTAGAGTACCAAATTCAATCAGTCAAAACTTTGGGTCAGGAAGACTCCTCTTCCTGAGTTCAAATATGGTAGCTGACAGTTATTAGCCATGTGACCCTGGGTAAGTCACTTTACTCCACCTCAGTTTCCTCATTTGTCAAATGAACTGTAAAAGGAAATCTCAAACCACTCCAGATGTTTGTCAAGAACACACCAATAGGGGTCACAAAGAATTGGACACGACTGAACAAGTAGTCCACAGAAAATCTTATTAAAATGCAAAGGATGTAAAAGGGGACAGAGAGTATAAGCTACTGAGGTTCTTCAGTATTTGCATGTGGGTTAGTTTTTCATTTTAACAGAGCTTGATAAAATGTTAACATGGTATAGAAGCTCCATTAGAAGGGAAAGGAGAGGTATTAATTACTAGCAAGCACAGATCTAAGTGACACAACAGTGTAGGTCCTGGGCATGCAGGGAAGTTGAAGAAAGAGTTCCACTTTATCATATGTCTTCAAACAAAGGGGTGTCATGTTGTGGGAAATTCTTTTTTTCAAGAATGGGTTGGATGGAATGGTTCCTTCTAACTCTCGAATTCTGTGAAAACAGCTAGAGACTTTGTAAGGTCCTTGATTCGTATTATAGAAAAACAAATTTCTGGATTCAGAGCAAAAGAAAAAATGAAGGTCTATATGAACCTTGCAAATCAACACAATGCAAAGAACACAAATAGTCTAAGTTCCTTGAGCTCATTCCTGTTACTATCACTAGCTAGCTTTATATAATGTGGGACCTGTCATTTCCTCTTCAGGAGCTCAGTTTCCTTATGCAGAAAATGAGGTTGAGAGTGCTAGACTAGATGAATTAGACCTATGATAATAGTTTCAGAGGGACCAATCAGATAGTGCAGGGGACAACAGCCTTGGAATCAGGAGAACCTGAGCTCAAATCTGGCCTCAGACACTTATTAGCTGTATAACCCTGAGCAAGTCACTTAATAGCCTCAAAAACAATTTTTTAAAAAAAAATAATAGATTTAGAGCTGGAAGATCTAAGTTGCATACTGGAGTTAGTTCAAATGAGACCTCAAGAGCGAATTATTATGTTTTTCATGTTAGAATTTATACCTCAGAAGTTGGCATATTTATAAATCAGATCTTGATTTATTGTTTTCTTGATTGTCTGAATAGACTTGAAAAAGTGTTGGAGAAGATATTAATAATGCAGATTAAATGTAAAAGTGTGCAGAGTGCATTTTTTTGGGGGGAGTCAACTGCTAAACATTTACCAGTACATCCCTGGCTGGAAGGGACAATACAAGTCATCTAGTTCAGTCCTCTCCTTATACTGATGAAGAATTTGGGGTTCGTACATTTGTCCATAATCCCACAGGCACCTAACTAGCAGAGCGATTTCGGAAATCTTTCTACTGCACCCCCTTTCCTCTGTTCCTTCCACCTCTGAATTTTTGTGAAATAAGCCAACATGGAGAGTGTCATCATGTAGCTAAATATACCCACTCTTTCCACTGATCGGCATCTGTCCAAAAATTTAAACAAAGAAACTGATGACATCTACATCCTTAAAGGTCATCGAGATGAAATTGCTGGAGAGAACCTGTCAAATAATCATCTCCTAAATACCCACCTACTATATGACCTGGTTAAAAACCAGGTCACCTCACAAAGATTATATTAGACAAGCATGAAGCCAGACTACAGATCCAGCCACAGAGAGTAGCCACAGCAAGCTACTTAATAATGCCTCATTCTGAAAGTTACACCCAATGATTTGGAAAATTACTCAGTCTTCCCTGGTTTTCCCAAATGAAGTGAAATGAATTTTCCTTCCTAAGACACTTTGTCAAAATCTCTCCTTTGCCTAAATCACAACCTACCTTGAATTATAACCATCTGAATAAATGTCATAACTTTCCTATTAGAATGTCAGTTCCTTGAGGACAGAAACTGCTTAATTTTATTTATCTTCATATCCCTAGCATCAAATACAATGACTTGGATATAGCTGGAATCTTATAAATGGGAAATTTTAATTTGGTCAACAAAATTAGTCTGACCTTGGGTATGGAAAGAGAAATATAAATGTAGCTAGATTTAAACACATATCCAAAAAAGTTAGCCACTCATCCCAGGTAAGTAGTGACATTTTTTACCTTGTGCTCTGATACATTCCACCTGGTTGAAAGCACTGTTTCTCTCAATAACTTCCACGATGGTCTGGGCTTTCACACAGTACTCAGCTCCTGCCTCCATAGTCTCCAGATGTACTAAACTGCCACCTTCCCTCACAATCTTGTAGAGTTCCTTCTAGAAATTTGAAGTGAATATAGTTATATTCTGAGAATGATGGATGTGGGGGGAGGGAAAGCCTCATTTCTATTCCAGGAATACAGGAGAAAAGGAAAGATTTTATTGACTTGCTTTCCAAGTACCCATTGAATAATACTCTAACTCTATCAGAGAGTGAGTTTAGCCAAGAGACTTATTTTTAGTGGTTATAAAGCCAAAGACATTTGTGCACCCTGGTCAATGAACTTCCATGTGTATTTTAATGGAAAGTACTAACTTGAAATCAGAATACGTGCATTCAGGTACTGGCTCTATTGCTAACAGGGCTACGTGAGTATGAGTGACTCACATTAACTTGGTGAGCTCCATTTTCCTAATCTGTAAAATGAGAAGTTAGACTAGATCATTTACCAGGTACCTAACTGCCTCTAATACTCTGATATTAACAATAACAATGTAAAGAAAAACAAACTTGGAAGACTTAAGAATTCTGATCAATATAATGACCATCTATAATTCCAGATTAGCAATGAAACATGGTACTAACATCCCCCCTCAAAGTACAGAAAGAGACACACAGTTTTGGATAAAGACAGTGCGGAATTAGTTTTTCTTGACTATACACCCCCCACACACACACACACATATATGTCATAGGCTGTTGGTTTCTTTTTTCTAATGGGGGAAAAGAAGAGTGACTAGGGATGGGGTTCTAAAACAATGAGAAGAGAATGAAAAAACCCAAAGGAATCACTTACAACTAGAAAGACTTTGAAAGCTACATATTGAAGTTATCATATACTTTGATACTGTACATAATATCAATTCACAGTTTCACATATGTATATAAATACATATTAAAAAGTATCCCTCAATGTTCTGTTCCCACCTCTACTCCTGCCAGTTGCGCCCAGGATAGCTGTCTACTTTGCCTATTCCAGCCTCAGGTCAGATAGCTACTAGTAAGAAAGATTCTGACCAAAAGTTGCTGCTTGAAGTCAACAGAAAATCCACATGACTCTGGTGGATGTTATGGGAACCAGGGAAGTATCACAGTGGATACAGTGCTGGAGCTGGAGTCAGGAAGACCTGAATTCAAATCTGGTCTCAGGCATTTACTAACTCTGGGATCCTGGACAAGTCAATTAAATGGTGTGCTTCAGTTTCCTCAACTGTAAATATATAATATAAATATAATAGCATCTACCTCACAGAGTTGTTCTGGGGATGCAATGAGACAGTCTTTGTAAAGTGCTTAGCACAAAGTAGGCCTTTAATAAATGTTTGTTTTCTCTTCCCTTCCCCTCCATTTACCCCCTTAAGATTTGTAAGCTTCTTGAGGGTAGGAATTGTCTTTTGTCTTCTTTTTTTGCATACCTAGAGCTTAGCATAGCACCTGGCACATAGTAAGCACTTAATAAATGCCTACTGATAAATAGTTCACATGAAAAAGAAAACCAAGAGAAGGAAGGTGACTGAGACGATGCTAGCTTTCAAGGTGAAAGGAACCTTAGAGACCATCTAGTACAACCTTCTCATTTTAAAGAAAAGTTAAGTCTTGCCATGAGTCATATAGCTAGTAATATCTGAGACAGGACTGAAACACACACCTTCCTGACCTAAAGTCCAATGTTCTATCTATTACACTAGGCTGAGAAAGGAAAAGTTATGGGGCTTCCAGGAAGAGCTCCATTAGAAAAAAAATATACATCACTTGCACACATTTCACACATTTCCTGAAACAAGTAATTCACATCACCAATACCCTCATGGGGTTCTGAACAATACCATAGTCCTCATTCATGCACCAGATTGTAAAAGTGAGTATGCAAGACCAGCAGTTTTCAGCAAGTTGGGTTTTCTCTTCATTTTTTGATTATATCCTTCCTTCAGGGGCTTCTTCTGGCTGATGTACTGGTTCCACTCGTCAGTGTCTGATTCTCCCAAGTCAGAACTTGCCCCAATACACACATTTAGGACTTATCTCAGAATTGGTAATTTGTAACCCAATTTTAGCACTCTAGTAATCAGCCAGGTTGTAATGTCAAACTTCTCTCCCTTCAGAATCTTAATTATCATAATAAGACCTGGTTTTCAAAGGGCTGTTCCTTTTCCCACCCTTTTTCCCAGCACACGCCCTGTATCAGTCTTCACCTGTGGGTATAGATGTCCCACCTCCAGGTGCAAGTTAGCAGATTAAGGCATTTATAAGTCAATTTCAAAGAGATGAAAAAGATTGGGAAGTGTTTTGCCATGTACACAACTTGTTAGGGCACAGTCACTGCAAAGTAACACTAATGAATAATAAAAAACTAGATCAAGTGAATGGTAGAATTCAACAGCACCTGGTAGTTAAGGATGAGGCAGTGTCGTCCCTCCCTTTTTCACAACCTCCTCCCAAGAGATTTGTGTTGCCTCTACTGACCTAAAATGGATTCCTAATTGAAAGGCTAGACAACTCCAGTAATAAGTGCTACACTTCAGTTCTACAAATATTCATTTCATTCATTTTGTTTTGGCAAGGCATGCTGCCAGCTAAACAAAGGGGATCTCACAAAAATATGCCTCACAGAAGGGGTTGGCCTAAGGTCCTGGAAAACCAAGCAGTAATAAAGACCAAGGTACGCTGTGTCAGAGAGTGCCAGGAATATCCTGCCTTAAGGAAATGAATGGTATGGCTCAAAAATTCATTCTGCTGGCAACGACCAACTTCTTCAGTAGCCTTTCACATAGTAACGGATTTCCAAATTTTCAATCCAGAGGTGCCAATCTCCGAGCCAACATACCCTTTTGTCTTGAGCTTAGCATCTCCTTTTTTTTCATTTTGAATGAGAATTCATCGATATGGTCTCCTCTACATCTTATTATGCTACATAAACTCTGTCCATGTTTTGTTACGAATGCTCAGTAAGAGCTCCTCGGCATACTGAAAGCCTGGTTTGGGATTTGTTGTTTGTTATTATAATTTCTACTGGGTTGTTGGGTGTTGACTTTATTCATACCTGAAGAGTGCCTCATGGTTATCTATCAGTCTGCTTTATCATGTTGCATTAGCACCATCCCCAGCCCATTGCAAATGATGGTGGTGATGGTGATGGTGATGGTTATGGTTGTGATAACAATGACGATAGCATTTATACAGGACTCTGAGGTTGTTCACAAAGCACTTTACAAATATTATACCATTTTAGCCTCAAAACGATTTTGAGAGGTATTCGACTCACTAGGGTGGCACAGTGGATACAGTACCGTGCCTTAAGTCATGAACACTCATCTTCCTGAGCTCAAATCTGACCTCAGGACCTTGACCCTAGGCAAGTCAGTTAACCCCGTTTGCCTCAGTTTCCTCATCTGTAAAATGAGCAGAAGGAAATGACAAACCACTCCAATATCTTTGCCAAGAAAAACCCAAATGGGGCCATGAAGAATTGGACAGGATTAAATAATAAGTGTTATCACTATCCCCATTTTATAGATGAGGAAACTAAAGCAAACAGAGGTCAAATGACTTACCCCAGGTCACAAAGCTGGTAAGTGTCTGAGTCATATCTTCAACTTGGTTCTGAGTGATTCCACAGACTCTAGGACTCAAAGTCCAAAAGATTATCCATCATCCTGATGAGCTGCACGAATGAGGTAAAACCTTCCAGAACAGCTCTTGTTCCTGATCTGTTTCCCTCAGACCAGGACTGATTTCTCAGGATATTGGTAGAATCAGAGAACATTAAATTAAGCAGAATGGTGAAGGCTTTCCTTAGTTCAGATATAGGAAGTCTAACCTGAGAATTGGGGCTCTTCTTCCAATAAGTAACGTTGAATTCAAAATATGGTCCCATGTCCTCAAATTCCACTATTAAATGATATCCATCCTTGCTAATTTTCATTCTGGGAGACGTGAGGACAGCTGTGAGAAAGATAAAACAAAAAGTGAGTGATAGTTTCCCCTCCTACAGGAACAATCTTAAGCTCTTCAGCGGAGTGGGAGAAAGCAAACAGTTCCAGACAGGTTTAATTCTCAAGAAATATCAGCATACAATGTCCTTAGTGGTCATAGTGAGGGTTACATACAGAGAGCATGTGCCTGGGAGGAGTATCTTCATACTTCTTGTATCTTAACAAGATTAATTCAAGCTCACAGAATCTAGTATAGACCTTGATCCTTTTATATTAATAATGAGCAAGTGAGTGATAGCCAATTCAAATAACTGAGGTATGTACACTTTGTTTTTCCTGAATACTCATACTTATTGTGATCTCTTTCTCTCTCTCTTTATTTTTCTCTCTCTCTAATTGGGAAAAGGGGAGAGGAGGAGAAGAGAGAAAATAAATGCTTGTTAATTGAAAAAAATAAGGGAGAATAGAAAAAGATGGAGAGAATTAGAGCTAGTAGAGATGCAAAAGCAGAAGCTACTTAGAGAGATGATGGTCAAGTTCCCTGGAGAGTTCCCTGTACATGTCTGAGACCCCAGAGATGGTAGTGAGAAGGCCACAGGGCAGTAGCCATTATCAGAAGCAGACCAGCAGAGAAATCTCTAAACCCACTGGAAAACTTCTAGTGCAACAGAGGAATTCCTAGATCAAGCTAGCTAGATATAGCAGGAGTTAGATCCAAGGAGCACTAAGACACAAAGTTATCATGAAGAGCCAACCTAGACTTTGCCTTTTACAGATCTTATGAGTTATATAGACTATGCATCACCATATTGACTCCAAGTCTCTATCATTTTCCAGAAAGACCAGGGTAGGTACCTAGGGGAGGTGGAGGCCTATAACAGAAGGGTAAAGGGATAGACTAGACAGTTTATGGACTTGAGTGTGAATACTCAATAGGTCTATCCTAAATTTCTTCTATCCACTTCCCTTTGCACAAAAAAAAAGCCTATTTGTCTTAAAGGTTCTTCTAGAGAGCAGGCATTTTCATGACTCTAGTTATGTAGAGTTATTTTTTGTTTTTGTTAAGAAATATTAAAACACTATCCCCAGCTACACACACACGCACACCCACACACACACACACACACAAAATTAGCTCAGCTTTCTTGGGTTGCCTCTTGGCTCTTCCTTAGTTCTTCTATCCAGAATGAATAACCTACATTTTCATATTACTGTAAGGTAATACAACATTTTTGTATCTGTTGCCCAATTCAGATCACTATGACCAGCTCACATTCTTGAAATATCTCTTCTCTTTCAGCATCCTATTCTTCTCGGTTGAGAAGGAGGTGGGGGGAAGCCCCAGGCACAAAATTTGGAAATAATATTGTTTTCACTAGGTTTTAGTCTACAGAGAAGATCCAAGTTCTAAGGGCCTCCCTCTCTCCACAAAACTTAAAAAAAAAACTTTAAAATGCAAATAGGATTCATAAGATTCTTCAAGCCTTCAGGCAATCTGTTGATTGCCAAGACTAGATGTTGATCCCTAAATTGAATTTAGCAATCAAATATACACAGGTTTTCTTTCTTTCTCACATTTTCTCTAGCAAAACCCAAGCTCAAGAGGCTACTAAAATTATCTTTCATCTGACTTTTGAATTTTTTTAAAAAGAAAAGAGCTAGTAGGCAAAAGTTTAAACGTAAAAGCAACTCAGAAAATAATCTTGTCACTCATTGTTCTGTGTAATAAAACAGTAGGAAGGAAGGAGAGCAGAGTCGTTTCATAGAGAAGCAACTGGGATAGCATCACCACTGTCCTAACTATTCCTCCAAGAAGTTAGAAGTCAGTCACTCTAATTTAGCTGCAAATAGTGTATGCTGGTACATGTTTAACAATGACTTTCCAGAATCAAAGTTGGAGAACACACTTTTAAGTATAATGTACATTATTAACATTTTCTTAACTTCCTTAAGGCCAGGCAATCAGGGGCTCCAGCAGGAGTGATTCCAACTGCTAAGGGGCTTTCCCCCTCCCCCAGTCACACACAGCTATTAAGTGTCTGAGGTCAGACAGGAACTCAAGTGTTCCTGACTCCATGGTTCTCTATCCACTGTACCACTTAGCTTTCCCCAGTCCAGACCCTCTTGATGAAAGTCCTCCCTTCTCAGTTGAAAGGAGTGTACCATACACTGTGCTAAGCACAGAGGATACAAATCCAAAATACAAAAATAAGATAGCTCTTAAACTCAAGAGGTTTAGATTTTAATAGGAGACAACCCCAATAATAGAGGGGTGGTGACAGAATGGTACTTAGGTTTAGAATGCCACAGAGATATTGAGAGGATCCATAAGGGAAAAGAATGGTACAGCCCTTACAGTAATGGTATCATTAATTTGGTTAGGGTTCCAGAGCTGGAAGAAGAGATGAGGGAGCTAGTAAAAGCCAGTGAGAATATGGAAAGGAGAGAGAGATACAATGAAGTATAATGGATATATTTGACTAAGTAAGGTACTCACCAAACAGGATAGCATGGGCTCCAGGGCAGGAATTAGCAATATAAAATACATGTATAAAGCTATTTTTATTTTACTATATATCCAAGTTTTGGAAACTATGAGTAGAGAATTTGTGGGCACCATTCCTGAAACTTCAAGGTGAAATAAATAGATAGATTAAGTAGATCGATCATAGATAGATAATGATGATGATGATGATGATGATGAAGAAAAAGAAGAAAATAGATGAAAGATGGAATAAATGAATGAAAAAGAATTTACTTACTTGAGTTGCGATTGAAAAGCTCTTTTAGGGTGCTCCAGGATGAACTCCGAGTGCCCAATGTTGCCTTGACTCGAAAGTTATAAGCCACAGGGGCAGTGATGTCATCTGTCACATTACATTCTGGGGTACTAATGGAAGAACACCAACTGCTGGGGATCCAGATGGAGCTAGTATAATATCTTTCATATTCTCTGAGTAAAACATAGAAAATAGGCAGTAAGATTTGTTAACAATTTTATGTGAGTTCTGGAAAAAAACATTTTCAGAATTCACCATTTTTACTAATCTATGCAGTTTTCATGAGACTTACCTTTCTCTGTCTTCTCAGATGCTCATGTCTTTTTCTCTTTCTGATGGCTTTCCATCTACTCTTTAGATATCTTATAATATCACTGTTATTACTAATTATTACCTTGTTAATTGCATGTTGCATCCCACATTAGACCATAAGCTCCTTAATGGAGAAAACTGTGCTTTTGTCTTTAGTTGTAATCTGAGCTCTGAGTACAATGCTTGGCACATTGTCGGCAGTTAATAAAAGTTTATTGATTGGCTGCAATGTCCCTAACTGAACAGGGGCATCCCCTCTCCTCAACCATTTCTACTTCCTGCTTTGATATCCATATCATTTTATCAACAGAGGAACAGCTGGGTGGCCCAGTGTATAGAGTGCTGGCCCTGGAGTCAAAAAGACCTGAGTTCAAATCCATCCTCAAGTATTTACCAGCTATGTGACCCTGGGTAAGTTACTTCACCTTGTTTATCTCAGTTTCTTCATCTGTAAAATGAGCTGGAGAAGAGAATGGCTAACCACTTCAGGACCTTTGCCAAGAAAACTCCAGAAGACTTGGACACAACTGAAAAATGACTAAACAACAAATACTAAGAGAATATAAACAAATCAGCCAATCATTGACTGAATGCCTGGTACACACCTAGAACTCCCCCAAAGCTATATCAGAGAAGGCAGAGATAAGATTTATCTCTATCTCTTATCAGGCTTTCCAGGTGTCTTCAAACTAACACTGAGCTTCCAGCCAATATGCCCAAACTAAATTTAAAACCTAATATTTGTACAGAGTAAATTTATCATCCCTTCCCCTCACTCTGCTGATGTCCTTCTGGCAATGTTCAAAGCAACAGGCCTAAGGCTGCCCATACTGAGCCAAGAGTTGAGAACAAGGTAGACTGCCAATACCATGTAATCATGGATCTAAAACTTGAGGGACTTTGTGGTCGTTTTTGTTCAGTTATGACTTTTCATGACCCCCATTTAGGGTTTTCTTGGAAAAGATACTGGAATGGCTTGTCATTTCCTTCTCATTTTACACATGAGGAAACTGAGGCAAACAATGTTAAGTGACTTACCCACGGTCATGCATCTAGTGAGTGTCTGAGGCTGGATTTGAAATCAGGTCTTTCTGACTAGAAGTCCAACATTCTATCTGCTGTGCCACCTAGTTTCCTAGGTACTTCAAAAGTCATCTAACATAACCCCTCACTTTAACATTAAGGAAACTAAGACCCGCTTAGTTAAATGATTTGCACAGGTACTGAGTTATAGAGGCAAGATCAAAATCTACATCTTCTAAATATAAATTCAATGTTTTGTGGGTGTTTTCCCCACTATGTCCAGGTGTTTCCAAAATTCCAGGAGAACTTTTGGGGTATAAGGTGTTGCAAAGGACTGTGTAAGGAGGAAGATATCATCTAAGTGATTTCTGAAGGTAAAGCATCTGTCAAAAAACAACTTACCCCTGGTACTCAACTGAATAATTCACTGTTTCTCCAGGCACATTCACTGGACTCCAAGTCAAGATGTGTTTCATGTTAATAGAATGCACAGAAAGGTCCGGAGGGGCTGGCAGATTGACAGCTTCATCTAGGATTGGCAGACAGACAGACATGTTGAGAGAACTGGATTTAATATCAGAAGATCTGGATTCAGATCCTGACTTTGTTCCTTGCTGTATGACTTTGGGTGAGCCTCTTTCAGCCTCAGTTTTCATATTTGTAAAATGAGAGGGTTAGATTAGATCATCTCAAAGAGCTCTTGAGGTTCTACAGCCTATGACATACTAGGATTTAACTAAACATCAAGGATTCAAAGTAGGTCTAAATTTAGAGTCTTGGACCCTATGGGCCAGAAACAATATCTAAAGCAGGTTGAAATTATCTCCCTATCTTCTTCTTGTTGTTCAGTCATGTCTGACTCTTTATGACCCCATTTGGGGTTTTCTCAGCAAAGACACTGGAGTACATTGCCATTTCCTTCTCTAATTCATTTGACAGATGAGAAAACTGAAGCAAACAGGGTTAAGTGACTTGCCCAGCGTCACACAGCTCACAAGTGACTGAGGCCAGATATGAACTCAGGAAGATGAGTCTTCCTGACTTCAAGCTTGTCACTCTATCCACTGCACCAAGTCTGCCTCTAAAACAATCTGTGGATAATGAATGTACTGGGAATGAGTCACCTGAACCAAGAAGCCAGGATTTCTAAAAAAAAGTTTCTTTCTACTCCATAATTTGTGCTCCTACTATATACTCTAACTCATTCTTCTCCTTCTAGTAAGAGTGACTCAGGATTTCATGCACTCCATCCTTAGAACCAGAGCATATTGGCTAACCTGCAGCTTGTATAATAATACATTTCCTTTATTCCTCAAACCCTTTAACTTCTCCTTTTCATCCTCCTCATCTCCCCATCCCTTTTCTGGTCTAATATCATCAACAACACAAGGAAGTTTCTTTGAAGTGAGGATTTTTCATTCATTTTATTTGCACCTCAGTACCTAGCAAAGTGTTTGGTACCTTGTAGGTGCTTAATACATACTTATTGATTGACTGATTTAACTTGATAATAGAGAGTGGTAAGAGTGATAGTCATAATATGAATTCCTAAAAGGAGGCTGAATATTATATAAGCAACAGCAAGGATCAGGTACAACCACACCAAAAAAGGAGTCTGATTCTTACATTCACATTCAAGAGAGCATTTAGGTGAAAATTTATATATGTAACAAGATTAGAAAGGTGTACATTCCATTTGTGCATGCCACATGAGTTGTGAAATTTGAAAACATCATGAATGTAAGATAAATTTGCAACTAAGTAAAAACTAGTGTATCGTGAAAGACATCACATACAAACCCATATTATATAAGACTTTACTTTCACTAGAATATTTCTTATACTGTCTTCAACTTTTCTTTTAAAATTCTTTTTCAATTAACAGTCATTTATTTTTTTTCTTCCACCCTCCTCCAATTGAAAAAAGGAAAAAGAAAACCTCTGGAACAGATTTGTTAAGCAAAACAGATTGACAAATTAGCCATACACACAAAGGATGTCTAATTCTGCATCACCAGTCAACCTCTCAATTTCTTCAATATTAGCCATTCTTTTGCTTATATTACTTTGCCCTTGTTTTCATTAACTGTAACTGCAGCTAGGTTACACAGTATATTGGGTGCTAGTCCCATCAAATGGGGACATAAAAGCACCTATCTCCCAGGATGGTAGTGAAGATCACATGAGATAATATTTGTAAAAACTGAAATATAGTAGTATTTAATAATTGCTTCCTTCCTCTTTCACATCTTCAATTAAGCTAAAAAAAATTAAGCAACAAATTAACAAAAATGTCAAAAGGTGGCTTGTCAGGAAGACAGGCACACGAGTATACTGTTAATGGAACTACAAACTGTTTAAGTCATTCCAGAAAGCAGTTGAAATTGTGTGTGTGTGCATTTTACATGTATTTTATTTTTCCCCCAATTACATGTTAAAATATTTTTTACACTTGGTGATTTTTTAGATTTTGAGTTTCAAATTCTATCCTTCTCTCACTCCTTCCCCTACTGCCTCCTTAAGACAGCAAGTAATCAGATATAGGTTATACACGTGCAATCGTGTAAAACATTTCCATATTAGACATTTTGTACAAGAAGACTAAAATTTAAAAAAAGAATGAAAAAAGTGAAAAATAGCATGCTTCAGTCTGTATTCAAATAATACTGGCTCTTTCTTTGGAAGATAACATGCTTCATCATTAGTTCTTTGGGATTGTCTTGGATCATTGTATTGTGGAGAATGGCTGAATCATTCACAATTCTTCATCATATAATATTGCTGTTACTGTGCACAATATTCTCCTGGTTTTCTGCTCACTTGAGTTCATATAGGTCTTTCCAGATTTTCCTAAAATCATCCTGCTTCTCATTTCTTACAGCACAAAAATATTACATCACAATTATATGGCACAGTTTGTTTAGCCATTCCCCAATTGACCGGCACCCCATTTGATTTCTTATTCTTAACCACACCAAAAGAACTGTTACAAAAATTTTTGTACAAATATGCACTTTTCCCTTTTTTTTTATAAATCTTTGGGATATAGACCTAGCAGTAGTATTTTTGCAGCAAAATTTATAGCTCTTTAGCCATAGCTCCAAATTGTTCTCCAGAATGGTTGGACCAGTTCAAAGTTCCACCAGTAATGCATTAGTATCCCAGTTTTCCTACATTTCCTCCAACATCCATCATTTTCCTTTTTTGTCACATTGTCATATTAGCCAATATGATAGGTGTGAGGCACCTGAGAATTGTTTATTTTGTATTTCTCTGATCCACAGTGATTTAGAGCATTTTTTCATATGACTGTAGATAGCTTTGATTTTTTTTTTATCTGAAAATTGTCTATTTACATGCTTTGACCTTTTATCAATTGGGGAAGACTTATATGTTTATAAATTTGACTATTTCTTTATATATTTGAGAAATGGGGCCTTTATCAAAAATACTTGTTGCAAAGTGGTTTTTTTCTGTTTTTTTTTCCAGTTTTCCCAGTTTTCTGCTTTCCTTTTAATTTTGATTGCATTGGTTTTGTTTGTGCAGAAGCTTTTTGATTTTTAAGTAATCCAAAGTATCTATTTTACACTTTGCAATGCCCTATCAATTTTTTTTGGTACTAAATTCTTTCCTTATCCATAGATCTGATAAATAATGTGTATGTTTTTAAATAATTAAACTGTATATACCCTTTGACCCAGAGATGCCACCAGCAGGCATTCATCTCAGGAAGGTCAAAGACAGAGATAAAAGTCTCATATAGCAGTATTTTTGTAGTAGCAAAGACCTAGAAATAAAGTAGGTACCCATTGGTTTATGAATTACTAAATAAAATGTCTTATCTGAATGTAATTGACTATTAGAGTGCTCTAAGAAATGATACCTACAAAGATTTCAGAAAAGCATGTGAAGATTAATATGAATTAATAAAGAGTGAAATACACAGAACCAAGAAAAACCAATACCCATAATAAATAACTACAACAATTGTAAAAACAACAAAAAAAAACAAAAACTGAATGCGGATGAAACTTGATCCCAGAAAAAGAGCTAAGATACTGTAATTTCCTCTCTTTTTGGCAAAAGTGAAAGATAATGCTTGTGAAATATTGTGTAAATGTCAGACACAATTGAACTATTGTTTGAAATTGCTGCATTGTTTTCTCCTTTGTTCGTTTTATTTATAATAAGGAAGAGCTCTGTGAGAAGGACAGGAGGAGACATTTAGAAATGAAAATTATGGGAAAAACAAAGTATATCAATAATAATTTTTTTTAATTTCAAAGATCTAGATTTTTGCCAGGAGTTGAAGTCTGACTCATTGTTCTGTAGTTCCAACCTTTTCTTTCAAAAAAAAAACAAAATAGGACATTTGATTTTTTTCTAGTCCTCCCATTACCTCTGGCTTTTTCAAGATTACAGACAGTGGCTTAGTAATGGCATCAAACAATTCTTTCAGAACTTAGGATGGAATGAATCCAGGACTGGAGACATGAACACACATCAATGGCAGGTAGGTCCTGTCTCACTTCATTTATCTTGAGTTCCAACTCTCTGCTAGTATTTGTGTTCTATCCCTCCCAATTCAAAGATCATGCTTCCTGGCAGAAGAAAAAAGGACTAAAAATACGAATGAGGAAATTCAGCCTTTTTGGCATTGTTTGGAATCATCATATCATATACTCTCAAAGAGTACCTTTATCCCTTCTCTGTTCTTCCCCTTGCCCCAAGAATAGCTCTTTTCAAAATTCTCTTGTACATAACTAATGTGAAAATATATTTAATATGATTGTACATATATAGCCTATATCAGATTGCATGCCATCTTGGGGAGGGAGGAGCAGAGAGAAGGGGGGAAATTTGGGACTCAAAAACTTATAAAAGTGGGTGTTAAAAAGTAAAAATAAATTCTAAAAAGGAAATGGAATTTTAAAAAAAATTGTAAAGAAATTTTTTTTAAAAAGAAAAGAAAAAAATCCTTTTGGATTATCCATACCAAAGTAGTAAACACCACTAACTTAAGCTCATTCTGAGCTCTAGTGACCCTGAGAGGAGCAGGTCACCTTTCTGTATTTATCCTTAGTTCCTTTGCCCTTAATTCCAACTTCTGTCAATTCATTTTGAAAATCCGAGCTGGTCAGTGATTCCTAGTAACTTTCCCTATTCTTTCTCATTGGAGTTCTTTCTATTTGTATCAGCAGAATTTCCTTTTTGAGAACTACATTTTACTCAAAATGGGGAACCAGTGTCTTGGGATTTAGGAGACATCAGTTCTGTTACAAGTTCTATTCTCTTCTGTGGACCTCAGTCTCTTTTAGACCTAACATTCTGTCACCGTATCTATCCAAATAAGTACTCTTCAGTCCTCCATGCAAACGCTCCAACAACTTGACTTCATAGGTCAGTTTCTTCTGGCTTAATACCCCTTTCATGAAATGCTTTTGAAACCCTTTCCCACTTCAAGAACCATGTGTCATTAAAAAAAAAAAGTACTGCATTTGGAGTCAGAAGCTCTGAATTCAAATCCTGAAACTGGAATTAACAATTTCTGTTGCCTTGTGTGAGTTGCTGGATTTTTTCTCTCTCTGGACTTCAAACTCCTCTATAAAAGTCATTTTATCATATTTATTATATTTACTATATACTTTGATAATGAATTACTATGGCAATTTAGTATTAGCAGAAATGTTGAGGCCGTTAGTGGACAGATATGAAAACATAAAGCCATAGCATCAGTGATTCTTCTCAGCCAAGTAGCTTTATAGCATCCCTGTAGAAGCCAAAGGTGATGACACTTCAGGGGCAGACAGACCACGAAAGATCTTGAAAGCAAAAAGTTTGGTCAAATTTAAGTTGTGGGGACTTCAATGGGCAAATGGAAATGGACCAACCAGAACGTAATTGATTACTTCCAAAGATCAATTACAGTGCCAACGATATGAGTGACTGAGACAACAGATATCATAACCACACTGAGGTTGCAATGCTGCATAGGATCTCTAATGCCAAACAAAATAATTTGTTAATGTTTTAAAGGACTAAGCATTGTGGGACTTTTTAAGGAATGGAATGTGGAGCATTTGCTTCCAGGAAATTTGTACTTTATATGGGAAGAGAAAACATTGATACATGAAAAGTGAATGCGGTGAGAAAGTTCACAGAACAAAATGTAGATAGATGAGATGAGATGAGACAAAATCTTATCCCTAGTAGAAAACATGGTATCACAGAAAGAGTCTAAAGACTTGAGTTCTGGCCTATCTCAGCTGTTAATTAACTCCATGACCTTGGGCAACTATTTCCTTATCTTAAAATATAAGGGATTGGACTAGATGACCTCTACATTCCCTTTCCAGATCTATGAGTCTTAGGTTCCATGGCTTATATAATGTCATATGTTTAAAGAGAAGGTTTATTATAGTTTCAGAAATTATCAATTTTCTGAGTGGGTTGAAAGGGTTTTTAATTAGATAGATATAAAGATATATAGATATATGTATGTATATGTGTGCATACTGAATTCCTGCCTCCCACTAATGCTGCTCCTAACTCCTTCATAAAATCAACCAACCAAGAAGTATGTATTTGAACATATTGAACATATATTCTGCGAATGATATCAAAGAAGTATGGGTGTTCCCAAAAGGAGTTTATAATTTGGGCAGATGGACACATGAAACTTTGTCTATAATAAAGAAAAAGGCATTGAACCTGATTGGAGTCAGGAAACTAGGGTTTGAATCCTCACTTTAGCACTTCTTGGATGTATGACCCTGGTCAATTCCCCTCTGCCCTCTCTGAGTCTCTGGAGTGGTAATAATTTTATTGTACTACCTGCCTCAGAGGACTGTTGTGAGTAGAGCACAAATGCTCCTTAAAATGTCATAAAAAATATGATGCATTATTAATACTAAGTTAGTATTCAGTAAAGAGGTAGCAAAGTGGCTCAGTAAATAGGGCTCTGGGCATGGAGTCAGGAAAACCGGAGTTCAAATCCAGCCTCACACATTTATTAGCTGTGTGACCCTGGGCAAGTCACTTGACCTCTATTTGTTTTAGTTCACTGAAGAAAGGGATGGCAAACCAGTATCTTAGCCAAGAAAACTTCATTGATAGCATGGTCCATGAGATCATGAAAAATTGAACATGACTGAACAACTGAACAATGTAATTTATATCATATTGCATATATATATTAAACATTATTAATATAAGTAAGAATTGATTAGAAGTTTAGGAGGGAGAGAATTTGAGAAGACTGAAGCAGTCAGAGAAAGCTTCATGGAGAAGAATATACTTGAACTAGGCAATGAAGGATTCAGAGGGTAAAAAGGAAGTAAGGAAAACATTGTAGGCAATGAGTGATACAAACAGAGATAAGAACAGGAAATAATATTCCATGTGCTCAAGACTATGAGGAGCCTGGTCTGACATTTCATCTGGAGAAATAAGTTTGACTAGATATAGTACTGGGCCAGATTGTAGATGGTCCTGGAAAGTTTAGACTGGATGTCACAATCAGCAAAGAGTCACTGTCCATTTTGAGCAAGGATGTCGCAGGATAAAGTGATATTTAAATTTTCAGGAAACCAGAAACATGATCTAAAGGTTACAAATGGTACCATTTCTGAACTACTGTGCCATGTAAACCCTGAGATTGTCCTTACTTCAAAGGAAATAAACCTTTCCAGTCAACACTGAAAAGGCAGATTTAGGGAAAGAAACCCCTCTTAAACAAGTTGTGACATGAAAACAAATCTAAGGCAATTGAGACTAGTATTTCAGAATGACAAAACAAGCAGTAACAAGCAAACTGGAACATAGCAAGAAGGTCTGTAGTAAACTTTGCTCGTTGAGAAAATGCCTTTCACCTAAAAGTGATTTTTTTTTCTAAAGTATTATGTTCCTTCCTCTTGCTTTTTATGAAATGATCAAAATTCGTGTGACAAATAATTTTTTACAAAGTTTGGAACTAGTTTCATACTAATTAACTGTTCCTTCCCATATAGAGTTTTACTGAAGTGAGAATTTATAAAATCATAACATATTGTCCTTCTTGAAGCATATACATTTTAAGATTCAGAAACTGGAACACAAGAAAGAAAAAAAGAAGCAAAACTTGGTAGGATTCCTTCAGCCTTTACAGCTCCTGATTTACGACATAAACATCTTCTTTGGTCACTCTTACCTTTCCAGTTTGCTAGCTGGAAGATGGAAGATAGACAGAATTCTAAATTAAATTCATATTTATCTTTTTGGAGTGGTTTTATGTTATTATTATTTTTAAAACATAGATACAAGATTTTTTTTTTGGATACCTCCCTATCAAGTGTTCCAACCCAAAGAAAGGTATTTTTCCTTGTTTCTCCCCACCACCACCCCCATACTCAGGTCCCAAAAAGCTGCTAAGTTACCTGTAAGCAAGGTTGGAATCCAAGCACAGAGAAGCCACACAAACAGGTTAGCCAAAGTTTCTTTCAGAATCATTCTGTGGGTCCAGGGTTAGCTTGGCTCTGAATGTTCTTTTCCCAAATAAAGTGTCTTGTTTTGTTTAGCCATTATTGGTGCAGTATACAGATTTCTGAAGTAAAGCTTGGAATTTTGGTAGTGGCCAAAATGTTCCGTAAAAAAAGATCAGGCTGGTGTAACCAGACAATGCATTGCCCCTCCTACTTGTTAGTCATCTAGTCACATTTCATTAAGGGGAGTGTCTAGAAGGAGTTCCAGACCAACTCCGCCCAAGCCTGTTTGATGAATTGCATTAAGTGCACTTAGCAGCCAGAGACTCCTCAAGTTGTAACTTTTATATATAAAGGCTTTTTATATTATGAATTTTCCCCTGATCCAGATTGTTCAGAGCAATTTCTAACACTACACCTGGCATGCTTTTTCCTATTCAGTCACAGACAATGAAAATAGGGCATACTTTTTCATTTATTTTAATAACCACGACCAATCATAGTTACAGTCAAAGAACCTGAGCTCAAATACCAAGTCTGCCACTTACAAGCTATGTGATCATGGGAAAGTCAATTAACTTCTCTGGACTCAGTTTCCTTTTTTGTAAAATGACAGGTTAGATTAAAATGACCTAAAGTCATTTCTTACTCTAAATCCTCAAGATTCTATTATCCTTCTCAATTCCACTTTGAGTTCATTTCAGTCAAGGGAAGGCATTAAAAAACGAAAAATAGAAAAGAAGAAACAATAGAAATCAGAAGAAAAAAATTCATGTTTTACTAACTGTCTCCTTGGACCACTAACTCCTTGAATTACATAAGTTTTCAACATGCTCTGGAGCCTTTGAATCAGACCATTAGCAGGGTAAGAGACCTCAGAAAGCATCTAATCTGATTACCTCATTTTATAAAAAGGAAACTGAAACTTAGATGGCTAAAAAGGAACTGAATAGGGCAAAGGAATAAGCATTTATATGGCACCTACTATGTATCAGGCATTGTGCATAGCCCTTTACAAGTATTATCTCATTTGATCTACTTAACCCTATGAAGGAGGTGCTGTTATCTCTATTTTATAGTTGAGGAAACTGAGGCAAACAGAGGTTAAGGAATTTGCAGGGACACAACTGCTACATGTCTGAGACTGTATTAGAACTCAGATCTTTCTATCTCCAAGTTCAGCCTTATGTTGCCTAGTTGCCAAGGAACTGGTGAAGTGATTTATCCCCAGACCACATGGCCAGTTAGGGACAGAGCTGGATTGGCTCCCAGATCTTCTGCTTGCCACCCAGTATTGGCTCTTCCTACTGCATTCAAATACACTCTTAAAATTTTTTATGTCATTTTTCATTTCTTCTGTCTCAGTGATGAAAATAATAAATCACTCAGTCAATTAAATCAACACCACAAAGTTGCATTTAAAGTGTTTATTGTATAGAAAAATAGATAGGTACATAGGTAGGTAGACAGATAGATGGATGGATAGATGATAGATAGACAGATAGATACATGGATAGATCATCTGTCATGTTTAAGATACTGTATTAGATGCTAAAGGAAACAGAGAAGTACACATTCCCACCCTCAAGGCAGTGACCATCTAGAAGAATGGTTAACAAGAGATATTAAAGGAGCATTTCTGGCCCTCATAGGATTGGATTCAATTCAAATTCATTGTCCCAAAGCACCAGTTGCCTACTGAATATTTCAAATTTGATATTCTGGTGACATTTCAAACTCAGTATGTCCAAAATAGAGCTCATTATCTTTCTTCTCCAAACCACCCCTCTTTAAAAATTTCCTCCTTCTGTCAAAAGTAGCACCATTCTTCCAATCTTCCAGGTTCATCACTTTGATGTTGTCCTCAACTTCTTACTTTCCATTATCTCGTATATCAGTAAGTCAACAACCATTTATTAAGCATTTACTTTGTGCCATGCTCTATAAATTCTGGGGATACAAAGAGAGGTAAAAATATGGTCCCTGTCTTTAGGAGTTCACCTTCTAATTGAGGAGATAGGCCAATAACTGTACACACAAGACTTAGAGTAAATGGAACACAACATCAGAAGAAAGACACTAGGGGTAGGGGGTCTTACAAGTAAGACCTGAAGAATGTCTTTTGAGCTGATTCTTGAATTCAGGATGCAGAGGTGAGAGGGAAGATATGAGCAACAGCCAGTGAAGGGGCAAAAAGAGTTGAGAGATGGTGTGTCATCAGAGAAGTACAGCAAGTAGACCAGGGAACCTGGATCAGAGACTTCATGGAAGAGAATAAAATTGAAGAAGATTGGAAAGGTAGGAAGGGGTCAACTTATAAAAGGCTTTAAATGTCAACCAGAGAGTCTTATATTTTACTCTAGAGATATTAAGGAGCCATTGGCATTTGTTTAGTAATGGAGATGATATAGTCAGGCTTTAGCAAGATCACTTACTTTGGCAAAAAGTGGAGAATGGAATAGAGTGGGAAAAGCCTTGAGGCAAGATGACCAATCAGAAGGTAAGAGCAATAGTCTGGGCATAAGGTGGCAAGAAATTGCATGAGGGTGGCATTAGTGAAAAAAGGGTATGTATCAGGAAATGTTGTGAAGATAGAAATAATAAACATGGCAACACACAGGATATAGGAAGAATATGAAGGATTCCAAGCAACTACCCAAAAAAACTTGGGTGAGGGTGGGGTGATGCTCCCAACAGCAGTAGGGAAGTTGGAAAGAAGGAATAAGTAGATAAGGTATTCTGTTCTGAATGTGTTGTACCTACAAGCCAACCAGATTGAGATGTTCAAAAGGCAACTGGTGGGATAGAGCCAGGAGAGAAGAGCAGTAGAAAGCAGTGTGGCGAGTTACCCTCCATAAATTCCTTCAAGCAGATCTAGAAATGCACTAGACAGAATCTGGATGGGGAAATATACAAAAAGTCACAGTGAGTCATTTCTCCAGTTCAGACAAAAAAGCTTGCAGACAATGGGGATGGGGTCAGGCAGGTCATACCATGCAGAGAGTATGCCAATGTTCAGAGAAAGACTGTGCATCAGAGGAAGAAGAGGTTCTAGATCCATACCAGGGCACCACCAGATCCATAATGGATCATTATGAGAAGGACAAGTGTGAACTGATAGCTTTTTCACCCACTACCAGGCTCCTAGTCACAGAAACAGGGTAGAATGAGAAGAGGACCTGTGCATGGCAGCGATGTCCACAGGTGGAGAAATTCTAAATAGTGTATTAAGAAAGGTG
Source organism: Potorous gilbertii (assembly GCA_028658325.1). Classification (NCBI taxonomy): domain Eukaryota; kingdom Metazoa; phylum Chordata; class Mammalia; order Diprotodontia; family Potoroidae; genus Potorous; species Potorous gilbertii. The sequence continues at coordinate 274,711,300 of CM053771.1, read as the reverse complement.
GAATTTCAGTAGCCAACATAATAGGAGCAGCAGTAGTGGTACGGCTCAGACTCCAGACTTAGAGCAAGGTCTCACTTTTAGCACCTATCCAAACCTGCAAAGGAATAGCCAAGGCAGGGACGTCAGACCAAAAGGGAGTTTACAATTCTACCACTTTGAAGCGACAGAGCTTTCCAGATGGTTTATAGGGGTGGCATCTGGGAGCAGTCTACTCTCACACACACCCAAACTCGGTTCAGAAACTTACAGGAAGGGAGGAATCAGAGGTTGCCTTAGATCAGACCATTCTGAGAGCACCGAAAACTTGCAGGTTCCTGTCTCTGTCCCTGAAATTCTGGGTCTCTCAATATCCAAGATAGTAGCAACAGGACCAGTCAGTCCATACCTTCCTTCCAGAAGTGTGGCAGAGGCCAGCCCTAACATAAAGTCTAAAGTCAAGATGGAGGCTGGATGAATGGTAAAAACAAACACACTATAAGAGCTATTATGATAGCAGGGATTCTCATGACATAAACCATGAAGAGACTAACTCCAAAACATCTATAAGCAATAACTTAGAGAAAAACACAGCTTGGGTATAAACTTAACTAGAATTCCTGGAAAAGTTGAAGCAAGAAGAATTTTTTTTTTAATTAAAATAAAAGCATTAGAGAAAAATATTGGAAGAGAAATGAGAGTTATAAAAAAAAGAATTGGAAAGGAAATACAGCTTAGCACAAAAGACACAAAACCTTGCCCAAGCAACAAATTCCCTGAAAATTAGACTGGACCAACTAGAAACAAATAATTTCATGAGGAGAAAAGAAATATTAAAACAAAGTCAAAAGACTGAGAAAAATAGAATGAAATGTAAAGTATCTCATATCAAAAACAAATGACCTAGAAAACAGGAGGAAAAAAGTTAAGAATCATAGAACTACCCAAACAAAACCAATGCAACCAAGATTAAAAGGAAAACAGAAGATAAGGAAGCAATTTGTATAAGTGTCTGAAAAGACCTCGTTTCTCAAATATAAAGAACCTGAGTCAAATTTATAAGTATTACAAGTCATTCTCCGATTGATAAATGGTCAAAGGATGTGAACAAGCAGTTTTGAGACAAAGAAATGTTATCTATTGTCATATGAATAAATGCTCTAACTCACTATGGATTAGAGAAATGCAAATTAAAGCAACTCTCAGGTACCACTTCACACCTGTCAGATCAGCTAATAGGACAAAAAAGTTTCCTTTGTGTGTGCGTGTGTGTGTGTAACACAGAGAAAGTCATTTTGACTGGCTCTCATGTTCAGTGAGGTTGGAAGGATAGGTTTGAACCAGGTTGTGAAGTTGGCAACTAAAAGATCATACTTTAGATGGGGCAATTTCAATCGAATGTTAAAGTTGGAACTCAGATTGCAGTGGATTTAGACATGAGTGAGAGAAGAGAAAGTAAAGGTATATAGTGTAGATGGCTTTCTCAAAAAGTTTAGCCAAAAAGAGGAAGAAAGATATAGGATCACAGTTAGAGGGAATGGTCAGATAGTGTGTATTTTTCATTTTTTAAAGGTTAAAGATCTATGTTTATGCTTGTAGGAAGCAGCGAAGGAATTAATAGATAGGGAGAGAAGTGAGAATGACAGAGAGTACAATCTTCTGCAGAGGACAGGAAGAAGTGGGTTCAAAAGTATATATGGAGGGGTTTACCTCAAAAAGGGGAAAAGATCACTCTTCCTGTGTGAATCAAGGGTGAAAGAAGAGATAGAGTGGGAAGGTAGCTAAATGATATTAGCAGAATAGGGAACTCATGGCAAAGGCCTTGAAGACAAGTCTTGCTATTTCTACCTCCACAATATCTCTTGCATTTGAAGGTATCTCTGTAATCACATTGCAACCATTCTAGTTCAAACCCTCTTCACCTCTCCTCCATATTATTGCAATAGTTTTCTTGCCTCAAGTCTCTCTTTGCTCTATATCCATCTTTCACACTGTTGCAGAAATTATTTTCCTTAACTACAGATCTGACCATGACATTCCCCTACTCAGTAAACTACAGGAGTTCCCTACTGCTGCCTCTCGGGTAAAATACAGACAACTCTGTTAAGCTTTCAAAGTCCTTCACAACCTGTCTCAAACCTGTCTTTCCACTTTACTGAACATGAAAGTCAGCCAAAAATGACTTTCTCTATGCTACACACACACACCCACAACACACACACACACACACACACACACACACACACACACCCCTCCACTTCCCATTTCAGTGACTCTATGCCTGGAATGGACTCTCCTCAACTCTGCTGCATAAATTTACCCTTTATTCCAAAATGTCAATCAAACACTATTTATATGAAGTCTTTCCAGATCCTCCTCATTCATTAGCGTCCTCTCTCTCGAGGTGAAAAAGTGAAGAATGAATTTCACAGCCCAGTTCCCACAGAACAGATATTTTTTCTTTGTTGTTACAATTTAGAATTTGATAATATCACACCTGTGTGAGTTGAAGCTTTTGGAAGATCTGATTGTAATGTATGTGTATGTGTATGTACACACATATAAATATGTATTTCCCCAATTACATGCTAAAACAAAATTTTTAACAATTTTTTAAAGTTTTGAGTTCCAAATTCTATCCTTCCCTCCCTCCCTCTGATATAGGTTACACATGTGTGATCATGTAAAACATTTCCATAGTGGTAATTTTGTACAAGAAGACTGGAATAAAAGAAAAAAGAAGGAAGGAAGAAAGGAAGGAAGGAAGGAAAGGGAAAATAACATGCTTCAGTCTGTATTGACATTGATCAGTTCTTTCTTTGGAGGCAGATAGTATACATCATCATGAGTCCTTTGGGATTGCCTTGGATTATTATATTGCTGAGAATAGGTGTCATTCACTGTTGTTCATTGTACCATGTTGCTATTACCATGTACAACATTAACTTTTTATTTTTTTAATATATATTTATTTTTCAGTTCTCAACATTCACTTCCACAAGAATTTAAATTCAAAATTTTCTCCCCATCTCTTCCCACCCCTCATCCCAGGACAGCATACACCCCATCCACCCCTTTATCCAGTCTGTCTTCCCTTCTATAACCCCTCCTTCTTCCATCCCCTTCCCCTCTGTTTTCCTGTAGGGCAAAATAGATTTCTATGTCCCATTGTCCATATGTCTTATTTTCAAGTTGCATGCAAAAGCAATTTTTTAACATTCATTATTAAAGCTTTGAGTTCCATATTCTCTCCTTTCCTCCCTCCGCAGCCACCCTCATTGAGAAAACAAGCAATTCAATATAGGTCATACATGTGTAACAATGCAAAACACTTCCATAATAGTTATGTTGCAAAGGACTAACCACATTTCCCTCTGTCCTATCCTGACCTACATTTATTCCTTTCTCTCCCTTGTCCTGTCCTCCCACAATAATTTTTGCTTCTGATTATCCCTTTCCCCAATGGGCTACCCCTTATGTTATCTTCCCTCTCCTATCCCCTTCCCCCTTGCCCTCCTGCAGAGTAAAATAGATTTCAGTATCCAATTGAGTGTGTGTCATTCCCTCCTTAAGTTAAATTCCATAAGAGTTAGGCTTACTTATTTTCTTTCACCTCTCCCCCCTTCCCCTCAACTGTAAAAGTTCTTTCTTGCCTCTTTTATGTGAGATGATTTGCTACATTCTACTTCTCCCTTTTGCTGACTCCTAGTACTTTCACTCAATAAGAAATTTTATTTTTTTAGGTATTCTCCCTTCATATTCAGTTCACCCTGTACCTTCTGTCTATGTATTTTTATATAAATACACACATACACATACAAATCTACATATATATATATACACACACATACATATTCATGCATACATGCATATACATATATGTATGTGGTATGTATGTTCCCTCTAACACCCTAACACTGAGAAAGGTCTCATAAGTTACAAATAACATCTTTCCACGTAGGAATGTAAACAGTTCAACTTTAATGAGTTCCTTAAGACTTCTCTTTCCTGTTTACCTTTTCATGTTTCTCTTGATTCTTGTATTTGAGAGTCAAATTTTCTATTTAGTTCTGGTATTTTCAACAAGAATGCTTGGAAATCCTCTATTTCACTGAAATTTCATTTTTTCCCTGAAGTATTATACAAGTTTTGTTGAGTAGGTGATTCTTGGTTTTAATCCTATCTCCTTTGACCTCTGGAGTATCATATTTCAAGTCCTTAGATCCCTTAGTGTAGAAGTTGTTAAATCCTGTGTTATCCTGATTGTATTTCCACAATACTTGAATTGTTTCTTTCTGACTACTTATAGTATTTTTTTCTTGACCTGGGAACTCTGGAATTTGGTTACACTATTCCTAGCAGTTTTCCTTTTGGGATCTCTTTCAGAAGGTGATCAATGAACTGATAGGAAGCCCAGCAGTGCTGTGGAAAGGTCATTGAACTTGGAGTTAAAGGAGTTAAGTCTCAGTTTCAGTATTTGCCATTATCTTTTTCTGTCATCTTAGCCAATCTGTTGAATATGAAATGGTACCTAAGAGTTGTTTTACTTTGCATTTCTCTAATCTTTAGTGATTTAGAGAACTTTTTCATATGGCTATTGAAAGCTTTGATTTCTTCTTCTGAAAACTGCTTATTCATATCCTTTGACCATTTATCAATTGGGGGATGGCTCTTATTTTTATAAATTAGATTCAGTTCCCTATGTATTTAGAAATTGAAACCTTTATTAGAGAGACTTACTATAAATTTATTCCACAAATTTCCTGCTTTTCTCCTAACTTTTGGCTGCATTAGTTTCGTTTGTGCAAAAATAAAGTTTGGAGAAATTTTAAAGGTCATCTAGTTATTCCTCATTTCATAGATGAATAAACTGAAGAATACAGAGTTTAAATAACTTGCCTAAGGTAGTTTAGGCAGTAAATGGTAAAGCTGGGACTCAACTCCTTTAATTCCAAGTTCAGCACTGTTGGGCTACCTATCAGTTCACTGATCACCTTCTGAAAGAGATCCCAAAAGGAAAACTGCTAGGAATAGTGTAGCCAAATTCCAGAGTGCTCCCTGGGATGGTGCTCTTGGCATCCCTTTCATTTCCCACTCCGCAAAAAGGCCCCAGTCACCCCCATTGACTGTGTCATATTCTAAGGTACCTTTCAGTTTGTACATTCTACAGGTCTGCTGTAAACAAGTCTGTTTTAGAGATAGCCTTGTTTCCTTCCCCCATCTTCATTCCCAGAGGTCCCTTGTTAGGGTTGGGGTTACCAGAGTTAAATGCAGAGGACTGGGAATCTAACAACATGGACTGTATAGCCAAGGCACTGTGACTAACTTGACCTTGGGTATACCTCACTTAATTTTTTAGAGACTTAATTTCTTCATCTGAAATGGGGACAGAGGTGACTTTGCCTATCTCACACAGTAGTTGTGAGGATCAAGTGTGAAAATGGAAGTGAACAGGTTTTAGAAAGGGGAACAAAAAGATCCTTTTTGTTTTCTTATCATTGCTTGTTTTTATGTTTCTCTTTACTCCTATGCTTAAAGTTCCAAGTTTCACTGCAGCTCTGATGATTTTAGTTGTTAATACCCTTTCCAATTTTTTCTTCCATGGGCTTCATTTATTTTCCATTTTTTTCCTCTCCAAGAGTTCTCATTTCATTAATTTTTTAAAAATTTGCTTTGGTGCATAGGTTCTCCATGCAGCAAACTCATGGAAAGACCCCATGGATTCTTTGAATTGGTCATATGTTTTTTGAAAGTTTTCAGGAGTTCTGGGCAGTTTTCTTGTATTAGTTCTTACATTGTAGTGCTTAGGTTTCTTGACCTCTGTGTTCTTCTGCTCTATTTATCTCTACATATTCTATCTTTGAGATTAATTTGGGAGTGGAGCCAAGAAGGCAGAGTAGAAAGATGCATATACTCTAGCTCTTCCTCCACAGCCTATAAAATAGCTGTAAAGAATGACTCTCAACAAATTCTAGAGCAGCAGAAGCCACAGAACAATGGAGTGGGGGAGACTTCCAGCCCAGGGTGACCTGGAAGGCCAACGGGAAAGGTCTGTAGCACTAGGCACTGAACAGAGCCCAATCCAGTCTTGACCACGCCACACAAGGAGGAGGACCAGAGCAGGCCTTGGGGGTGGAATCCCCAGCAGCAGCAGCTGCAGTTCACAGACCCCTCAAGCCACAGGTGCCAAAGGTCAGTGAGAGGGCTTTTTCAACTGGCTGAGAAGGGAGCAGGGTCCTCCCCATAGCTATGGCTTCAGGAGGCAGCAGCAGATGCCTCAGCGGGCAGCAATAGCTCCCATGGCAGGCAGCAGTTGACATCCATTGTTGGAGGCCTCATGCTAAAGTCCCTGGGAGAATTGAGCAGCTGATCTAAACCTCAGCCCTGAGTGGAAGCCCCACCCCAGCATAAAGCCCCTGGGGGAATTGAGCAACTGATCTGAACCACAACCCTGGGTGCTGGTATGACAGAACTCGAAGGTGAGGCTATTGTGGAGAGGAAGTTCTACTACTCGCAGATTCTGGGCACAAAAGTCTCTGGTTGCTCCCAGATCAGTGCTTGGCTTGATTGTGCCACCTTGGAGGAACTAAGATCTTACAGGTCCCCAGAGCATGCATTACTCTTGACAAAGAACCCAAAAATCAAGTAACTGGTTGGGAAAATGCCCAAAAAAAGGGAAAAAATAAAACCATAGAAGGTTACTTTCTTGGTAACCAGGGATCTTCTCAGATGAGGAAAAACAATGCTTACCACCAGGGAAAGACAAAAAAGTCAAGGCTTATGTATCCCAAACATCCAAAATAAATATTTAATGGTCTCAGACCATGGAAGAGCTCAAAAAGGAATTTGAAAATCAAGTAAGAGAGAGGTGAAGGAAAAATTGGGAAGAGAAATGAGAGAGATGAAAGGAAATCATGAAAAATGAGTCAACAACTTGCTAAAGGAGACACAAAAAAATGCTGAAGAAAGTAACACCTTTAAAAAAAGGCTAACCCAATTGTCAAAAGAGGTTCAAAAAGCCAATGAGGAGAAGAATGCTTTAAAAAGCAGAAATAGCCAAATGGAAAAGGAGGTTCAAAAGCTCAATGAAGAAAATAGTTCTTTCAAAATTAGAATGGAACAGATGGAGGCAAATGACTTTCTGAGAAACAAGAAATCACAAAACAAAACC
>CM053771.1:274691904-274704053 GCA_028658325.1 Potorous gilbertii | reverse complement strand
AAAATGTGAAATATCTCATTGGAAAAACAACTTGACCTGGAAAATAGATCCAGGAGAGATAATTTAAAAATTATGGGACTACCTCAAAGCCATGATCAAAAAAAAAGAGCCTAGACATCATCTGTCATGACATTATCAAGGAAAACTGCCCTGATATTCTAGAACCAGAGGGCAAAATAAATATTGAAAGAATGCACCAATCACCTCCTGAAAGAGATCCAAAAAGAGAAACTCCTAGGAATAATGTAGCCAAATTCCAGAGTTCCCAAGTCAAGGAGAAAATATTACAAGCAGCTAGAAAGAAACAATCTGAGTATTGTGGAAATACAACCAGATCTAGCAGCTTCTACATTAAGGGACAGAAGGGCTTAGAATATGATATTCCAGAAGTCAAAGAAACTAGGATTAAAACCCAGAATCACCTACCCAGCAAAACTGAGTATAATACTTCAGGAGAAAAAATGGTCTTTCAATGCAATAGAAGATTTTCAAGCATTCATGATGAAAAGACCAGAGCTGAAAAGAAAATTTGACTTTCAAACTCAAGAATCAAGAGAAGCATGAAAAGATAAACAGGAAAGAGAAATCATAAGGGACTTACTAAGTTGAGCTGTTTACATTTCTACATGGAAAGATAATATTTGTAACTCTAAGTTTTTTCAGTATCTGGGTAGTTGGTGGGATCATACACACACACACACACACACGTGTGTGTGTGTATACATACATATATACATATGGAGAGAGAGCACACAAGGTGAGTTGAATAAGAAGGGATAATATCTAAGAAAATAAAATTAAGGGATGAGAGAGGAATAGAGAAAAGGAGAAATGGAATGGGACAAATTATCTCTCATAAAAACAGGCAAGAAAAAGCTTTTTTCAATGGAGGGAAAAAGTGGGGAAGTGAGAGGGGGAAAGTGGGGAGGTGAGAGGGAAAAAGTGAAGCTTACTCTTATCACATTTGTCTCAATGAAGGAATAAAATGCACACTCATTTTGGTATGAAAACCAGAATCTTACAATACAGGAAAGTAGAGGAGAAGGGGATAAGCCAGGGCGGGGGGGGGGGGGGGTAGGGAATGATGGGAGAGAGGGCAAATGGGAGGAGGGAGCAATTAGAAGTAAACACTCTTGGGGAGGGACAAGGTCAAAAGAGGGAATAGAAGAAATAGGGGGCAGGATAGGATGGAGGGAAATATACTTTCTCACACAACATGACTACTATGGAAGTCATTTGCAAAACTACACATATAGCCTATATTGAATTGCTTGCCTTCTCAGTGGGGATGGTTGGGGAGGGAGGAAGGAAGAGAAGTTGGAAGTTAAAGTTTTAGGAACAAATGTTGAATATTGTTGCTGCATACAACTGAGAAATAAGAAATACAGGTAATGAGGTATAGAAATTTATCTTGCCCTACAGGACAAGAGAGAAGATGGGGATAAGGGAAGGGAGAGATGTTAGAAAGGAGGGCAGATTGTTGGAAGGGGTAATCAGAATGCTTGGTATTTTGGGGTAGAGAGAGGGGAGAGATGGGGAGAAACTTTGGAACTCAAAATTTTGTGGAAATGAATGTTGAAAACTTAAGTAAATTAATAATTTTAAAAAGATTAATTTGTTTTGCTTGTACAGAGATCATGTTTTCTTTTAACATTAATGCTCATTACTTCTCCCAGATTTTTCTTCATATCTGAGTATTTGCATTCCCAGTAAGTTGGTATCCTATTAATTTCTTTGGTGAAATTTGCCCCGCAGGATTCAAGTTTTTCTATTCTGTCTACTATTTCTGCTGTGTAGGCCATAAATTCTGTTTTTCTGATTCTTATTTCTCTCTTTCAGGAACACATTCATTCAATAATGCACTGCTTACTTCCATGTTCTCTTGGGAAACCAAAGTATCTTCTGCATCATCAGGTGCTGATTCATTTTCTTTTGCCTTGTGATATTTAGAGATGTTTGGACTCAGTTAAATATTCTGGAGACCATTTTCCTTCTTGTTATTAATATCTTCTCTGCCGTTTTATCTGTTTGTGCTCATGATTTTTAACTGATTTTTCTTCCTTCTTAGATCTTTATCAATTTCCATTCCTTGCCCCACCTTATATTCTCCTATTTTGACTCCTTTTTCTTTGATGGTGTATCCCCTAAGCACTAGACCTTAGCCTCTTCCTATGATAGGGAATTCACATTTCACCAGACTCAATGTCTGCCCTAAGTGACTTCAGCGGGGCCAGAACTGGCCTCAACTAGATTCCAGTCTCCTTTCCTTCAAGTTTAGTGGAGCCTTAAACATACACTGCTACCCCTGTCCAGCTCCCTCTGTCTCTAAGTACTGCTGCAGTCCATCACACTGCTACCCAAGGCATAGCAAGCTTCAAGATTTCCTGTGCCTGAGTAAGGTAGCAGTACAAGTTATGGAGAGTTGAGTTTTGTCGCTTGTTGCCACAGAATATAGGTTAAGGGCTAGATCAAGAGGATGGGGTAGCCAAGACAACACAACTACTGAGTGGATCTCATTAGAGAAACCCATGGATGCATTGTGCAGGCCTCCAGAGCACAGGGTGGTGGATATGAGGTGCTGAATGAGTATCTTAGGGATTAGCTTTCTATGCTATTTTCATCAGGTTGCCACCTTCTTAGGTTTCTTGATGTCTTATCCTATGAGGACAGCTGCAATTATTTTTACCTCTGCTTTCCTGTTTTGGCAAGGTTTGAAAGGTCAAGAGGATTAGAGAAAATGTCTAGTGTGCCATCCTGTTGGTCACATGACCCAAAAGTCTTTATACTTTATAAGCTGTCTTCATGAGTTATTGCTCTTGTATTAATAATGCATTTTTGCTTATTGTTAATGTAATTTTGCTTCTTAATGGGAAGATCTTTCCCATCCATTAATAGGCCCATGTGACCTGCGTAAGTCACATGGAAGCCTGAGTCACATGAGTCTAAGTCACATGGAATAGGAAGGGGTGGAGCAGGAAGAAGCAGAGCTAGAGCAGAGCTAAGAGGAAGCTAGTTAGAGAGCAGTCAGAACTGAAGGACACAGGCAAGCAGGTAGCTGTCTGTGAGAGAGAGAAGGGCATTTTGCTTAAAGGATTATGTCTGGGATTTGTTTAAGGGAGCTAATCTATGGGAAGCCTAATAGAGGGAAGGCTTGGGGCTGGTGTTGTTCTCTGCATTGTTATTGTGTATGGATTCTTTGTGACTATGATGACTTCGGTTTTCTGGTGTCTGAATAAATGTTTTGGTTCTGTCTTCCATGTGGAGAGTCTGTTCTATTTCAGAATTGCACTGGGACATTCATGGCTACTGTAGGTACTGTGAATATTGCATTGGTGCTACTGAAGTGGACATTATTCCTCCCTGGGGCCCCTGGGTTGAGAGATATCTGTTAGGTTGCTGGGCAGGGTTGGGTAACCTTGCCTAGAAGCAGCATTCTGTTGGGCTTCTGTCAAAACATTGTTCCCCCTTGGGTTGCAAAATATCTGTTGAGTTGCTGGCAACTCAGTTCTTGTTAGAACTGTTCCTGTTGGGACCCCCCCCCCCCGCCTGGAAACCACTTTCTATTGGGCCCCCTTGCCTAGCAGCAACTTGGGCCCCCCTGTCAGAACTGTTCTGTGAGAAATGTTTGTTGAAGGGACCCGCAGTTGGCATTGACCTTGGCAACACTTACTCCTGTGTGGGAGGCTTCCGACATGGGAAAGTGGAAATCATTGCTAATGACCAAAGAAACGGGACCACCCCCAGCTATGTCACCTTCACCGACACAGAACGTTTAACTGGTGATGCTGCAAAGAATCAAGTTGCAATGAACCCCCTCAACATAGTTTTTGATGCCAAATGTTTGATTGGTGGCAGATTTGATGATGCAGTTGTACAGTTAGACATGAAGCACTGGCTTTTTACAGTGATGAATGACACAGTAGGCCTAAGGGACAAATGGAGTACAAAGGAGAGACCAAAAGTTTCTATCCAGAGGATATGTCTTCTATGGTCTTGATCAAGATGAAAGAAATTTCTGAAGCTTACGTTGGGAAGACCATCACAAATGCCATTGTCACAGTACCAGCCTATTTCAACGATTCCCAACATGAGGCCACTAAAGATGCTGGAACCATCGCTGGTCTCAATGTGCTCTGAATCATCAGTGAGCCAACTGCTGCTGCTATTGCTTATAGCTTGGACAAAAAAAGGTTGGTGCTGAGAGAAATGTGTTGATCTTTGACTTTGGAGGTGGTACTTTCGATGTCTCCATTCTTACCATGGAAGATGGCATCTTTCAGGTCAAGTCCACAGCTGGAGACACCCACTTGGGTGGGGAGAACTTTGGCAACCGAATGGTCAACCATTTCATCGCGGAGTTCTAGCAAAAGCACAAGAAGGACATCAGTGAGAACAAGAGAACTGTTCACCATCTTCGCACCACTTGTGAACGTGCAAAACGCACCCTCTCTTCTAGTACCCAGGCCAGTATTGAGATTGACTCCCTCTATGAAGGTATCGACTTCTATACATCAATCACTCAAGCCTGTTTCAAAGAGCTGAATGCTGATCTCTTCTGTGGCACACTGGACCTTGTGGAAAAGGCCTTAAGAGATGCTAAGCTAGAAAAATCACAGATTCATGACACTGTCCTGGTGGGTGGTTCCACTTGAATTCCCAAAATCCAGAAGCTTTTGCAAGACTTCTTCAATGGCAAGGAGTTAAACAAGAATATCAATCCTGATGAGGCTGTTGCTTATGGTGCAGCTATCCAGGCTGCCATTTTGCCTGGAGATAAATCTGAGAATGTGCAGGACTTGTTGCTGTTAGATGTCACTCCTCTTTCCCTTGGAATTGAAACTGCTGGTGGAGTTATGACTGTTCTGATCAAATGTAATACCATTACCCCACCAAGCAAACACAGCCATTTGCCACCTATTTGGACAACCAACCTGGTGTGCTTATTCAGGTTTATGAAGGTGAGAGGGCAGTGACAAAGGATAATAACCTGCTTGGCAAATTTGAGCTCACAGGAATCCCCCAGCACCCAGAGGTGTTCCTCAGTTTGAAGTAATATTTTACAGTGATGCAAATGGCATTCCCAATGTTTCTGCTGTGGATAAGAGCACAGGCAAGGAGAACAAGATCACCATCACCAATGATAAAGGATGCCTGAGCAAGGAAGACACTGAGTGTATGGTCCAGGAGACTGAGAAATACAAGGCTGAGCATGAGAAGCAGAGAGACAAGGGTCTTCCAAGAATTCTCTTGAATCTTATGCTTTCAACATGAAGGCTATAGTGGAGGATGAAAACCTGCAGGACAAAATTGGACAAAATTGGTGATGAAGACAAACAGAAGATCCTTGACAAATGTAATGAAATAAAACAACTGGCTGGATAAGAACCAGACTACTGAGAAGGAAGAATTTGAGCATCACTGGAAAGAGTTGGAGAAGGTCTGCAACCCCAGCATTAATTACCAAACTGTACCAGAGTACAGGGGGCATGCCTGGTGGATTCCCAGGGGGTGGAGCAGCCCCATCTGGAGGTGCTTCTTCTGGACCCACCACTGAAGAGGTGGACTAAACAATAGAAGAAAGAGCATTCCACAGAGCTTTTTCAAAAATTGAAGGACTCAAAATTTGTAGCCAAGGAAGTAGCAGTTTAAAAGTAACATTTAAGCTACTGTGTAAATCTGGGCATTCTGAATACTTGAATACATGCAGAGGGGGAGAAGTGAATAACATTGCACTTTATCAGTACTATAAACAAGTGGAAATGCAATTCTTGTCCTGGAGAATAAAAATTATTTAAAACTGGCACCATAAAAAAAAAAGGAAAGGCAACTTTTGAGGGGTCAACAATCAATTAAAAAAACTTTAATTACATTCAACATACAGGGAAAATATAAGCAGAGAAATAATGAGCAACAGACAAGGCTCTTACTGACGAATCAAAGCCATATCTATACATTTACGTACATCCCTGCACCAAAGCAATATTGTTACATACTTTACGTATATCCCTGAATTGAGAAAGCCTGTACATTTGAGCAGTCGGAGGGCCTGAACATATGACCACTCAGAGTCTTGACTAGGTAATCATAAGGTCTTTCTTATCAGCAAACCCCCAAAGCAAAATACCAGCCTCCCAGTATATATAATGAAGATTCAGCTCCTGACTGGCTCAGAGTCAGTAGGGATGAAACTTATGTGATTTAGCATCCTGAGCCTGGAAAACAACTCCAAAAAGAAAACAAACGCACAAATCTCACTTTGCTTGCTGTTACAGAAGTTAGAGATAAGTTAGGGCTGTATAAATAGATATGAGAATCATCTGTATAGATAAGGAAGAACATTAAGCAAGAGAAGGAGGTCAAGGATAGTCCCTTGGAGGACTCCTACAGGCAGTGTTGTGACTTCCATGAAGAACCAACAAAGGAGATGAGGAGTGGTCAGATGGTAGGGAAAAGACAGGAGAAAAACCAAGAGAGATAAATGTCATGAAAACCTATAAGGGAGGGGGGCAGAGCCAAGATGGCAGAGTAGAAAGATGCACATACTCTAGCTCTTCCCACACAGCCCATAAAATACCCATAAAAAATTACTCTAAACAAATTATAGAGCAGCAAAAGCCACAAAACAACAGAGTGAAAGAGATTTCCAGCCCAAGGTAGCCTGGAAAGCCAACAAGAAAGGTCTATCACACAGAGTATGGAGCAGAGTTCAGCCCAGTCTTGGCCACACTGCACAGCAGGAATTGGACTGGAACATGCCTCTGGGGCAGAATCTTCAATAGCAGTACCAGTTCTCAGATTCCTCTACCCACAAACACCAAAGACACTTCAAAGGTCAGTGAAAAAGCTTTTTCTCCTGGGTAAGAAGGGAGCAGGGTGCTCCTTTAGCCCTGGCCCCAGGTAGCAACGGCAGCAGCAGCAGCAGTGTCTATTTTTGGAGCCCTCAGCCTAAAGCCCCTGGGTGAATTGAGCCACTAATCAGGGTCTCAATCCTGAGTGATGATCTGGGGGTGATGAAGAAGCCTGGCTGGTGTGGTGAAGCTGGTGGAGGCTTTGGAAAGGGATTCTACTTCCAGATCCTAGGCAGAAAAGCTTTGGTAGCTCTCAGACAAAGCCTGGCCAGGAAATAGTAAACTCCTTTCTCTTGACTGTGTCACCTTGGAGGAACTGAGAACTTATAGGTCCCCAGAGTATGCCCCACTCTTGACAAATAACTCAAAAGTCAAGTAACTGACTGGGAAAATTCCCAAGAAAGGGAAAAAAATAAGACTATAGAAGGTTATCTTCTCTGTGAACAGGTATTTTCTTCCATCCTTTTGGATGAGGAAGAATAATGCTAACCATCAGAGGCCTCCAAAATAAATATGCAATGATCTCAGGCCATGAAAGAGTTCAAAAAGGACTTTGAAAATCAAGTAAGAGAGGTGGAGGAAAAATTGACAATAGAAATGAAAGCAATTCAAGAAATTCATGAAAAGCAAATCAACAGCTAGCTAAAGGAGACCCCAAAAAATAATACCTTTAAAAATAGGCTAACTCAATTGGAAAAAGAGGTCCAAAGAGTCAATGAGGAGAAGCATGCTTTAAAAAGTAGAATTAGCCAAATGGAAAAGGAGGTTCAAAAGCTCAGTGAAGAAAATAGTTCTTCAAAAATTAGAATGGAACAGATGGAGGCTAATGACTTTATGAGAAACCAAGAAATCACAAAACAATACCAAAAGAATGAAAAAATGGAAGATAATGAATGAATGAATGAATTTTCATTGGAAAAACAACTGACCTGGAAAATAGATCCAGGAGAGACAATTTAAAAATTATGGGACTATCTGAAAGCCATGATCAATAAAAGAGCCTAGACATCATCTTTCATGAAATTATCAAGGAAAACTGCCCTGATATTCTAGAACCAGAGGGAAAGAATCCACCAATCACCACCTGAAAGAGATCCAAAAAAAGAAACTCTCAGGAATGTTGTAGTCAAATTCCAGAGTTCCTAAATCAAGTAGAAAATATTGCAAGCAGCTAGAAAGAAACAATTCAAGTATTGTGGAAATAAAATCAGGATAACACTGGACCTGGCAGCTTCTACATTAAGGGATCAAAGGACTTGGAATAGGGTATTCCAGAAGTCAATGGAACTAGGATTAAAACCAAGAATTACCTATCCAGCAAAACTGAGTATAATACTTCAGGGGAAAAAGTGGTCATTCAATGAAATAGAAGATTTTCAAGCATTCTTGATGAAAAGACCAGAACTGAAAAGAAAATTTGACTTTCAAACACAAGAATCAAGAAAAGCATGAAAATGTAAACGGGAAAGAGACTGTTTACATTCCTACATAGAAAGACCATATTTGTTAACTCTTCAGACTTTTCTCAGTATATGGGTAGTTGGAAGGATTATACAGAGAGAGAGAGCACAGGGTGAGTTGAATAAGTAGGAATGATAATCTAAAAAAATAAAATTAAGGGGTGAGAGAGGAATATATTGGAAGGAAGGGAGAAATGGGGCAAATTATCACTCATAAAAGAGGCAACAAAAAGCTTTTTCCATAGAGGAGAAAAGAGAGGAGATGAGAGGGGGAAAAGTGAAGCTTACTCTCTTCACATTTGGCTTAAAGAGGGAATAATATGCTCACTCAATTTGGTATGAAACTCTTATCTTACACTACAGGAAAATAGGGGGAAATGGGACAAGTGGGGTGAGGAGGATGATAGAAGGGAGGGTAAATGGGAGGAGGGAGGGAGTAATTAGAAGTAAATACTTTTGGGGAGGGACAAGATCAAAAGAGGGAATAGAATAAATGGGGGGCAGGATAGGATGGAGGAAAACATAGTCTTATACAGCATGTTTATTATGGAAGTCTTTTGCAAAACGACACATATATAGCCTATGTTGAATTGCTTGCCTTCTCAGTAGGGATGGGTGGGGAAGGAAGAAGGGAGAGATGTTGGAATTCAAAGTATTAGTAATGAATGTTGAGAATTGTTTTTGCATACAACTGGAAAATAAGAAATACAGGTAATGGGGTATAGAAATTTATCTTGCCCTACAAGAAAAGAGAGAAGATGGGGATAAGGGAAAGGAGGGGTGTGATGGAAGAGAGGGCATATTGAGGGAAGGGATAATCAGAATGCAAGGCTTTATGGGGCAGGGGAGGGGAGAGATAGAAAGAAAATTTGGAACTCAAAATTTTGTGGAAATGAATGTTGAAAACTAAAAATAAATAACTGAACATTAAAAAAAAAGAAAACCTATAAGGGAGTTCCCCCCTTTCTAGCTTTTTGTGACATTGAGAGTATCAAGAAGAGAGTGATGAATAGTAGCAAAACTTGTAAAGCCAAAAAAAAGGGGGAAGGGGGGGAATGAGGATTTGGAAAGAGCCACTGGATTTGGTGATTAAAGATCATTCATAACTTTGAAAAGAACAGCTTCACTTGAATGATAAGAATGGAAACTAGACTAGAGGGTTTAAAAAAAGAGTTGTTGTTGTTCACCCTTTGTACTCAAAGAGGACCAATGACATCGTGATGTTGGGGTCAAGAAACAATGAATTCAACTGCTGCTAATCAGTCCAATATGAACTTAAAAGGCCCTACCACTAAGTGGGCACAAATAGTCCATTTAAACATTTGGGATAGAGATGTCTCTAGATTTGCATATCTCACGTTTCATTTGTACTACTGTAATTCTTCTTTGCTGGTAGAGCATAGAGACTTCTTTGAGGGGGTCACACTATGCTGGGTAATCCTGTGCCAGTGTCTCCTGTGTCTCAAGCTGATACTAAAGTCCTTCAGAGAGACCTTGAGAGTATCCTTGTACCACTTCTAAACTCTGTGTGAGTGCTTGCCTTGTGCTAGTTTTCTGTAAAATAATCTTTTAGTTAAATATATGTTGGGTATTTGGGCTACATTCCCAGCCCAATTGGAGATGCACTCTTTTCAGTAGAGTTTGGCAGTTCAGCTTGAGAGAGGACCTCAAGTTTGAGTACCCTATCTTGCCAGGTAATCTTCAGAATCTTCCTAAGACAATTCATATGGAAGTGGTTCAGTTTTCTGGCATGGCACTGGTAAACTATACAAGTTTCTCAAGCACACAGCAATGAAGTCAGCATAGCAGCTATGTAGACCTTCAGTTTGGTAGGCAGTCTAATATCTTTTCTCTCACACACTTTATTTTGGTGCCACCCAAACACTGAGCTAGCTCTAGCAACATTTGCTCCAACCTCATCATTTATGCTTACATCCATAGAAAGTATACTGCCAATGTAAGTGAAGTTATCCACAGCATTCAAATTTTCTTCGTTTGCTGTAACCAGTAGTTCCATGTACACATGTTGCAATGCAACCAATGGTTCCACTTACGGCTGATACAGTACTGGCTGATGGAGAACCTCTGTTGATTGTCAGGCCAAAATTAGCACAAAAAAGAGTAAGATCATAGAAAATGGAGGCACTGGGTGCAGAGGGCTTTTTCAGTGTAAAAACATTTAGGGCCAGGAAGAATATGGTGAGATATGGGACAATAGGTAACAAGGATGACAGAATCAAATGATGAGAGGGTTTTAAGGACAGAAGAGACATAGGCATGTTTGTAGGCATCAGAGAAGAAGCTAGTAGAAGATTAGTGAGAATGGGGATAAAAGGGCAATCTGAAGAAGATGGGAGGGAATGGGATCAAAGAACGATGTAGAAGGATTTTCCATGGCAAGAAAAAAAACTTTTCTTCATGTGAGAACAGGGTTAAAGCAGGAGATAGTAGGGGAAAAAGTCTAAGTGATGTAAAATGAGGAGCAGGGAGAGAAAGGAGGAAGAACTTGGTAAATGGCCTGAATTTTTTCAGTTAGTTATGAGACAAAGTTTTCAGTTGAGAGGGTGGGGAGAGAGATGCCATGAGAGGCTTGAGAAAAGATGAAAAAGTATGAAATAGCTGCTATGGTGAGTGGGGTAATGAATTGATTAGGGAGATGTAAAAGAATTGCCTTGCCATAGTGAGGCCCAATTGAGATTATATAATATAAACTTGGAGTGAACTTAGGAGGAATGCCTTTATGATATTTTCTAACCCTGTCCAGCAATATGTAAGTAGGAGTGAAGGCAGCAGATGCATGGTAGGAGTAATTCAATGTTGAGGCTTATCAAGACCTGATTGACAATAGGCTAAGGGGGCAAATGTCTCAAGTGTAGAAGATAAAGGAGAGTTCAGCTGGCTCACTAATGGGTCAAGATAGGGAAGAGGAAAAGGTGTAGTTAGTGCAGGGATGATGCTGTGGGAAAGAACAGAGGGATAGAGGGATTGGAAGTCACAGTAAAGATGAAAAACCGGGTTAATGGTCAAAAGGCAGAGGGAAATATAGATGATTAAAGATTATATTTAGAAGAAAGAATTTCAGAGTTCATGAACATGGGAGTGGAAAACCTATGGTTGATGACAGACTAAAGGGTAAGACCATCTCTGTATGTAGCTGAAGTCAGGCAGAGTGATAAGGCATCAGAGCAGGTCTTTAGGAATGGTCTCTCTGCTCATAAAAATAACAAATCTATTACTTGGAGCTAAGGCCCATACCATTATCAAATCTTTTGCCTACCATTTAAAAAAACATGGATGTTTTAGACTTGGAAGAGAAAACTTTAAAATGTATAGAATTGGGAACCTCTTCAAGAAGGTGTGGCCCAGTTTTAAAGAGCCAACGTTTTCATGTATTTCCACTGTGGCAAACCATTCTCATGAGAATAATCACAAACTTTTTTTAAAGTGTAAATATTTAAGCTCACTAGGCTACTCTAGCAGAACAAAAATTTTAAAATCCCTGTGGAAATTACTATTACAAGAGTTAGTTACATTCTAAAAAATATAGTGCTAAAGAAAATGTCTTGTCAAGGTATAAATGTCCTAAATAATAATATCTTACTTTAAAATGTTTGCCTGTGGTAATATGGCTAATGGTAATATGGCTAATATGAATTTTTGTTCAAAATTTTTTTCAAAACCCTTTCTGCAAAGTCTTGTGTTTTACTAGTTTAAAAAAAAAATTCAGGGGGGCGGAGCCAAGATGGAGGAGTAGAAAGACTCACCTATGCTAGGTCTGAACCCACAGCCCATAGATTTCCTGTAAAAAGAACTCCTGACAAATTCTGGAACAGTGGAAGCC
>CM053771.1:274652388-274691404 GCA_028658325.1 Potorous gilbertii | reverse complement strand
GATAATACTTCAGGGGAAAAAAATGGTCATTCAATGAAATAGAAGACTTTCAAGTATTCTTGATGAAAAGACCAGAGCTGAAAAGAAAATTTGACATTCAAACACAAGAATCAAGAGAAGCATGAAAAGGTAATCAGTAAAGAGAAATCATAAGGGACTTACTAAAGTTGAACTTTTTACATTCCTACATGGAAAGACATTATTTGTAACCCTTGAAACTTTTTTCAGTATCTGGGTAGTTGGTGGGATTACACACACACACACACACACACACAGAGAGAGAGAGAGAGAGAGAGAGACAGAGAGACAGAGAGCACAGGGTGAATTTAATAAGATAGGATCATATCTTTAAAAAATGAAATTAAGAGGTGAGAGAGAAATATATTGGGAAGAGAAAGGGAAAAATGGAATGGGGCAAATTATCTCTCATAAAAGAGGCAAGTAAAAAACTTTTCAGTGGAGGGAAAAAGAGGGGAGGTGAGAGAAAAAACATGAAGCTTACTCTCATCATATTCGACTAAAGGAAGGAATAAAATGCACACTCATTTTTGTATGAAAACTTGTCTTATGATACAGGAAAGTGGGGGAGAAGGGAATAAGTGGGGGGGGATAATGGAAGGGAGGGCAGTGGGAGGAGGGAGCAATTTGAAGTCAACACTCTTGGGAAGGGACGGGATTGAAAGAGAGAATAGAAGCAATGGGGGGCAGGATAGGATGGAGGGAATTATAGTGTTACACAACACAACTGTTATGGAAAAACACTTGCAAAACTACACAGATATGGCCTATATTGAATTGTCTGTCTTCCCAAAGGGAATGGGTGGGGAGGGAGGGATGGGGAGAAGTTGGAACTCAAAGGTTTAGGAACAACTGCTGAGTATTGTTCTTGCAACTAGGAAATAAGAAATACAAGTAATGGGGTATAGAAAGTTATCTTGCCCTAAAGGACAAAAGAGAAGATATGGATAAGGGAAGGGAGAGATGTTAGAAGAGAGGGCAGATTGGTGATAAGGGCAATTAAAATGCTCAGTGTTTTGGGGTGGGGGAGGGGAGAAATGGGGAGAAAACTTGGAACCCAAAATTTTGTAAAAATGAATGTTGAAAAGTTAAATAAATAATTTTTTTTAAAAATGTGTTTAATAGGAATGTATGTGTAGAGCCCATATAAGATTGCATTCTGTCTCAGGAAGGAAGAGGGGAGGAAGGGGAAAAAAATTTAAAACTTATAGAAGTGAATGTTGAAAATTGAAAACAAATAAATTAATACATTTGCGGGGAAAAATAGGAACCGAAAAAATTTTGAAGCATGTTTCTCTGATAAAGGCCTCATTTCTCAAACATAGAGAGAACCAAGTCAAATTTAGAAAAATAAGAGCCATTCCCCAATTTATAAATGATCAAGAGATGTTTTCAGATAAAATAATCAAAGTTATCTATAGTCATATAAAAAAATACTGTCACGATTGATTGGAAAAAGGCAATTAAAATTCTGGGGTATTACTTCGTACCTATTGGCTAATAGGACAGAAAAGGTAAATGACAAATGTTGGAGAGAATGTGGGAAAAATGAGACTTTAATGCTTTGTAGGAGGAGTTGTGAACTGATTTAACCAATCTGTAGAGCAATTTGGAACCATGCCCAAAGGGCTATAAAAATACACCTGCCCTTTGACCTAGCAAGAGCACTACTAGGGATATATCCCAAAAGAGTTGAAAAAACAAAAAGGAAAAGGAACTATATGTACAAAAATATTTACAGCAGTTCTTTTCTCAGGGTAATGACATAGAAGTTGAGGGGATACCCATCAATTGGGGAATGGTTGAGTAAGTTGTTGTATGTGATTATTGTAGAATGAGAAATGATGAGCAGGATTCTCTCAAAAAAATCTAGAAAGACTTGAACGGCTTATACAAAGTGAAATATACTGTGTACAAAGTAACCACAATAGTATAAGATGATCCATCTTGAATGACTTAGCTGTTCTCAGTAATACAATGACCCAAGACAACTCTGAAGGACTTATGATGAAAAATGCTATCTATCCCCAGAAAATGAACTAATGATGTCTGAATACAGATTGAGGTATCCTTTTTTTTATTTCATTTTTGAGGTTTTTTTTCTTGTCTATGTTTTCTTTCACAACATGACTTAGGAATATGTTTTACATGACTACACATGTATAACATATATTGAATTGCTTGCCTTCTCAATGAGGGGGTGAGGGGGAGAGTGAAGGAGGGAGAGAATTTGCAACTCAAAATTTTAAAAACTAATGTTAAAAATTGTTTTTACATGTAACTAGGGAAAAATAAAATACCAAATAAAAATTGTAAAAATTCCAAATTTTTCTTAAGTCAAAAGAAAATGAATTTTACAACTAATTAGAAAAGTGAATTTGACCTCCACATTCATTCACTGCAATTCAAGTAACAGCATGAAATAAAGGTGTGGAGTTTGCTAATCTAAATCAATACTGAGACAGTAATATAGTCAATAAATATGCAAACTTGCTAAACTAACTTAACAGGTTTGCTATGAAGGTCAATGCCAGATAAATTAAAGTCAAACATTGGTTGCTCCCAGAGTTATTTAGCATTTTTTTTTAATCCACTAACCACTGTGAAGAATCAAAGTAAAATTGAGGTATCACTCTACATGCACTAACCAACTTCACTGAGTTGCATTCTTAGGATAAAAACAAGTACAGGGGAAACATTGTAAAAAAAATAAAAATGCTATATAACTGAAAAGTATAAAGGAACAGGGTGTCTTGTGCATTTTCGGGTCTATTGTTCGGTTATTTTTAGTCGTGCCTGACTCTTCATGACTTTATTTGGGATTTTTTTAGCTGTGATACTAGGGTAACCATTTCCCTCTCCAGCTTCTTTGACAGATGAAGAAACTGAAGAAAACAAGGTTAAGTGACTTGCCCAGGGTCACATAGCTAGTAAGTATCTGAAGTGAGATTTCAACTCAGGAGGATGAGTCTTCCTGACTCCAGACCCAACATTCTACCTACTAATGGTAATTTATAACTAGGAATTCTCTTAGGGGCAGGTAGAGTGACACAAACACAAGCCAAGCTCCAGGAAGGCTATGATGATCATTGTTCATTAGCCTAGGAGTTGGTACAGATTTTTAAATGTGCCAATAGTCTGGATCCAAGGGAGCCACAACTTGGGTAGAGCCAATGCAGCATGGAAACTGCTGAGCAGGAAATGGAAGGGAATTTTCACTGATGGCAAAAGCCAAGGGGCCAAACTTGGATTCAAGGATGTCTCCTAGTAAAGAAAAGAAAACCGAACTGTCACATCTAGTTAAAACAGGAATGATCTAAATAACAATATGAATAAGGACGGGAAAAAAATGTTTAAAGAATGATAATTTCCTACCTTTCAAATAAGTAATGTATTATCATTGTCTCTAATTTTTTTTTTAATAGCAGATATGGAACTGCAGAGTTTCAAAAGAAATTCCAGTGAATTTTCCTGTCACTCTTGATTATTACTTTAAAGGGATTGTTTTTCAGATTTTTCTTTAGGCTTTTATTTTTGTAGTATAAAAAATACATTAGTAAATATAATTTCCCCAAAGAAAGCATTCTTTAAAAGAGGTTGAGATCTCACTAATAATCAAAGATTTAGATAAAAACATTTTCAACTCAACCTATCAAAGTGGTAAAAATACTGAAGAGTAATGAAACTCGGTGCTAGCAGGGATGTGAAGATACAAGTATACACACATTAGACAGGGAACTTCAAATTTGGAGAACATTCATAGAGAATGATCTGGTCGCACATTGTAAAACTAACAAAAATAATAACCTTTGAACCAAAAATTCTACTGTCAGGAATATGCCCCAAAAGTGCTTCAAGTCATATTGCTCCCCACCAAAGAAAACTACCTGTTAAAATTTTCTTAGCAATATTTTTATATAATTACTAAAAATAAAAAAAAGGAAGCAACATAAATGGACAACAATGGGGGAAGTTAAATAAATCATGGCACATTAATTTGATGTAATACCATTATGCCATTAAGAGAAGTATGAGAAGTAAAAAAGAAATCTGAAAAGATCTTTATGAAATAATACAATGCCCCCCAAAAGGTATAGTATTAGAAGAATGAGATATATAAGAAAATATAAAAGAAAATGAACAGACAAAGAATTTGGACAAGGACTTAGAGTGGCTGAAGCTGATATTGAAATTAATTTAAATATAATTTTAATTTATTTATAAATTTGTGCTCGTAAATTTATGTTTATACATTTTACATTTCAATATTATATAATTATTTATATTACATATTATATAAGTATTTCTAGAAATTAAATATAATTTAAATATAGCCATATAAACCTCTTTATTTTTAAAAGAGGTTTGGTCATTTTTGTATTAGGTCCTGTTGAAAATGAATGAATAAATGTACTATATCACCATCCAAATTGCTTTTCAGTCTTTTAACATTTTCTTCTTATGATAAAAACAAAGTTAAATTAATTTTATGGCTGTGCCATTGGTGTCAGATAAAAATGATAGAAGAAGTAGTAGATTACATTTGCAAGACAGCTGAAGCAATAGGTGATCACATCTCAGGCATTTCCCCAATGTGAGACCTTACATACATGCAACAAAGAGCACATTGCTTACGTAAGCTGATGTTTCAGAAACTGGAGCTTCTTTAAGACATGAAGAACCCTTCTTTGAAGATGTTATTGCTTCACCTGTTTATAATAGTCATTTCCCAACATAGTCTCCATTAAATTCTTCCTTGTAATAGTTAAGTGAAACCAATCCAGACAATCACTGCTGACAACATATGGAACATTTGGAGAGTAGGGAAGTGTATTTCATCACATACTCTCTGAGGCTATAATTAATCATTACAGACAATCAGAGTTTGGCTCAATGATCCCATTTATATTATTATAGTCTGCTCTGACCTGTCCAGAAGATTATAATCTCAATCGTTCTCCCCTCCCTCTCTAACCTTCATATACTCACAGTAATGGTGCAGTTTTTCATCCCTCCTTAAAACCTCTTATGGCTCCTCCTCCTACAACTCAGCTAAGAATCTTGCAAAATGAGCTCCCTCTCCTCCCATCTTCTTTATCTCCCCTGACCCAGATGTCTTCTGCAGCTATCTCCTCCTTCATCCCTGTCTCACACAAAGAAACAATCTTTCTGCTTGACACAGTAAACACCTCTATATTTGCAAATGGTCCCATTTAACTCTTCTTCCCCAGCAGGTTACCTCCTCCATGATCTCTGCTCTCATGTATCTTCAATCTCCCCCTGCCTACTAGCTGCTTTGTTATTGCCTACAAACATGGTCATGTTTCTCTCATGCTCAAAAATCTATCCACCTCCATTAAGCTATTATCCCATAGCTCTTCTTTCTGTAACTGAAGACTGTCTACAATAGGTGTCTCCATTTCCTTTCCTCTCATTCTCTTAACTCTCTAGTCTGGCTTCCAACATCATCATTCAACTGAAACTGCTCTCCAAAGCTGCAAATGATCTCTTAGTTACCAAATCTAATACCCTTTTCTCAATTCTCATCCTTTTTGACCCCTCTGCAGTCTTTGATACTATCTTTTCTATAGGTTTTTAGCTGGACCTTCAGGGAAGCTTAGAGAAGAAGTCAGGAGGTAAAGATGAAGAGGGACAGTATTCCAGGCATGTGGAACAACCAGTAGGTTGGAATGTCTTATTCAAGAAATAGCAACAAGGCCAGTATCTCCGGCTTCTCCCCCAATATGACTACTCTGCAGTTTCCTTTGCTAGCTCTTCAAGGTGACACCCACAAACCTTGAGTGTCCCCAAAGCTCTGGGCCCTCTTCTACTCTCCCTCTATGGTGATCTCATCAATTCCATGGATTCAATGATCATTTCTATGCTAATTATTCTCATATCTACTTATTCAGTTCTAACCTCTGCTAACTTCCAATTTCGAATATCCAAATGTCTTTTTTGTTGTCATTGCTGTTCAGTCATTTTGCGTCATGTCCACCTTTGTGACTCCATCTGGAGTTTTCTTGGAGATACTGGAGTGGTAAGTGATTTGCCTAGAGTCTCACAGCTAATAAGTATCTGAGGTCAGATTTGAACTCAGGAAAATGAGTTTTCCTGATTGTAGGCTGGCACTCTATCCACTGCACCAATTTAGACATATCAAACTGGATGTTCTGCAGAAATTTTAAACTCAGTATGTCTAAAATTGAACTCAGTCTTTCCCCCTAAACCTTTTGCCCCATTCCAAACTTCTGTATTATTTGATGGCACCACCATTCTTCCAGTTACCCAGGTTAATAACCTAGATATTATCCTCAGCTTCTCACTCTCTCATCCCCTATAACTAATCTTTTGCCAAAGCTTGTTTATGTTCATAATGTATCTCACATGTGCCCCATTCTCTCCTCTGACATTTGCCACCACCTTAGTGCAGGCCCTCCTAATCTCATGCTTGGACAATTGCAATAATAGCCTTTTGTACCTCTTCGTCACACATCACTTCTGTCTCCAGTGCATCCTCCCTCCACTTATATATCAAAATAATTTTCCAAAGCACAGGTCTGATGATGTCACCCCTCCTACTCAATAACCTTCAGTGGATCCTATTACCTCCAATATGAAATCCTGTGAATTCACAGTCCTTCATAACCTACCCTATTCCCTGCTTCTAACACCTCACACCTGATATGCTCTACAACTTGGTAAAACTAGTCTTCTTTCTATTCCTTGAATGAAACACTCCATCTTATTTATGCCTTTAGATATTGTCACTAGCTGTCCCTCATACCTGGAACACTCTCCCTCCTCATCTCTACCTCCCGGCTTCTCTGGTTTCATTGAAGTTCCAGTTAAAAGCCTTTTCTGACTCCCTGCCCTTCCCCTTCCCTTGTTTTTATTGCCTTTACTCTGTGCTGAGGGCCAGGTGTAGAGCAGTTGACAAGATCAGGACAGACCTTTGGGGAAACTGTTCTTTGAGACTGTGCTCATTATCATCCAGAATGGCTCTCCATGCCCCCCAGATGTTGCTGTCCCCATGAGACAAACAAGAGAATTACAGAAAACAAGGGATATGTAAAATAGATGCCCTCTAGGCTCACCGTCTTTAAGATAAGACTGATTAAATCACTAGGGCAGGAGAAAAGCAGAGTATCACAAGGTTTGCAGTTTCTGTCTATAAATACTTTGACCCTCAGATCAATAAATGGAGTTGGTCTTTCTTCTGCTGCCTCCCGTGTCTTTCTTTTTCACCACATCACTGAGCCGCGTAGGGACACAGGCCGTCTGCTACAACTCTGTTAATTATTTCTAATTTATCTGTACATACCTTTTCTGTATAAAGTCCTTCACTAGATCTCATCATCCCTCAAGTCATAATTCTACATCAATCTTCCCCTTCTTAGCTAAAGTCCTAAAGAACCATCTGTACTCTCCTCTCAACTGAATCATGTTCAGTTTGGCTTCTGACCTTATCACTTGAATGAAAGTGTTCTCTCCAGGCACCAGGATAATGTTTTTTTTCAAATGAAGATTTGCTTTTTCTCCCTTTCTCCTCCCTTCTCTAGAGAAAGTAAGAAAAACAAAACTGTTATAAACATATGTAGTCAAGCAAAACAAATTCCCATGAGTCAATCATGGGTAACATGTTTCATCAGGTCCTCGGATCCTGGTGGGTCATTGTGTTGCCGTTTTTAAATCTTTCAAAGATATCTTGATAATGTTGTTATTGCATAGATTTTTCTCCTGTTTCTGCTCACTTACCAGTTCATATTAAGTCTTCTCAGGTTTCTCTGAAATAATCCTCTTCATTTCTTATAGAGCAATAGAATTCCATCATATCTATATATCATAATTTGTTCAGCTATTCCTTGATAGGCAACCCCTCAGTTTTTTGCCATCACAAAACAAAAAGCTGCTTCAAATGTTTGTATATGTGGGTTCCTTCTTTCTTTGATCTCTTTGGGCTATAGACCCACTAGCAGTATCACTAGATCAAAGGGTATGAACACTTTAATAGTTTTAGGGGCATAGTTCCAAAGTTCAAAAATGACTGGACCAGTTCAGTTCTATCAACATCGTATTAATGAACCTGTCTTCCCACAAACCCTCTAGTATGTCATTTTCACTATCAACTTTGCTAATTTGGTGAGATAGAACACCCAAGTTTAATTGTGCATCTCTCTAACTTTTAGTGATTTCAAACATTTTTACATTGTTTACTGATAGCTTTGGATTTCTTCCTGACAGATGACTTCCTATCCTTTGACCATTTATCAATTAGGGAATGGCTCTTACTCTAACAAATCAATTTCCTATGTTTTTAGAAATGAAACCTTTATCAGAGAAACACTGCAAACACTTTTCTGTTTCTTTTCTAATTTTAGCTGAATTGCTTTTGTTGGCACAAAAATGTTTTAATTCCATGTAATCAAAATTGTCCCTTTTACCTTTCCAAGATCAGTTTGCTCACAAATTCCCCAACCACAGATTGATTGGTCAGGTAATTTCCTTTGTGCTCCTCTAATTTATGAGATCAAGCTTTATTTCTTATCTTAGTATTATGAAATGTTCCATATCTAGTCTATCAGACTACTTTCCAATTTTGCCAAGTTTTTGTCTAATACTAAGTTCTTGGCCCAGTAGCAATGACTTTTAGTTTTATCAAAGACTAGACTACGGTGTCCATTTGCTTCTTTATATTCTTTACTTAATCTGTTCTACTCATCAGCCAATTTCTTAACCAGTACCAAACGTTTTGACCATTACTAGCTTAAGAGCTGGTACCATTAGATCCCCTTCCTTCCCATCTTTCTTCATTAATTCTCTTGAGATTAACATTTTGCCCTTCCAAATGATTTTTTTTCCCTCTATATATCTTTAGGTCTGTGTATAGTGTTTTGTAGTTGTGTCCATATAATTCCTCTGTGAGTCTTGGCAGCTGGACTCTAAAGTATTTTATATGTTCTGTAGTTTTTTTAAATAAAATTTCTCTAGCTCTTTCTGCTGAACACTGCTGGTAATAAACAAATGCTGATTTATGTGGATTTATTTTATATCTCACAGATTTGCTAGTTTTTCAGGTGATTCTCTAGGGTTGTCTTAAGTCAATCATCATGTCATCTATAAAAAGTATTAATTTTGTTTCCCCATTGCTTATATTTATAACGTCAATTTCTTATTGTAATACTATAGATAGCCAAAGATTTCAAATGTCAACTCTGATGGTCTTTTTCCAGTCCTCTTCCTTTTTAACCTAGCAGCTGCATTTGACCATTTTCTTCTCAACCGCATTTGCTATTTTATCAGCTCAGATTCCTGACAGTATTCAAAAGGCTCTATCTATCCTAAGACCTCTACTTTTCTCTTCTTATACTCAGTGACCTCATCAGTTCCCCTAAGTTTTATCATTTCTGTGCTGGTACATCAGTTCTCACTCTCACCCCTTAGCCAATCAGTTGCCAAATCTTCCCATTTCTATCTTAGTATCTCCCACACTTGACCCTATTCTCACAGCCACCAGCTTCTTTCAGACTCTCACCACCCTCTGCTATTACAATTGCCTCCTAATTGGCTTCCCTGTCTTAGGTCTTCAGACCATTTGCTACACTGCTATCAAAATGATTTTACTTAAACACAGATTTGATTGAGTGACTACTTGGCTAGAAACAAATATATTATTTAGCTTTTAAAGTCCTTTTATACCTAGTACCAATCCATCTTTAAATTAACTTATTCCCCTTTCATACTTTGAATTCAGCAAACTGGCCTCCTGTCTGGCCTTCACACATAACATTCTAAAATGCCATCACCTTGGCTGTCCACCATGCCTGCAGCTGACCCTCTCTCTGCATCTCCAATTCATAGAAATCTCCATCTTCAAAAGTAGCTCACGCATTACCTTCTAGACTTAGTCTTTCCTGATTGCCTCAACAACTTTGAATTCAATTATTTGTACTAATGTCATAGTTATCTGCCCCATTGAAATGTAAGCTCTTTGTGAAAAGGAATTTTTACTGTATTTGTATCCCCAAGTGACTAAAAGTCCCTGATACATAATTTAATAAATTATACAAATAGCACACTTTTATCAATCATAATCCTGTATTTTTATCAATTCTGGTTACTTCTTGGTGAAAATAATACTCCATTACATTCATCCTCAATCAATGGGTCCTACCACAAAAACTACTATGCAGTATCCTCTTAAACACACTACTGAAGCAAGCATCTAGTTCAATCTTTAAAAAGTAAGCCAGAATCCCCGCCCCTATGGGAATTCTTCAAAACATAGGTGATATGGAATTCTTCCTAAAGATAGGGGAATGAAGATGACTTATGAAGTAACTGCTCCAAGTGTAATGTGATAGAAAGAATGACGGACTTGAAGTTGGGAAGCTCAGATTAAAAGCCCAATTCCAATACTTAATGGATGAATAAGCATGGGCAAGGCATTTAGCCAGTTTTTGAATTTGCAACCTGAGAAAAATAGTACTTGCAAGACTATGAAGGAAAGCATTATATAAACCTCAAAAGTGTTATATGAATAAAGATGGTAATATACAGAGTATCCTAAGTCAGTGCTATTTTAAGCTTCAATAGCTATTAAAACTTAAAACTGCACTAAGGCTTTTGGGGTTCATTGTATTTTTTTCTAGTATTATAATAGGATCCTAAATTTTACTCCTACTTAAGTCAATTTTAAGAGTGCTTAGGTGTAGAGGAAAGCAGGTTATAGGCTTTAAAGTCAAAGATTCAACTAAAAAGCTTGCTTTTAACTCTAGTAAATATTTGTAGCATGTATGTCATTTATGCTAAACTGATTACAGTAATGATGTTTCCTTTTTTAAAACTCTAAGAGGGAGGGAGAGAGGGAGAGAGAGAGAGAGAGAAAGACACAGAGACAGAGACAGCGAGAAAGATAGGGAGAGAGAAAATGTGTGTGTGTGTGTGTGTGTGTGTGTGTGTGTGTGTGTGCATGCGTGCGCACGCACGTTCCTAAGAACTCTTTTGTCCAGTTTTGGGGAGGGATATTGGGAATGGGCATATGTTTACATTTGGGTTTACTGCACACTTTAAATTTAAGCACACAAAGTAAAAAAATTAAAGCTCCAAGGGCAAGACTGATATATAAAGCTTCTACAAGTTTTTCTTTACACACATGAAAAAGAAATGATACTGCTATTCTATGAGGTATTATTTTTGGCAAATTATGAGTATTCTTTTACTAATGCTCAATTACTGAAAAATGTAAATTAAAACAACTCTGAGGTTTCACCTCACGACCAACAACTTGTTAAAAATCATGAAAGTATCTTCATATTCAATGATGGAAGAACTGTGGGAGGACAGTCACACTAACTACACTGTTGGTCGAACTGTTCCAAACGTTGAGGGAAAAAATTTAGAATTCTGCAAAGTGACTAAATTAAAATGACCCAGAGATAACGATAGTAAATCCTGCAAGGGAAGTTGAAGATAGAGGGAAGGTTCCCAAGTAGACCAAAATAAATTCATAGCATAATTAAGGCAGATATTCATCAATTTTGGAATGATTAAATAAATTATGACATATGAACATAATAGAATATTATTAGGCCATAAAATGATAAATATGAAATGTTGAGAAGAGTCACATGACCTCAGGCAGAGTGAAAAACCAAAAGGATAAATATTCAAAGTGATCATACTAAAGAAAAAATTATTACAAGATATCAGGATGAAAATTAACATGATGGTCAATTTTGATTGTCAGGAACTGGTGAAACACTTTATTTTCCCCCTCAACTTTTATTGCTTTATGTTTTTTACATCACCTTCATTTCTGGACAGAGCTCTTCCCCACTCCCTAGCCAGAGAGCCATCCCTTACAACAAATAATTTGAGAAATAAAAAACAAGCTCAGCAGAACTATGACATCAGCTGAATTGTACAGTATATGCAATGTCTCACACTCACAGCTTCTCACCTCTACAAACAATGTATGGTTTCTCATTTTTGCCCAGGATGAAGTTTAGATATAATTAATCTGTTGTTTCTCCCCCCCACCCCTGTTTAAAATGTTGGCAAGTCATTTACTTTGTTTTCCTAGCTCTGATTTCTTATATTGGAATCAGTTCATTCAAGTCTGCTTATGCTGCTCTGAATTCTTCTGATTCATCTTTTTCATGGCTCAGTAATATTTATACTTTGTTCTTCTTGGTAGACAGAAGAGAGGACTATCAATATAGAATGCTACATATACTTTGAGATATGGTCAGTATGCTGGTTTGTTTTACTTCTTTTTTATAAGGAAAGTTTACATCTATGGGGGAAAGAAAGACACTGGGAAGTGACAAGGATGTAAAAAGAGCGAAGAAGGTTGGTAATACAAAAAACCTGTGCATATGTATCCTTGAGTGTGTGACGTTTACAAGAAAATATGTCAGCACACTGGTATAAATTAAATACACGATTCACTTTGGCATGATCATCATCCTGAAAGAATGTAAGATCCTGAAAGAACATAATACAAGGAAATATAGACATCAATGACCTCCATAAGGCATTTTTAGCAACAGCAATAATGACCTAGTTGTGTCAAGAAATAAATACTCATTTTTGATGATGCTTATTTCTTAGCTGCTTTTTAAAAATTCTATTCGACATTAACCCAATACAGATACAATACCCAATGAGAAGACAACTGGGTTATGACACTCTCAAAACACATCATATCCACAATGAAGGTAAATTATACTCTACTTGCAGAGACTGGATCTATTTTTTCTCCGTTTACAGAGTGTTAAGTCTGAAGAGTGTCTAGCTGAATCCCTTCATTTACATATGAAGGAACTGAGACCCATTCCCGACAGGTATTTCTGTAAAATCTACAGAAATATTAATGGTGTGCCTTATGATCTACTGATATTTCTAGTAAGTAAAATTTGTAAAAATAGCAAGCATACATCACATTTATTACTACTAAAGTTCTCTAACAACAATTAGCTTTTATAAACAAAATGTCTCTAAGTTAGAAAGATCAATATTAACTAAGCTACAAAAGCAGAAGAGGAATAATGTCGATCACCTTAACAGCACTGTCGTCAGAACATCTGGAAAGTTCTATCATTTCATGGCAGATTAACAAAGTTTCTGAAGCCAAGACTGCCACCCAGTGGCAACACTAAAGTAATAAATAACTTCTAAGACAAAAATCATGTTTTAAAATAATTGTTTTTCAAAACTGAATTTACAGACTTCAATTTTTAAAAGTTCTCTTGGTTCATTAAGAGTGTGTAAATAACATGTAGACACAAAAAAAACCAGTTTCACATATTTAAGGAACACTGAAGAATTATTGTTTAAAAAACCAAAAGGATCATCCTAACCTTAAAACCCCACAAAATACTGTTCATTCATATTTTTATTGATTCTCCACCATTTACTAAATGAAATAGCTTTAATAAACATCTGAAATTTCTGATAAGCATCTTCAGTTGGTTGTTTAGCTTAAATCTTCAGGTTTCAATTTGTGAATAAAACAAAATATTGACAAGGTGTCAGCTATAAAGCAATAATAACAACTTTCCCATGAGGCACAAAGTATTCATCTAATTACTAGTCATGCCTCACATTTCCACTGAAAATCCATTGTGCATGGTGAGGAAAAAAACCCACAATTAAGAGCATCTACAAAAATAGACTTTGAAATAAAATCCATAACTACATGAATAAGTCCTGTTCCTCCCACAGAAAAGCAGGACCAGTTCACAAATTCTTCAAAATAAGGCATGGTTGGGAACAAAACACTACAGTTAGTGTTCAGGTCAACAAGTCCTGTCTCCTATCAAAACTGGAAATCAGAGAGTAGGACATATTTTTTTAAGTATGTCTAAAACTGCTGATGTTACCTAAGAAAAAGTCAAGTATTTTACAGTTTATTCTTTTCTCTAAAACTTTGCCATATCTTATTTTTTATTGGCATAGACAGAATATATCCTGAAGTGAAACCCTTTGGGAAAAAATGATACTATAGAGTTCATTTCTTGTTTTAAAAGCTAAATGTATCTCACAGAGATTGCTTTGTTTTCGCACAAGTAACAGATGGAGAATAGTCAGAAAAGGCCAATTCAGTTCTTTAGGGTATCTCCCCTGCCCCCTCAGTAGCTGTAAATTAAAACTCCACAGAATTTCTTCCAACTTTCATGTTTTGCATGAAACACAGGCAAGTGAATGAATTTTGAAAAATTATAACAGGCATATTTGGTATTTACAATGGCTTAGGAGAAAAATGGCACCTGGAAATCATCTCTAATCTTTTCCAGTGATTATTGCTCTTCAGTCATACATAGAAAAGATTAATATTCCAGGGAAATTTATTTTAGAGTATTTCTTATAGGGATACAATATTTTCATACTTCAAGAGACAGTGTGAAGAAAGCAATTGCCTAATATGGTAACCCTGTTAGAAAAATAAAGGATATGTAATTTAGAATGTCTATAATTTAAAAGATGTCTGTTTTTCACTAAACTGATAATGAAAAATATAGAACTTATTACTGGAAACAAGAAAAAAAGAAGTGACAATAAAGCTTGAAAATCAAAAGATGGAAGCAATTGCTTTACAATGTTGGGGTTTTTTTTTTACATAAAATGGCATATGTGTGCATTGCTATGTTATAATAAAAATACATATGTATTATAGTCAATTTCATATAGAGTTAAAAACATCAATTTCCAGTCTGGCATGATTGGACCAACATCTTCTTAGTCTTCAATTATATTTCTAATTTGAAATTTGTGGCAGTTATTCTGGTCATCTTTCTATCATGATAAATGCTTGATGAGATATAACTTTTCTCCTTGTTCACTTGTAAAAATTGGTGCCTTTTTATAATGTTCTACAAGTTCTTCCATGGTGCTGAATTTACGCTGTCCAATGCAGTAAACAGTGTCTTTCAACTGGACTTTAAAATGCTTGTTTTTCCCTTGTGCTTTCAAAGATACCGAGAAATCATTTGGCTAAAAGAAAACAAATATACATTTAGAATTTAAGTCATTTTTGCTAAAAGTCATGATATGGCTATCACAATTTTAATACAGATTATATAATATATAAAATAAATTCTCAGTTATAAAATGTGAGATAGAATATACTCCTACCCCCAAGCAAAGATTATTTGACA
Organism: Potorous gilbertii; assembly: GCA_028658325.1. NCBI lineage: Eukaryota > Metazoa > Chordata > Mammalia > Diprotodontia > Potoroidae > Potorous > Potorous gilbertii. Next base: position 274,676,225 of record CM053771.1, on the reverse strand, counting down.
AACACATAGAACAACATGCTTCACCCACCTTCTTACAATTAGTCTCTGTTAACAGAAAACTTCTAGGAAAAAAATTCTGAATATCAGTGTTTGTCATAAAGGAAAAAGGAATATGAAGCTTTACAAGGGAACTTGCAACAACCATCTAAAAGGCTCCAAAGCAAAGACCTAATTTAAGTCTTTAAGGTTACACAATAGGAAATGGTAGGATATTAGGAAATTTTATGTTAAATAGTTTGGCCTTGCAAAAAAAATCTATTTAAAAAAAATAGAAAATGCAGTCATTTGCTCTCAAAACTGCCACCTTTATGTTCCACGGCAATCTAGAAAACCTCTCAACAGGCAGTTTTCTGAGTTACAAACACATGACTTTGACCTTCCCAAAGAAAGAAAAAGACAGTTGCATACTGACTAACACACCCCACCACAATAACTCCCCCATCACTAATTCTGTCCTTTTCTCCTACCTCCCACTCCTGTGGACAAAAGTAAGCTATCCAGAGCTGATGGCATCACCACAAGGCAATGGTTAGCATAAGAAACTGTCTAATCTAATATTTCTCTATCAAAATCTCATTGTGCAGTACAGATATCTGGCTGACCACATATTTTTCCAAACTACTAATTCCAATCTTTTGTGGGGGGTAGGGATAAATATACACAGAGTATCCATCCTCCTCTCATACCTCAAGAAATTGTCCCCTTTAATTCTTTTTGAAGTAAAAAAACCAACCATTATTATGGTTGCTAAACATAAGCATGTTTACGATACATTTGCATAAGAAAGAGAAAGAAAATAGCAGCTAACATCTATGCAGCACTTTAGGCCTGCTTAATATGTTAACTCAACTGCTCCTCAACAACTCTGGGAGGTGGGTACTACCTAAGTACACGGATGAGGAAACTGAAGCCAGAAGATACATTGATTTGCCTAGGGTCACACAAGCAGATAAGGCAGAATATGAACTCACATCTTCCAGATTCTGTCCAGGGATCTATTCAATAAGCCACCCAGTTACCCATTAAGAAAAGCTAAGTTCTGAAATTAAATTTATGTAACCAACCTCTTAACATCCCCAAAAATGGCCAAAAACCCTTCTCAGAACCCCACCAAGTCTCCATCTACCATCAACCACATCCTCCTCAAATTAATCTTGTACCTTCAAGTTTTGCCCATCTGAGAGACAGTGTGGCATAACAGGTAGTAAGTCAGGAAGACTTGGGTTCTTATCACACCTCACACTTACTAATTTTGTGGCCCTTGGCAAGAAACAACCAGCCTCGGGTTTCTCGTTTGTAAAAAGGACATAATAATAGCTGCAGTATTTACTTCACAGGTTTGTTGTGAAGAACAAATGAAATAGCATATGCAAAACACTTGTAAACTAAAGTATTATAATAATGTCAGAGTTCATTTCTTTTTTAACCATTTTGTTTTACTTTTTCAGCACTATTTCATTACTAGCTAAAATAGAATTATTTTCCTTTACTTTAAAATGGAAATGATTCATTCTATGTAGATTACAGGTTAAATAAACCTATACTGTACAAGCAGGCCTGGGAATTATCATTTATAATACAGATTTTACCCCTAATGTTGACTTTGTTTTGATTTTTTTAAGTAGCAGGAAAACGTCTGCCAAATTCCAAACAACATGCAAAGAAACTTGGAATATAGCCTATTTATAAATTGGGACTTCTCTATATTCTTACAGGGAAATATTTGAATATTTAATTCCAAGGCAAATCCCCCAACTTAAAATATATTTTAGTTTCCATTTTTCACAACCAATATCAATTCTGATTTGGTCAATTTCTAATTTTCGCAGTTTCTCAGTTTGATGTACAAGACAGCATTTCAGAATGCAAAACCAAATAGCCTAATAAATAATGTCAAATTAGAGGATATATTTACATAGTTTCTAGCTCTAAAGAAAACTCAGAACGTAATTGTTATTTATCAATGAAAAATGACTTACTGAAGATTCACTATCCCGAATGAGGAAGTCCCCTTCATTCCCTCTTTCGTTCAATGCCATTTCTGCCTGATGTCTGGTGACTTTCCCATAATACCATGGGTTGCCAGCAAATCTACCAGTGACTGATGGGCCAATGTAATCACACTGTGGAGGTGATGGTTCCAATCCTGAGGTTAGCTGACTATTCTGCATGACGGTAACGTAGTTCTTTGGCACCAGGCCCACCTGCCCATTAATCTTCCGACATTTCCACCACTCAGGGTCATTTTCAGGTTTTTCAATAACATCCATCACTTCTCCTTTCTCAAAATTTAGCTCTTCATCATTGGAGGAGCTGAATGGGTAGAGAGCTTGTACCACATGTAACACCTGTCCACTATTTAAATTGTTGACAACTGCTGCTAATTTCTCTGATAAGGAGCCCATATGGTCACCCAAGGGACTGTCACTCTCTTCAGTCACGTAGTTTGAAGGAAACCATCCAACCTGTCCATTATAGCTCCCCCGCCACCAACCATCGCTGCATTTCTCCATGACAACCACCTTTGTCCCTTTTGTCAAAGATAATTCATCCTCCCTCTCTGCTATGTAATTAAATTTCACATAAGCAGGCATATTGAGGTCATAGAGACGTTCTCCAGGGTCAACAAAACTGTCATCAGCAGGAGATGCAGAGTCTGGCACACTGGGTTTCCTTTTCACTTTTCCAATACCTGTTTACATAAAAAATAGGAATGGAAAAAGAAAAAGCAAGCAATTATCAAAAAGTTATTACTTGAGCATTACTCAAAAAGTCTTCAGATTTAATGTGGCACATCTTTCTGGGAATGAACACCAAATTTTTTTTTCTCACTAGTGGTATGGACTTAAATCCTACTGTCCACATGATGTAATTTATCTCACCTACAATACCCATTCTTTTACTGTTCACAGGAGCTCAAAGAATAGATGGCAGCTACAGAGAAGAAATACGAATAGAGATAAGGGTGGATAGAGAGGCAGGCGTACACTCAGGAAGACCTGAATTCGAATCCAGTCTCAGAAACTTACTGCACCTAAGTAACCCTGAGCAATTACTTGACTTCTCTTTGCCACCGGTTTTTTCCCTGTAAAATGGGGATAATAACAGCATCTACCTCCCAGAGTTGTTGCAAGGATCAAATAACAATGTAAAGTGTTAAAGACATTGCTGGGCACATAGGGAAGCACTATATAAATGTTAGTAATTATTTTGAATATCTATATTCAGGTAATGTAAGTTTTGAACTTTCATATATTTTCTTTTTAAAAAGCCTTTCCTACTTTTGAAAACCATACATATACATGTGAAGAAAAATAAGTTAAAAACCTAAAGCTATCAATATACAAACCAAATAATTATGGCTCTTAGTTTAAAAAATCCCCCCCAAAATGAGTGTCCATTAATTGAGGGAATAGTTTACAGTATGCAAATACAATGAATTATTACTGTACTGTGAGAAATTACTAATATGCAAAATTTAAAGAAACTTGGGAAGATTTTTATGCAGAGCAAAATAAACAGAACAATTTATATAACCATAATAATGTAGAAGAAAACACTAAACACACTTCAGACCTCTGCTCAATGCAATGACTAATGATGAAATAAATATACTTCTTGCCTCCTGACAAAGAGGTAGTGGACTGTAGGTTTAAAATAAGTCAGGTATTTTTACGTACAGCAACAACATAGTGAACTGCTTTGCTAGTTAACTATATTTACTTATTACAAGGCAGGAGGACAAAAAGGAAGGCTTAAGTATCTACATTATACTGCTGCATTTCAGGTACTGCGCTAAGTATTTTACAGTTGATGTTATCATCTCCATTTTATAGCTGAGGGAATTGCGGCAAACAAAGGCTAAATGACTTGCTCCAAGTCACACAGCTAGTATGTCTTTGTGGCCACATATGAACTCAGATATTCCTAATTCCAGGGCCAGAGCCTTATCCATTGTACCCCTCATCTGTCTCAAAGAAAGATTCTGATATCGTAGGAGAGGGACAGTGTTGGGTTTGTTTTTTCTTAAGGCATCAACATTTAAAAAGAAAACAAACAGACCTTAACTTACTATAAATGATCAAAAATCTGGAAGTAAAGTGTGCTGATTACAAAAGGAGTCTTTCCTCATTATCATTCTCTCTGTGCATTTTAGAAATGCTAAAGAAATCACCACTAGCCCCAAATGAACACACTAAATTAGGAGAAAGGACTACACTAGCAAACGAAGTCTCAGAGAACAAATACAGTAATAAAAATAATAGTAGTTGCTCATTTTATCCTTAAAAGTGGAAATACAGATAAGTAATATTATGGTATTCATTCCTTCAACTTCCATACTTCAGAGTCAGAACCCAAGATGTCGTTTACAGCCAGAGATGTGGACCACTAGCCAATGACTGTGGAGTCTGACTGTCAGATCAGGTCTTTTAAGTTAACAATCTCATTGATCTGCGCTATTAAATGACAGAATAAATATGAAAATACTTCTAGAAGTTAAATGTTATACAAATGTAAGGTATTTCTATTCATTGTCTTCTCCTCAAGCAGAGGAAATGGCGAGAGGGATGAAGAAAAGGTATTAAACAAAAAAGATTCATTCAATTTTAAAATGTCAGAGTAGTTAAACCGCGTTACCATTCCATATATAAACAATCAGATACTCAGACATTTGGCTTCCACAGACGTCAAAATCCCTAACCCATATAAATCTTTTTTTCACCTTCTTCCCAACCACAGTTAAATATCCTCTTTGTTTAGTCAGTCCTCAATGTGTCAGCCTGTTCTTAATCTCTTAATCAATCGTCTATTTCTCCAAACTTCATGCTGTTTTTTTCTTTAATTACTTTAGTTTTCAACATTCACTTCCATAAACTTTTGAGTTTTAAATTTTCTACACCTACATCCCCTCTCCCTTCCTCAAGACAGTGTGCAATGTGATAAAGGTTCTACATATATATTTCTATTAAACATATTTTCACATTAGTCATGTTGTAAAGAAGAATTAGAATGAATGGGAGAAATCACAAGAAAAAAAAAAGAGGGACAGCAAATAGTGTGCTTCAATCTGTATTCAGACTCCATTAGTTCTTTCTCTGAATGTGGATACCATTTTCCATCATGAGTCTTTTGGAGTTGTCCTGGAACCTTGCATTGCTGAGAAGAGCTAAATCTGTCAAAGTTAGTCATCACTCATGTCCTATTTTTGCCATTTGTTTTGTCATCAAATTCCCCTTATAATTCTTGTCCGTGATAGAAGGCCCACTAAGAAAACCTCCATAAGTGTGGTGTAAGTGAAAAGTGTGGTGTTTGAAAATAATTGCTAGGTTAAGTCCATAATTAATTGCAAAAACATCTGGATAACACGTTAAATGAAGGAAACCTAAAGATCAATCTTTTTCATGATGTCAAGAAAAGGTCATAAAGATAACAAAAGAGTTAACATCCACCCTCCCACTGGCTCTGGAGCCAGAAATGCCTAGTTAAGAAATTTCTGACCTCTTCCCTTAAGGCTTTTTTATGATGGATCCTAATCATACAACTATATCTCTTCATTCTGAACTCTTAACCTGGCTGCTTCCTTATTATGGTGGCTTAGATTTAAAGGGGCTCTAGAGCAGGTAATCTGGAGTCTGTGAACTTATTTTTATAATTTTTTACAATACAATTATCTTAGTTTGCAATCCTATGTATTTTATTTTATGCCCTTAAAAACATTATAGAGAAGGGGTCCACAGGTTACACCAGAAAGCCCCAGTTGTAAGAATTTCTGCTCTCAAGGGTACCTAGCCCAACTTCTTACTCCATGCAGAACATCACTTCCAAAATAAGCCAAAGCACAGAATCTGCCCCTACCCAACCCCCACAGAGACTGGTGCCCCCTCCTCTAAAATGAGTTTATATTTCCTTTAGTTGTTTCTGTGCATCATTTGCCCATCACAAGCTCCTTGAGGAAAAGGACTTTTGTTTTTTTGTCTTACTAATGCTTAGCATAGTACTACACATTGCCTGGCATATCAGAAACACTTAATAAATGCTTGCTGAATAAAAGAATCTCTCACAAATGGTCATTCACTGGACAGCTCTCAATGTTAAAAGCTGAAATTTGCCTCCCTATAACTTCTACCTGTCAAATCTCATCCTGTGCTCAGGATTACGCCGAATAAACATACCTCTTCCTTTTTCCCCATGACAGATGTTCAAATATCAGAGAAAATAAGCTCTTCTTTTAGGTCTCCTAATCTATTCCTCAAATAATAAAGGATGTTTTATAGCACTTTAAAGTTTCCAAAAGCATTTTCCAAACATTGTCTCATTTTAGCTTCGCAAGAGTTTTGTAAAGTACATACCACAGGTATCGTTACCCCCATTTTAGAGAGGAAAAAATTATTTGCCCAGGATTGAAAAGTTAGTGAGAGTTGAAGGCAGGACACCTTCCCTTCCTCCTCCCTTATCTACTAGCTTCTGAGAGTAAATAGAAAGTTCCTCGGTAACTTCTTTTCTCAGCTTCCTCAAATGCCTCTGGCACAGGGGAAACTGATTATCTCTACCTAGTTTTACAGAAAAATAAAACAAACACATATGCAGATCAAATCAGACCTAAGTGATCACAAAAGATCTACTTTCAAAAAATCCACAGAAGGCATACGGATTAAATTCATATTTTATGAATTGTAATTTATGAATGTAATAAAAAAACAATCCTACAAGTACACGATTTTCTTTCAGTATTTTACTTGGTAAGGAGTTTCGGCAACTCTTTCAAAATGCTCAAATACATGCAAAAATATCAACTTCTACTGGTAATAGATTGTAATTGGGTTAATTTTAAATGTTTATTACCAATATCTAGCTTCTGCTGATCTGTATCTTCTTTTCCTCCAAAGTTTAAGAAAAAAAATTACTGCTAAAATACTTCAAAATGTAAATAACTCAAAATTCAAGCTCTTCTGAGTCTGTTCATATGAACTTTAGTTATTTCTACGGTTTACCAAAGTTTATATTCTACTTTAAACACTGAGTTTAAGAGAAAATATTAGCATACTGGAACAACCTATATTTTCATCTCTATGTCTCTAGCCACTCTAAAAGCACTTCTGGTAATCTAGCTTCATCTAAGACAGAACTAATTTTATTTTGAAATTCCCCATAATTAGTCACATTTTCCACAGCAAAAAACAAAAAACAAAACATAAACTGACCAGATCTTTCTATAGAACATTTACATCTTCAAAGGGAGAAAATCTAGCTCAAAGAAATACAAATACTGAAATAGATCTAAGGAGCTAATAAATACTTAAACTTACTGAAAAAGTCCTTAATGATGTTCAACCAATCCATTTTGTTCAAAATCCTGCGTTCTCTTTCTTTCAGCTGGTCATACAGCTCAGGATAATTCACAGTGAGCTTCCTGGTCTGCTCTTCAACACTGAAACTCCCCACACCCAATCCATGTGACTTGGCCCATACCCAAACAATAAAAGTTTTTCTGAGGCTTCTCCCATTCCGAAACTTTTGATCTTCACAAGAACTTGTTTAACAAGTATGTCATGTCTGCCACACAAAAAAAACACTCTGACTTTCAAAAGTAAAATATTTTTAAAAGGTGGCCAAGGTGGCCTAATCATTTGATAACATTTACTAAAGTGATTTGCTATATGCATTCTTTTGGGTATTTTCCCTTTCTTTTTCTGTTTAACCCCTAGTAACCAGTATAATCAAGAGCAGCTTGGTCCATTCATTACTTTAGGGAACCTGCAACTAACAAATGGCTGCTGGATGAAATTGCCAGACTATTATCATCACTCCAGCTTATACGAACAAATGACTGAAAGTAGATTTCATAGAGTACTTTAAGTTCCCTAAAAGAGCAACACCATAAAAGTGAAAAGAAATATATATTAGTGAATTGTGGCTTAAACAGTTGACTAAAACATTATCAATACTGTCAGGAAAATAGTAAGGTTTTTTTTTTTGCATAAACAAATCATTTTAAAGATACTAATTCGGTTTCTGAAAGACTATATTAATAAGCACTAAAATCAGAATTCACCCCTTTCAAACTAATTTTTAAAATGTCCTTTGCCAAATGTCAAATGAACTTTTATCTTATCTTCTTAATAACTTGTAGTAATTTTTAGAAAAACTGGACGAGTTGTGTATGTCCTTAACCCTTTCTGGATATTCACCAATAACACTGATATCCTTGGCTGATGAAGGAAGTTTACTTGCTCTCTTCCACGTCCTAAATCAGCACGTAAATACAGTTTTGTTGAGAATACAGGGTTTTAAAAGATCAGAAATTATTGGTTATGATTCTGGCTTTAACAGTAACTGTGATCAAATCATTTAAATCTCTAAGAATAATGTTCATATATTGTTCAAATTTTGAAGATTTAAGTAAAGTTACTTCAAATGTATCTCCTGATGATCAGTGATCATCTAGCTAATATTCTGTGCTTAAAAGTCCTCCAGAATGTTGCTTATTTCAAGCTTGGAAACCATTTGTTCTATGCGTTGTATCACACTCTTAAATCTATGACAAATTTTGCTACTGTTTTGAAAACGTTACCAAATGTTTATTCAAAAGCATTAGTTTTTATTTTTATTAATGATAATAAATTAAAAGGACAAAGTAGTGTGATAACTACCTCCTTCATGAGGATGCATGAGAAACAATAAAAACTAATTTAAGGCAATTAGTCAGTGGTAAAACACAAAAGTATTTTATTTAAGTCAATTATTTTAGCTACCAAATTATCTTTCCAAATAGAACTTTTTCAACATTCTTTTCTGCCTGTGTAGAAAGCCCAATATTAGGTAATGGCATATTTTCCTGAATACCAACAATCAAATCCAGTCCCTCCCCAATTCCTTTCCTGTAAGCCAAGAGGGAAAGAACAAAGAACTGAGGTCAATCCTCACCCCTCCACATTTCCTTCCTCTCAGCTTAGCCAAGTGAAGAGTAAAGCAAGGACCTCTGTTTGCTTGCACCAACAAAGGGATCCAGAGGAAGAAGGAATCAAAGAAGGAAAGGAACAGGAGAAAAAAAGAGAGAGGGATTGTAAAAGGCTGATTATTTGTGGTTGGCTACATATTACAATTAAAACTACAGAATAATTAAACATAAAACATAATTAAAACTACAGAAAAAAATGAGATAATGTTTTTTTCAAGTTGAGATCTCTAACTAGGAAATCAGTAGCTTAAATATTAGGCCAGTAGGCATTTAAGTTCATGTCAAATATAATAACTTATTCTACATTTAAACTTTAAATGACATATCACCTGGTTTTGACTTAATAAGGGCATGGTACCTATCCACAGTCCTCTGACCTGGCTATGTTTAACATCCATAGGCCTAAGATTGCCCTTACTAGGCTAAATATTGGGTCAGACAGTAAACACCCTAGAACAACAGGTCTAAAAGCCATAAAGTCAGAGATCATCCAGTTCAGCCCCTTTATTTTACAGGGAAGTGAAGGGACTTGGCCAGGGGGCATCAAGTAGTGAGGATCAGAAGTAGAATGTGAATCCAGCTTCTCTGACTCACAAAGTACTCTATCCACTGTACCATGAAGCTCCTTTATACTCTAGAATCAGTCTACAGACCTGTCTATTAGGGTCATTCTTGTTGACTGACATTATAAATTCTACAACTATTTTGTTCACAACTACAGTAAATTGTATGGAGAAGCATGAACTTGAATTGTTACCTACCTGAATCTATACTATTTGACAAACCTTCTCCTACACTGCTGAGTCTTGGGCCTGATTAACCTGGTGCCATTAATGCTTCAGCATGATACCACTTGGGTTAATGATTTTAATCAATTTCAGCAACTATTTGTGGCAAAATGGATAGAGTGCCAGGTCTATAGCCTGGAAGACCTGAGCCCAAATCTGTCCTCAGACATTAATTGTGAACAAGGCATTTAACCCTGTTTGCCTCAGTTTCCTCATCTGTAAAATAAACCGGAGAAGGAAATGGCAAATCATTCCAGGATCTTTGTCAAGAAAACTCCAAGGTATCACAAAGAGTTAGATATGACTAAACACTTACCTAAAGTATCCTTTAGATTTTTTACAATAGAAGCTTTCCTAGCACTGTTTTTCCTTTCAACATAGTTAGAAGGCACAAAACCAGTTCTGTTCATAGAATTTCGAACTCTCCACCAGGACTTGGAATCATCCAGTAGCCAAAGTCTTTCGTTCTTCTTGATGTCAAGCTCTTGCTCTTGCTGGGCCACATAATCAAATTTGGCTACTACCACCACCTCTTCTGCCATCTTCTAGTAGCTTTGGCACTGTCAATATAAAAGGCACATTAAATTAAAAATTATTCCCTTTAAAAAATCCTTATCTATAAAGACAAAATGTCAAGAAATTAGGACTGAAGACAGGATTTGGATGTATGAAGCTCCTTATACGCTGGTCTGATTTTGGATTTTTCAAGTCCCAAGTTTTTTATCTGTATATTCCATAAATTATTTTTAAAAATCTTGAATTTCTAATTTGATCTGACAATGGAACATCTGAAGAAAGGTACACCTGTTAGCAAATCATTATACCTATATCAAAATTACTTTGTCCTGTTTAAAGGGTCAAGAATAGGAGCTAACAAAGGCAACAGATAGAGATATTAGGGAGAACAACCAGGGTATATATTGTCTTGGTAGCCAAGGAGACAAAAGCATCCAGAAAGAAGGGGAAGTCAAAAATGTCAAATGTCACAGAGAAACCAAGGTCATCAGACCATAGATTAAGAAATGGCAGTGAACTTAAAAGGTTATTTACTCTAACTTCCTCAGTTTACAAATAAACTATGGCCTAAAGAGGTTAAGTGATTTGTCCAAGATCACCTGGTATTTATTTGAACACTTGTCCTCATTACCTTCCACGAAAGATAAAAACTGAGGACACACACACAGTGAATTACTTTTTCTTTTATACTCTCAGTCCTTAATTAGGATTGTGTTTTAATTTTCTAATATATTTGTTATACTGCATATTATTGGTTATTTGTGTTAGCATTTTATTCCTCTATCACCTTAAAAAAGCCCTATCAGTACAAGGACTATGCCTTATCTAAACTTGGTATTTTCCTCAGGCCCAGCATGCTCAGTATGCAGATAGTGTTTAATAAATGTTGTTTTCTGTCACATTGTTGGTTGTATTATATGTACTTCTAATTAACTTATTTTGTTGGATTATTTTTGAATCTGTGTACATTTTCTTTTGTTTAATAAACTCTATTTTATGATCTTGAATATATGGAGACAGGTTAGGAGTAGAAGGGAAAGGTGAAATAGGTTCTAGAAAAAATACTTGCAAACAGTGGCAGAAGAAGGGTGACAAGTAATTAGGGATGAGGTGAACCTTATGTCTGAATTGAAGAAATCAAATCAGCTCAGTGGCAAGGAAAGCCCAGGAGGCTCATTGTTTTCAGTGGGTGTGCAGGCAGCAGGGAATTTTAATAAAGGGTACAAGTTAAAATAGCCCTAGGGTTGAAGACAAGGTCCCTTGGATGAGTTTCAAAAAGGAACTGGTGCCCTGGGAAATTAACCTGGAAAATGAAGCCAAAAGCCTGAGCTAGAATCTAACCACTAGATTCTTGTATTCTTAATACCAATTCTTCACAGATCACATAACACTTAAAATTTCACTCTTTTTCTTATTCTTTCATCCTTTACATTACAAATAATGGGTTGACATACAGTTATGATAGCTATATCTATATAAGAAAAAAGGATTACTCTTCACAAGTTTACTGAACCCTCTCGGGGATAAAGAACACAATCAGGAAAGAAATACAGTTTTAGTAAAAATATCATCTTCTCATCTTTAGAACTTATGCTTTTAAGAAGGGGAAATATTAAGGCAGACTAGAGTAGAAAAAAAGCAGAGATCAAGCAGAAAGACACATCAATGTTGGTCAAAGAATTTTTTTGTTAAAGAATAGAAAAAATATTTATAAACTTTAAAATTCGTATTTCCTCAGATATGATAAATATAAAAAAAAACCACAATAACAAAATCATGTCATTCATTACTTAGCTCCTTATTAACAGGTCACCTGTGACTGAGACTTTATTCTTTTTTTAAAATTGTCTTTTCTCTAAAACAGGACTTTAAAAGATATATTCAATGTACTTTTCAAAAATCAAAGCTAACTATAGTAATATAAAAAAATTCTCTAAATCCCTACTGATTAGAGAAATGCAAATTAAAACAACTTTAAGGTACCATCTCATATCTACCAGACTGGTTAATATGACAAAAAAGAAAAATTTAAAATGTTTGAGGTAGAAAAATCAGGACACTAATGTACTGCTGGTAGAATTGTGAACTGACCCAACCATTCTGGAATGCAATTTGGAACTATGTCCAAAGGGCTAGAACACTGCATACCTTTTGACCCTGAAATACCACTGCTAGGACTGTATCCCAAAGAGATTAAAAAGAAAGGGGAAAAGGACCTAAATGTACAAAAATATTTATACCATCTCTTTTTGTGGTGACAAAAAATTGGAAATTGAGGGGATTCCCATCAACTGAGGAAATAACTGAACAAATTGCATTTCATGACTTTGCTAGAATACAGTATACTATGCTATAAGAAAGGATGAACAGATGGTTACAGAAAAACCAGGGAAGATTTATATGAAGTGATGCAAAGTGAAGTGAGCGGAACTGGGAGAAAATTGTGCACAAACACGGCAACATCGCATAGTGATCAACTGTGAATGACTTAGCTACTGTCAGCAATACTACCTTCCAAGAGAATGAGGAAAAGTGCAATTCACCTCCAGAGAAAGAAGAGATGGAGTCTGAATGCAGACTCAAGCATACTTTTCATATATACTTTTACTTTTTTCCAGTCTGTGTTTTCTTTTACATCATGGCTAATATAGAAATATACTTTGCATGACTTCACATGTATAATCTATATCATTTTGCTTACCTTCTCAAAAATGGGGAATGGGAGGGAGAGAATTTGGCATTCAAAATGTTAAAAAATGTTTTAAAAATTTTTACATATAATTGAGAAAAAATGAAATAAAATAGAAGGAAAGGACACAAGGAAGGTCACTAAAAACAAAGCACTCTTTAATATTTAGATGATGTAATATATGTGTAAACGTGTATGTATACACATATATATATCACTTTGATACTGAAATTAAAGGAGTATAGAAAGAACCAAAACAAGATTTAAAAAAAAACAATAAAGTAGCATTCAATACTGAAAGTGTTATATTGTGTACCTGAAGCATATTTTTTATAAAACATCATCATTTAGAAAAAAAAACACATTAAAAGAAGCTTAAGAGGATTAACAAATTTAAGTCACTCATTTTGAAAATGGAAATGAAGATAAAACTGTGCAAAATCTAAGACAAGATCATTTCCATAAATACATACAGGTTTCATAGGTGACTTTCTAACTCAAATAATAAACTAAAGCTAATTAAATTGAATTAAGTACCCTCATATAGTACATAAATATGAGGAGGTCAAGTACACAGTGGACAGAGTACTGGATCGAGAGTCAAGAATTGAGTTCAAATTTGACTTCCGACATTTACTAGTTGTATCATTTAACATTTCTTTGCCTCAATTTTCTCAACTGTAAAATAGGGATAATAGCACCTATTTCCCAGGGGTACTATGAAGATCATATGAGATAATATTTATAAAGCCCTAAGCAGCTCTTCCCTCCTTTCCTTTCTCCCTTTCCCTTCCCCCTTTCCTCCTTCCTTTCCCTCTGTCCACTTAGGGCATGGATTTCCAAAGTGGGCAATACCACCCTGGGGGAGGGGGGGCGGTGCTAGAATGATGGGGGGAAGCTAATGGTAGCCCTGGGTGACACAAATATCAAAAAAATACCGTTAAAGAATTAAAGAAAGTAGATCTGGGAGGACAGGAGCTGAGTAATACTTTTTTCCCTGAAATGAGGGCACTAGGCCAAATAAGTCTGGGAACTTCTGACCTATCATACCCTTACATAAGATATCATACCCTAGCCAGCAAGTGCTCTGCCCAAAGGAATGTAAATTTTTATCTCTGAAAGCTGACAAGATAGCCTGAGTTTACTAGCTAGATTTCTTTCTTAAGTATCATTCTTTAAATCCAATTCACTCTGGCTCTCACTGATTGGCCAACAATAGGTCCCAGCCTAAGCACCATTCACTGCTCATAGTTTGGGCCCAGATTGGCTCACAGTAAATGTAAACAGGACTGTTCCCGTTTTTGACTAGAAACCCTGAGGGTCTTCCCCTCCCAGACTGATTTTTGTTGTTGTTGTTGACTAGGTAAAACAGGCAATTATTTGCCTCATTTCTTACCTAGTCTTAATCACTGAATGGGCACTAACTCAGTTAAACTGAAACCTGGGCAAACCTTAGCTTAAAAAAAGCCAGGGTCTCCCACTGCATTGAGAGTCATCTCCAGTCATCCTGATCTATGTTTTGCAACTGGACCCAGATAGCTCTGGGGGAGAAAGTGAGGCTGGTGACTTTGCACAGCCCTTCCTCACTTATATCCAATTCCCTTGCATGTCATGGTATCACCTTCTGGATACCATGGTTCTCAATGAGAATGAAAGACAAACAAGGAGTGCTTCCACAGCACCTAGTATATTACCCAAAATTTTAAAATACATGTTAATTCAAATAGTTCTCAAGACAACTGCAAACTATTGATAACCATATAAAAGACTCACTAATAAGAGAAATGTAAAATTTTTAAAATCTTCTAAGTTTCATTTCAAAAATGATAAAGGCAATAAATGCAACTATGGAGTGGAGTGATCTAGGAAAAGAACTTCATGGAGAAAAAAACTGTAGCTGGTCCTTAAAAGAAGTGCAAAATTTGACTATGCAGAGAAAAACAAGATTTTTTGCATAAAAGTACATGTTTATAAAGAAAATAAGTGGGTATATATACATTAATACCTAGCATACAAGAAGATGTATCCAAAGACTGTTTAATGTGAAATTAATTGAATCAGGAAAGGTTTCCCAAAAAAGGTAAATTTTCTGATTTGGGATTTTATAAAATGGCAGGATGGCTGAAAGAGAAGTATTCCAAATAGAAGAAATGTTATATATAATGTTATAAGCATTCTAATTCCTCAAAATGAAATGATACAGACAGATACACATACACACACACACACACACACACATGTCAGCAAATAGATTGCTGTAGCTAATATCTATAATCCCAGCCTTTCAACTAGGCTATATATAATTTTGTGTCAACAATAACATACATGAGATTTCCATCTAGGTATCTTGCTGTCACCTAAAAAATGCTCCAAACCAGCTCCCTTTTCCAACCTCCCTGTCTTTGTTAGTGACATAGCTGTTCTCCACATCATCTTTCATATAAAGTCCATCATCAATCAATTACTCAATCAATAAGCATTTACTAAGTGTTACACTACAGGGCAGGTACTGAGCTAAGAGCAGAGGATATTTTAAAAAAAAGCAAAAAAGGACTGAGTTTCTCATGGGGAAGAGACAACATATATAAAACAGAATCTAAGATAAGCAGGCTAGACTGAAGGCAACCTGCTAAACACTGGAGAGATTAAGAAAGACAAAAGAGTTTCTGCTCTCAAAGAGCTCACAGTCTAATAGGAGAGACAACAGAAAAACAATTACAGACAAACAAGATATATGCAGGATAAATAGGAGATAATCTAAAGAGAGAAGGCACTAGCACTGAAGAATAGAAAGGCTGCGTGTACAAAGCGGGATTTTAGCTAGGACTTGTGGGAAACCAGAAGGTGGAGGTGAGGAAGGAGAGAATTCCAGAGATAGGAGACAGGAATGTAAGAGGATTGGAAAGGTAGAAAGGGACCAGGTTTTGAAGAGTTTAAAATTTCAAAGGGCTTTATATTTAATTTGATCCTAGAGGTAATAAGGGGCCATAGTTATTACATATGGAATGCATATACTATAGGTAAATCATGTCAGTAGAACTGTGGGGGGCCAACTGAAATGAGAGAAAAGACAAGAAAACCCATGAGAAGACTTCTACAACAATCCAGGTGGAGAAGAGATGAGGGCCTAAATTAGTTTCTCTGTGAGTGGAGAGAAAGGGAAGCTTATAAGAGCTGTTGCAGAAAAAGAAATTATAAGATTTAGCAACTGACTGCATATGTGGGATGAATGAAGAAAGAGGATGACCCAAAAGTTAGGAGTTGGGTGGGTGGATTGGTGGTGTGTTTAGCAATAACACGGAAGCTGAGAAGGAAGGGTGGGGAAGAAGAGTGTGGAAATAATGAGTTCTGTTTCGGACATGTTGAGTTTGAGATATCTAAGGAACATCCAGTTCAAACTGCCTAAAAGGCAGGGGACAATGCAGATCTGGAGCTCAAGACAGACTAAGACAGACATATGTATATATACACACATACACACATACACACACACACACACACACACACACACACACACACACACACGAATCGTCTAAATAGAGGCAAATGACTCCATGGAGCTGATGAGGTCTCCAAGTAAATGTGTATAGAGAAGATCCAGGGCAGAACCTTAAGGACACACAGAGTTTTCTATAGTTTTCTAATGGAAAAGAATCCTGGGCTGGAAGTCAAAATTCCTGAGTTCTGGACATCACTGACACCAATTTAGTAAGTCATTTCCTCTTTCTAGATTCCCCTTTCATAGCACTTGACTATGTATTTTTTTAATGTTTAATACTTTTATGCACATATTTATTTAATGTTCCTAAATAGGTTATAATTTTCTTTTGGTTAGGGATTATTTATCATCCTTTTTTCAATTCTTCAATGGGTTTTTGATCTTATCCATGTGGTATATGCCCTCCAATGGTATAGACTACAACTCATTTACAATTTATCAATCTGTATGACTCTTGTTCATGTCATTCCATGAATCTTTCACAGGGGGTGCCTCTAAAAGGCCAGGTCTTCTTCTGGGTCTCAACATCATACAGATGTAACATACAAGCTATTTATCTCTTAAACCTTAAAAATGAACCTATTTTTCTTTTTAGTCATATTATCTCTGATAATTTATAGCCCAAAATGATGTAATTGGTTGTTGATAATTTCTTGCGGAGTATTTATTCATTCTATGCATCTCTCTTCTGCCCTTTGTGTGACCTGCAATTTTGATACATTAGAATTCCATGATTTACAATCATATGATATCATCAGAAAAAATATTAGTCTTGAAAGGTGGGTTTTTTGTTCCAGAGAGAGTTTGGGTTCAAGGAAAGCACTGAAAAATTTCCCAAAGTCAATCCAGCCACTCTTTCTCCTCTTTAATTCTGGGCCCAGTTATTGACCATCCGCAATGTTTGTCTCGAAGTCTGTAATGGAGAGTCTATTATCCTACATAGCATAATGTTAGAAAATAAATATTCTTCATCCACTTGTTTTTTCTTATGTGGATTAACACGAACCCTTTTGAGTCGGTCTCAAAAATTGGTCTCATTTAGAAAGTTGTGCAATGTTTCGTAGTTTGATGCCTTTTGTAAATAGGACCGTCAGGAGTTACTTATATAATCTACAAGACCCCATCGAGACTACATTCAACAAAGGTAAAAACGTGTCTAATTGTGTTGTGTCTCATTTTATTGTAGCCAGAAGACAGCGGAACAAAATCATTACTGTTGTCACGCACCTAAGGAGCTCCATTTATATTGCACTGGGAGGTTTAAGTGCTTCGTACGTATTATTTCATTTGATGACAGCAAATTACACATCAAGGACTCCTGCATGATTGTAAGGTGCATGGGATACCTTGTTGGGAGAGTCTGCGTAGCTGCATTTTGCTCTACTGAAGCAGATGCCTTTTTTAAAAGTCAAACTATTGTATATATAGTATAAAAAACTACAGTGTAACAGGATTGTGTATTTGCTGCACCTACTGCTCAACCTTGTGATTAGAAAGATGTGCTGTAGCATATATGAGAAAACAATGGTAAAACATGGACTAACTTGCAGATAAAAAGCAAAGACTGAGAAAAGTAGAAAGTCTCCCCAGAAGTGTGTGGGACCTCAGCAGAAAGACTGTTCTGAATAGTTACTGCTCTAAGTAACTCAGAGAAAAAGGAAGGTCAGGCCATTTGCTTGTGCCTTAAGCAGTGATAATAATGGAAAGCTCTGAAAAGCTGTTTAGAATCATAAACAGTTTTCCTGTTTTTCTCTGTTCTTCCACATGAACACTAGCCCTTCATAAACTATTTTTGGTTTAAAAAGGTAAAACATTTGGAGTATTCCAGCATAGTGGATGACAGAACATTAAACTTGAAGTCAGGAAGGCCGAGATTCAAATTCTGCTCAGACGGTTTCTAGCCGTGGGGGCATGAGCAAAGGTTTCTAAGCCTCATTTTCCTCATCTGTAAAATGAAGACAACAATAATCATATCTATCTTATTATTGGGATGAAGTGAGGTTATATGTGTAAAGTACTTTGCAAATCTTAGTGTTACACAAACAAGAGCTATTTTCAGCCTAGTGAAAAAGAAAAGGGATCCATATCCCAATTATATCTTGATGTCTTTTTTACTAGACTATACTACTGACTTCACTGACATGCCCCAGAAATGTCTTCAGCCTCTAAAATGACACCAGCCCTGCAATTCAGCTCTTTTGGTCCCTCCTTCTATTGGATGGCTCCTCCCAGACTCCATTTGAAGAGACTGCCCAGGCCAGCTATGAATTCACTTCTCACCAGGCTATACTCTAGACTTCTCTCTACCCTGCTTGACCCCCAAGATCCAAACATCCTGCCCTTTCCCTTTTTCAGTTTCCTTTTTACTTATTGCCTTCCCCCATTAGTGTGTGAATTTCTTGAGAGTAGGGGCTTTCTTTCTTTTTGATTGTATTTGTATCCCCAGTGCTTAACCCAGCACCTGGCACACAGAAAGCATTTCATCAATAATCATTGATGACAGAGATAATGAAAATGACCATAAGATTCCTGAAAAAGTCACTTTGCACACCACAGAAGAAAAACAGAACCACTTAAACAATTTTCAAATGTAACAAATTTTACCATATTAAGAATACAAGAAAAATGAGGTTTAAATTTGAGTACTAATAAAGAATACCAATAAACAACTCTAACACCTAGTTGTGCGACCCTGAGTAAGTCATTTAACCATCCTTGCCTCAGTTTCCTCACCTGCAAAATGTGCTGAAGAAGGAAATGGCAAACCACTCTAGTATCTTCACCAAGAAAACTCCAGAGTGGTCATGCACAGTCAGAAATGATTGAACAACAACATTCCACTCCTGAAGTTCTATTTGCCCTAACAAAGTTCTATTTACCTGGTATTTATCTGTATGTATTTATATACATATTGTAAATTCCTTGATCCAGGGACAGTTTCATTTTTGTCTGTATTTTCAGCACCTCGTAGAATGCTTGAAACATAGAGAGCTTTATTTTTTGCAAAGCACTTCCTTTATTATTTTATTTGTTTTCGGCTTTCTACAATCACTTCCATAAGTCTTAGATTTTCTCCCCCTCCCTCCCCTATCCCTCCTCAAGACAGAATGCAGTCTTATATGGGTTCTACACATACATTCTTATTAATCGCATTTTCAAGTTAGTCATGTCACACAGAAGAATTAAAATGAATGAGAAACCATGAGAAAAACCCAAACAAAACAGAACATACACGAGAAAAAATATTCTGCTTCATTCATTCTGCGATTCAATTCCATAGTTCTTTCTCTGGATGTGAATGGCATTTTCCCTCAAGAGTTCATTGGAAATGTTTTAGGTCCTTGCTTTGCTGTGAAGGGCTAAGTCTACCAGAAATATTCCTCACACATTGTGGTTGTTGCTGCGTATAAAGTTTTCCTGGTTCTCTTCCTTTCACTCAGCATCAGTTCATGTAAGTCCTTCTAGGCCTCTCTGAAATCTTCCTGTTCATCATTTCTTATAGCACAATAGTATTCCATTACATTCATATACCCATAGTGAGCATTTAATAAATATTTATTGATTGGTTAAAAAACTGTTTGATAAATAGCTCCAGTTCAGTAATACTCTGGTTCTCCATCACAGAAATGTTACCACTGGTCCTACTCTGCCTTGATGATTCAGTCTCTCAGTTTATTGGATAACTGTCCCTGTATCCCAGTTTCCTAGCAACTTAAGATACTGGTTTCCCAGGAACTAGGTTCCCATCCTTGCATATTAACTTCCTGAACCCAGCTGCTCTAGCTTCCCAAGCCTAGATCCCACTATCTGTCTGAAAGGGTCTCTTCTAACTACTTCCCCATATGGATGGTCAAATTTGCCAGGCTAGTGGATATCTACTGACTGTCTGCCTGTTTGAAACTTTTGCACATTCCCTGCGCTATCTTTCTGATGACATCATAGGATACAGAGTCCACACTGTCCACCCATGGAATATATTTGTTTGTGTGCTCTCTTCTGCTTAGTGTGCTCTTACAATCTTATAATCACCTCCCCACAGTATCCCTAAGTGCTCACCACAGGCATAAACAAGCAAAAGACCATAGAATCACAGCTTCTTAGAAGCTAAGCAAGGGAATATAGTAAATATCATCTGATGAAATCACAACCTTTTGCTTTACAAATAAGGGGTCTGGGAGTCCAAAAAAGCATTAAGATACAGATATCCAATCTCAGTTCTGGCATTACTTTGTTATGATAAATAAAGGACATAAGTTGAAGCCAAAGTACTTTATCAATGGGCTATGAAAACTAAGGAAGGTTGTAGGATCTACTTCTCCGGAGATCTTTATTACAAGGACAGGATTTCATCTCTTTGTGATAAGACAGGTAAACTTTAATTTGGAAGCAGGGTACTGAATTAGGTCAGTGGTTCAAACTGTTCCAGAAGGCATATCTGAATAAGGAGAGGACAGTGGAGAAAAGAGGGAGTGCTTTGTTTTTTAATTGGGGTTTGGGCAAACGTTTTATTCCACTATATCCAGCTGCAGCATACATTCCATTAGATGAGGAAAAGAAGGAAAGAGAAAGAATAGCTTAAAACAGTTTGAAAATTTCACCCAGGGCAGTAATTGAAATGTCAGACATTTATGACAATGCTTTCAAAAATATATTGTAGGTATTGCTATACACTCATTGACGTTTAAAAAGAAAAGTGTTTTACAGACCATGTTATTAATTACATTTTCCTGCATTGCTTGTGAAATCAGTCCTATTTTAGTCATATACATATCATATCTGGGTTAGAGGGACCCACAGTATCCAGATCATAATGAATATATATATATGTCACCCAAATTTAATTTGGAAAAGGTTAGCTCATATACACCCTTGATTTTATATGGAAAAGATTTAAGGAATGTGCACTTAAATACCCTTTTCTCCTATTGTAAATAAGTAATTTCCTCCAACAGAATTCTTTATTAAATCATACATCACACAGAATCAGAACTAATAACAGTACTTTTTTCTCTCTTCAATCCTATAAAACCTAACTTTTTGTGGAAATGACTACTTTATTTTTGGGGAATAGATTAGGGATCACCTAGTTTTAGGGGTGAAAAAAAGTCTTCTAAGGAAGACTTGCTTTAATATCTGTTGTCCTCTAACATGTAATTCAACAGTTTCCTGTTCGGATAAAAATCATTATCATAACAATACCCAGATGACTAACTCAGGAAGTTTGGGTGGGTTGCAGATCTCTCAGTAAACAATGAAGGAAAAATAAGAAAAAGACCCAATAAATAATGAACTAAAATATACAGTAATTAATAAAAGCATTTATGAAATGATATTTTTTCATTTCAATTAAAACACCCCAAAATCTTACAGTCTTCCTAAATAATTTTAAATGTCCTGAGCAACTTAAAACTCAGATGGAAAACTTACAGTAAGAAACAAAAATTAATGGTCTGGCAATGAACAAAGATTACTTTTAAATTTCATTTTCTTGAGGCATAAGTCATAACTGATTAAAAGGAACTGTGCTAAGCATGATTTTCTTAATTATTTTTAAAGCTTACTACCTATAATTCCAAAACCATGATGAAGAAGAAAAAAAGTATCTATACTTTTTATATTAAGAATGTACTAGGCTTCACAGTGGTAACAAAATATTCTCTCTATTCTCTATGAAGGCCAAATCTACGTAAATGATTGCTGTAAAAAAAAAATTAGATCAGAAAAGAAATATGAGATATTTATATTATATGAGATATTTAGGGATATAGAGAATTCTTAATGTACTTCACGGAAATCATGTAAAACTTTAGGCAATTCTCACAGGGGAACTATGTTAACTAGTATTACTTAAAAACAACCAAAATAAATTTTTAGACTTTTTTCTTCTGACTTCATATCTTCTCTACTACCTATATTGGGATGGGATTAAAACTACTGGAAATCACGGAGCCTCAGATACTGAAAGTTTCGGAATGCAATGACCCACGCCTACAAGGTGATCCAAGTTAAGCCTAGGGCAGGTAAACCTTAAAGTATTTCATAAATATTATTATCATTATTACAAATAAGTCATATGTAATGACCAGCTAAAAACTGAGTCTTTATAAAGGCATGTGACCTTACGGCAAATGAGGGTGACTTACTTAAAAGAGTTCTCTCGAGTTCAGGGAATTTAAAAACGAGGAAGCTACTTGATTAGTTGCTCAAATTTTATTTAGCTGCAAATACCCCTCCAAATGGGATGAGGTGATAACTCCCCACTTCACTAGGGAGGGGAAAAGGACACTCATGCACAAGACTTAGTATATCTAGAAGAGATACGTTAAAAGACATTCTTTATAGCTGGCTGGAGAAAGAAGCAGGATGTTGTCGTACTCTACATTTGCAGCCACATCGGGGTGATAGTATGGTAGTACTTCACCCAGTTTGGGTTGCTACAGAAGTTCCAAAAATGGCTTCCCAGCTTTCCTTTTTTATAGAGGAAAAGTCTCATTCGTTTCTGATACATATTAGAGATACTACCTCCCTTTGAATGAGTGGAGATGAGGGGCTTCCAGGACACTAATTGCAGGGGGCAAGGTTTTACGTGTTACTTCAGATGTATGCGTTATGCTCTCTGAGCTCAGTGATCGAGGGAGACCACAGTATGGATCTAGAATGTTTCCTGATTTATATAAAAGATTAACTAACTAAAGTCCTAACAATAACGGTAACAATAATGAAGGGTTCCACCTGTGATGCCAGGTGTATAGGACCACCTGAGCCAAAACGGAATTTTTAACTTTGACTTATTATTGGGAAAAGAAGGGAAGACTTGCTCAACTGAACTTTATCAGCAGGGGAAAAAAAATAGACAATTAATACTTATAGTGTGTGTGTGTCTGTGTGTGTGTGTGTGTGTGTGTGTGTGTGTGTGTGTGTGTGTGTGTGTGTGTGTGTGTGTGTGTGTGTCTCTCAAGTGAAGTCTTATAGAGGCATTGGTGGATTTTTCCACCTTTTACGTTTCTAAAATGCTAACTCAGATTTCAGTTTACCTTTACCTCATGCTTCTTTTCATTCTTGAGTTTGAAAGTCAAATTTTCTTTTCAGCTCTGGTCTTTTCATCAAGAATGCTTGAAAGTCCTCTACTTCATTGAAGGACCATATTTTCCCCTGAATTATTATACTCAGTTTTGCTGGGTAGGTGATTCTTGGTTTTAGACCTAGTTCCTTTGACTTCTGGAATATCCTATTCCATGCCCTTTGATCCCTTAATGTAGAAGCTGCTAGATCTTGTGTTATCCTGATTGTATTTCCACAATACTGGAATTGTTTCTTTCTAGCTGCTTGCAATATTTTCTCCTTGACCTGGGAATTCTGGAATTTGGTCACAATGTTCCTAGGAGT
>CM053771.1:274623145-274651888 GCA_028658325.1 Potorous gilbertii | reverse complement strand
AGCCTCAGGGCTTTCAGTGGGGACAGGGCTGCTATTCAGTGTGAGATTAAGTTCAGCTGTTTGGGTCAGGGCAGGGCCACCACCAGGGGCTCAGTTCCCTCAGGGGGTTTATGCGGAGACCTTCAACAATGGATCTGAGCCCCTGCTTGCTTTGGGAGCCCCTGTCCACTGCTGCCTCTGCTGCTGCCTCCTGAGGGGGCCTGAGTTATGGGGACACTCCGCTCCCCTCTTGGCAAGCCAAACAGGCTCTCTCACTAACCTTTGGGGTCTGTGGGTGGATGGACCCACGCTGCCACTGAAGATTCCGTCCCTGAAGCCTGCTCAGATCTGCTCCTCTCCATGCCACGTGACCAAGGCGGTTCCGGTACACAACGGACCTTAGGTATCGGTTTTTCAGGGTTCTCTGGAACAGAAATCTCCTCCACTCTGTTGTTGTGTGGCTTCCACTACTCTAGAATTTGTTGGGAGTTCTTCTTTACAGGTATTTTATGGGCTGTGGGTTCAAAGCTAGCATATGTGAATCTTCCTACTCTGCCATCTTGGCTCCTCCCCCCTCAGACTTCATATGGAAAAATTTTCCAGTATGTACTTATCTGAACAAAGGCCCTACTTACTAATATAGATAGGTGGTGTATACAGGTAGATTCCATAGCAAGCAATACTAAGTCACTTATACTCCCCAGAATGAAGAATAGTAACTGTAGTAGCAAAACCATATCTTCATATACATAATAAAAGATATAAAATTAAAAGTCTGAACACAGAAAACACTGAAGCAAGTAAAATTTGTTAGCTCTGAGATGTAAGGACAGTAACTAAAACTCACCAGGGACTAAATGGGACAAAGAGGACCAACTGAGAAGGTACCTGGGTGTCCTTCAAAGTGATACTTAACATAATACAGACCTCTATAAGAATCACAAAGATAACTTGGACAAGTCGTGCTCCTTAACGAGCTACACAAAGGGTGACAAATAAGGCCACAACAAATGCTTACAAAACTGTTCAAGTCACTGGGAGAAGAGGGAAAGGAAACATGGGCTGATGGGGTAAGGATGGGGGCAGAAGAGCATAGTAAGAATAGGTTCTATATTGAATCTGGCATCTAGAAATATTGTGGCAGAGAGCAGATGAGACAATTTTAGTAAAAAGGAAAGAGTAGGAGGAAACAGGGTGCATCCTGTGCTCAGGCAGGCAAGGGAAAAAAGGCTGGAGGAAGCCAACAATGGCCTATAATTAAGCACTACAGGTTCACTGGTTGTCCTAAGTCTTACGACTGAACTCAGAAGCCCTTTGTACCAAAAGCCAGTACCCATGAAAGGAAGGGTTAAGAGTCTGGAATATTTTGATCTCTGTCCAGTGACTGATTAAGGAGCCTGGGCTTATGTCACACTGAGCAAACTGTGATAAGTAGAAAAAAGAAGGAAATGTCAAGTAGAAGATAAGAGTAGATTAAAGAGCAACCTATGTTGCTCTAAGTTCATTTAAAAAATTCCCAAGAGCAACCTATGTTGCTCTAAGTTCATTTAAAAAATAGGAGTTATGGAAACGGAGGCAACTAGGTATACCAATGCCTTGACCAGTTTGTGCTATACTGCTCTTCCTTACAGAAGCAATCACCAATTTGACAGGTGTTGAAAGAAAGCTGAACTTTGAGGAATACCCTTTCTAGCTTCAACTTATTAGAGCATAAGAAGAATTCTCAGATAGGACAGAGGTATCAATAAAGGAAGTCAGTGAGGAAAAAGGTTCTGAGAGAGGAAAGGGGAATAAAAATCAGAGTCAAAAGTTGGTGGCTAGAAGAATATAATAATAATTTTGAAAATCTGAACTGTTAGCATTATTTATACACTTGATATTGGCCCCAGGAGGAAAAGACATATTTTGGAATTTGGTAAATATCTTCTGGAGAATTAGTATCTTACTAAGGATCAGAGTGAAAGTAATCAGGAAGGTAGAGAATGAAGTAAGCCAATACATTGTATAGAAGATTGGACTAAACACTAAAGAATTTTAAACTCTATGATTCTGTGAACTACACTTCTTTTTTTCTGTGGTGAACTAATATAATTTAGAAAAAAGTATTTCTAGAAGATGCAGAAGATTGTTGAGAATAAATTCCATGTATGCTACATAAATTTTCACTTAGAAAAAAACTTTAAAATCCATTTCAAAACATTTATCCTTGCCTTTTAGTCATTGGTCAAATCATTTTAAAGGGGGATGTATTATCCAACCCAATTTTAAAGATGAGGGAATCTGTGATTTGACCAATGCCATATTGCTAATAATAGAAATTATAATATAGACCTTTCAACTGCCAGACCAGTACTCTTATACGACTGCATGGTAGAAAAGGAATTTCATGGTACAAAGCAAGAATGGAATATGGAGGCAACAGGAACATATGGACCCTCCCACAGACCACTACCCACTAGACTTCCTGTTCTTCTAAGATTATGAGCAAATACAAAGATCTTTATACATGGGCTATATGCAAGGTATTTGTTGAAACAGGGAGCAATAAACAATACACACATTTTTCAAGTTCTGTATCCTCAACATTTACTTTTGTTTCATTTGCTTACCTTTGAATATAATGCTTTACATAAACATATTAATTTTGACTTCATTTATAGTCTATTATCTCAAGATCTCATCTATCTACAAAAGATTATTTGAATTAGTGGATGGAGAGCGGGCCTCAGAGTCAGAGTGACCCAAGTCTGAGTTCCATCTCTGACACATTCAGGGTTGTGTGACCCTGGACAAATTATTTAACCTCTCACTGTTCTATATAACTCTCTAAGAGTATGTTTCCAAACTCAAAAGAGAGTTTCCTCTATCAATGAAATCACAAGCTTGGTTCCTATCCAATCTACAGGCAGGTTAATGGTATAGTGAATAGTACCCTGGGCCAGGAGTCAGGAAGACTCGAGTTCGAATATGACCATAGACAAATACTAGATGTGACCCTGGGCAAGTCAATTAAACCTATCTTTCTCAGTTTCATTAACAGTAAAATGAGGGCAATAATAGCACCTCCCACCTCCCAGAGTTGTTGTGAGGATCAAAGTACTTAGTATGTATTAGGTAATTAATAAAGGCTTGCTTCCTTCTTTTCATATCCCCATATAACTATTCTCTTGGAGGCTTTTGATGTAGGAGTTTTGAGTTGGTTTTCTTCTGTCTGTATATTTTAATCTTCTTTGTTAACAAAGTAAGATTCTATATTCTGATCTTTTTCCTCTGTTTGCTCATGTTTCCAGCCAAATACATGCCTTTCTAACTCTTTATCAAGGTAAGACTGCTTCCAGTGGGAGTAGGGGTGGGGATAGATGTATTGTCCCCAGTTTCAGTGGTTTTGTATCACCTGCTCAATCCCTATCTGTGGTCCTCCTCCCCCATATTAATTATTCTCACATTTTACTGACCTGCCCTGGTTGGTTTTGTGGTCTTTTCTTGTCACTATATGATCCTTTAAAACGTGCAAGTGACATCTTATGCTGTGTTATTACTGATCCCTCTCCCCCAAAATGAATCTCCAGAGATTTCCAAGCCCAGGAAAAAGCTAAGATACTCAGATCTGAATTCCAAGGTCCCTTTTCATCTCTACATCTACTTTTATGCTCTCATAAACTAAAACTTCCTGAAACATTCTAATCCATAATTTCATGAAGAGAATGCATGCACCATTTAAAAATGCCACAGTAAACTACAAACTAATAGATGATTTGTTTTAAGAAAATCCAAAATGTCAATTCTGAACTTACAAAAAAATTAAGATATGGCTACTCACTTTATAAAAGAATTTACTACAAGATTCCTCAAAAATAGATTAAGCTCTCCATGGGCACTTTAAAATAATTACATTTGTATATAAATTTTAGAAACATATAGAGAAAACAAAGAATAATTATACTATAATATGAAGAGAGATAAAGATATGTGATGAAATCTTACTGCTGGAAGGAGTATAGGTTCTACCTCAGATGAAGTTCCCTTTGAAAATAGTAGTCATTCAAGTGATAAAAGTTCATGGTAAAATTCACATTACAAGAACAGGAAGGCACAATAAGATCTAGTTAAATGAGATGATTCTGTAAAAGGTAATACATTTATGCTGATACTTAGGAAGGAAAGGTAATGTGAAATATATTACATGGGACAGATGAAGTTGTAGTAGACACAGGTTATTTTAAAAATAAATTTTTAATTTACATCACCTCAATTTCCCCCATATATCTTTCCCCTCCAAACAGCTACTCTATATTACAAATGTTTAAAAGAAAAAGAAAAAAAACCTGATAAATACACTGAAAAACAAAAACATATGCAATGTTTAAAACCTTTCCCTCTCTACTGAGGCAAAAAGGCTAGAGGGAGGAGTGAAGGTATCTTCTATCTCTTCCTTGGAATCATGTTTGTTCTTTGTAACTCTGAAACAATCATTTTTAATTGTAGTGGTTGTTTGTTCCATTTACATTGTTGTAGTTGTTGTGTATATTATATTATTTTCTTGGCTCTGATTACATTCACTTTGCTCAAGTTTATGTAAATCTTTCCATACTTCTCTGTACTTATCAATTCATCATTTCTTCTTGTACAGCAATATTTCATGTACCACAGTTTAGTCATTCTTATCAATGGGCATCTGCTTTGTCTGCACAAAAGGTGCTGTGCCATTTGATTGTCTATGAAGACATAACAATAATGACATTTATACAGCACCTCCATGACAGGTCTGTGCCGTGTGCGTTACCAATATCATCTCATCTGACCCTCACAACAACCCTCAGTGTAAGTGCTTTTACTACCCTCTTTTACAACCGAGGAAACTGAGGAAACAGAAGTGATGTACTCATGGTCAAAGAATTAGTGCTTGAGGCCGAATTTGAACTCGGATCCTCCTGACTATAGGTTCAGCACTCTATCCAAAGCACCACTTAGCTGCTTTTTAATCAAGACTTCGACTCCCAGTAGTGGAATATCTGACCTGAGTCAGAGTATAGAAATTTTATTGCTTTAATTGTATAAACACAAACGGATTTCCAAAATAACTGTATTGATTCATAGCAGTATTCAACCACCCATTAGTGTGACTATCTTTCAACAATTCCTCTAACATTGACTATTCCCATCTTTTATCATCTTTGTCCATTTGCTGGGTGTGAAGTAAAACCAAGAATGTTTTGATTTACTTTAGACTTAATAAGTGATTTGGAACATTCTTTCATATGGTTAATCATTTAAAATTCTCACTTTGAGAGCTGTTGGCTTATATCTTTGACTACTAATCTACTGAGGAATGGTTTTTTTTGTGTTTTATATTTATATGCACAAATGCAAGCCCGTTCAAATACACAAATAGATATATGCACATATGTACATATGTATGCTTAATTTATGCACGTGTATTGTCTTGGATATTAAAACCTTATAAATGGGACACAAGAATGTTTTTCCTTTCCGACTACTTCTGTTCTTATTCTAGATGCAGTAGTTATGTTTGTGCAGCAGTTTTTCAATTTCATATAATCAGAATGATGTATTTTATCTTTTATAATTATTTTGACTAAGAATATATCTCCTACTCATAGCTATGATAGACATATAAAATCATCTGCTCTTCTAAGTTAATATATTGATATATGATTATATATACATATCTACATATATATATCATATATATAATATATATAAGTATATATACATATCTACATATATATATCATATATATAATATATATAAGTATATATATCTTTAATTTTCAAGTCATATATTCATTTTGGATCTATAAAGGAATATGGTATCAACTATTGATCTAACCCTAATGTATATCAAATTGCACTGAATATTCCTAGTTTTTGTCATGTAGTTCTTTCCTAAGTAATGTATGCTTTGAGATTTATCAACCATCGAGTTATGGAATTCCATTATTTCTAACTCCCCTGTCTAGTCTGTTCTGTTGATACATTTCTGTTTCTCAACCAATACCAAATAGTTTCTATGTCTGCTGCTTTATAATATAGTCTGTTGTCTGAAAATGATATTACCACTTTATCCCTACCTCTTTTCACACTAAATAGAAACTGTTCCTCTTTTACCCAGGTACCCTGAGAGTCTTCCCCTCCCAGTTTGATTCTTTCAGGGTCTTTTTTTTATTACAAGGGGCCATCCCTTGAGTAACTACTTAAAGAAGTCTATTCATTGAATGGGTGTATTCTCTCAAAGAGAAAATCTGATAAAATCTGCCCAAATAGGTAACAGTCTCACACTGCATTCTGGCCCATCTCCACTTGTCCTGATAAAATATCAGGTCACTGGACCCAGATGGCTCTGGAGGAGAAAGTGAGGTTAGTGATCTTGCACAGCCCTGCCTCACTCAGATCAAAATCAACTGCAAGTCATGTCATCACTTTGATGTTATGGTCCTCTTCAAGAAAGAAGGATAAACACATATTTCCACTGGTAGTCTAGATTTCTGTTCCTCCAAATGAATTATTTGAAATTCTCTAAAAGCATCCCATTTTTGATTAGTATGGCATTAAAAAGGCAAATTAACAGTACAATAAATTTTATTATATTAGCATGGACCATCCATGAACACTAATTATTTCTCCACTTATTTAAGCTGTTCTAAGTATTCAGTGTGTTTTGGTAGACTGATTCCTAAATAGTCCATGTATTTTGTAGTTATCTGAATAGAGATTTCACTTTCTACTGTTGCCTCTTTAAATGTTATTTTATACAGAAATGCTATTGTTATTAATGGATTAATTTGGAGATTGTAATTTTGCTGAAGCTATTATCTCAACTGGTATCTTTTCTGATTTTCTAAGTAAATTGTCGTATCATCAGAAAAAAGAGATAGTTTTATCCCCTCCTTAACCAACTTTATTCCTTTTATTTCTTTTTCCTATCTTACGACTATTGCTAGCATTTCTAGAATTACACCAAATATGTGGAGAATGTGTATTTCTGCTTTACTGCTGTGTTTATCAGGATAATTTCCAGTATTTGCCCATTCATTACTCATAATGATTACTTTTGGTTTTAAATAAATACTTTGTTATATTTTAAACGATCCCTCAATATCTATATATTGTAGAAATTTTAGCAAAATGAACACTGTACTTTATCAAAGGTTCTTTCAATATCTGTTGAGACTATCAAGTAAATTTGGATGGTTTTGTTTTTTTAGAATTACCATGATGACCATTTTCCTAATGTTGAACGATCTTTTCATCCCTAATCCAAACTGTCATAATCAAAAGATTTGTTAGATGAACTGTTATACCATTTTTGATAGAATTTTATTTAAAAATTACAAATTGAAAGTAACTAGGTAGCCCAGTAGGTAGAGGGCTAACTTTGGAGTTAGGAAGAACTGGGTTAGACTCTTGCCTTAGATACTTTCTACCTGGGTAATCTGGGTTTTCAACCCTCTCAGCTTCTGTTTCCTCATTTGTAAAAGGGGATAATAGCAGCATCTACCTCACAAGTTTGTTGTAAGACATCAAATGAGATAACACATACAAAATACTTTACAAGCTTTAAAGGACTGAGAGTTATTATAGTACTTTTCTAAAAATCAATATTTATTAATAACATTGGTCTATAGTCTGGTATTTTACCTTTTCCCTGATTTAGTTATTAGAACTATATTTGTCTTACTAAAAAAGTATGAAAAAGTGGTTTCTTTTTTATTTTTTAGAATAATTTGTGCATTATTGGTATTAACTGTTTTTAAAAATTCGATAGAATTCTGTAAATTCATCATGACAAAGAAAATTTTCCTCTGGTAGTTCTTTTACAGCCAGTTCTATTTCCTTTTCTTGAGACTGTAATATTTTAGATCTCTATTTGGTCTTCTAGTAGTGTGGGTTTTTTATATTTTTGAAGACATTCTTCTATTTGTGTTCTCAGTCTTATTATCTTGTAACTATGCATATATGGTTCTGATAATTCTTTTTTTTTATTTCTTCTGGCTTTAATTCTACCTTGTTTATTTGCGATTGTATTGTTTTAACTTCCTGACCTCTTCAGGTTCGCTGAATATAATATATAATATTATAATAATATAATATCATAATAAACTAATTTGTTTATCCATTCTGTAGAGTATTTTTGTTTCCAATTTATCTATTTCTCTTTTAATTTTCAAAATCTCTTTTATCTTTTTTTAGTTTTCTGTTTTTTCTAAAATTGACTATTCAGTTCATTAATCTTCTTCTCTATTTTTTTTAATGTATGCTTTTAGCAACAAAATTTTGCCCCAATGACTGCATTAGCTGCATCCAAATTTTGGAATGCTTTTTCATCATTCTCATTGTCTTTTACAGAATTATTATTTCCCTGTCTTATTCTTTGATTCCTTTGTTACTTAGGATTTCATTAATGAATATCCATTTAAGTTGCTTCCTAAACTGAATACTATTTTTATCGTTATGGTCTGTAAAGGATGTATTTATAAATTTCTTAACACAGAAAATTTTTGTAAAATTCGACCGAGTGCTAAGAAATAAATATCCCCAAGCAGTCGCATTAAGGAGATATTCTAAATCTTTTAAGCTCTGGTTTTTACAACAATTTGTTCAAATCTTTATTTCCCTTTTGTCTTTTGTCGTTGTGTCTTAGATTTGTCCAAATCTAATAAAGGGACATTAAAATTTTCTACTACTATTGTTTTGCTATCCACATCTTAGAATTCAGTTTTTCTTTATAAATTTACATATAAATTTACATGTTCCCAACTAATATTTGAAACATATAGTTTAAGACTGATATTAGTTTGTTGCCTATGTTTCCTTTAAGCTAATGTGATTTCCCTGTTCATCTCTACTTATATTTTAAGTCTTTGTTTTTGAAATTATATCTGATACCATGATTGCAGCTCCTGTTTTTTGGTGTATAGGCCAGAAAATGACTAAGATAGCACCCCATATTTTGGTCATCTGGAACACCATTTCATTAGTGCCAAGATTTAAACAAAATGCAAAGAATCCAGACTCCTTCAGAATAAGATAATGACAACAGAAACTAATTAAAATATAGCAACTATAAGAGAAAGAACCTGGTATAGTGGAGTTGGCCTCTTAGTCAGCAAGATCTGTGTTCCTGAGTTTAAGTCTAACATCTGACACATGCTGGCCTTTGACTCAGGCTCTCAGTGGCCTAGACAAATTTCTAAGATTATAAATTGCAGAATTATATCCCTTTGCATGAGAAAAAGGAAGTTACTTATGAGATTGCTCCTTAGCGCAATATAGGTCTAGATTTAAAAAAAAAAACAAAAAACCATAATTAAAAGCTTTGTATTGTCCTAAAAGTAAATTTTTTTAAATCTGTAATTATAAATTTGTATTGTCCTAAAAGTAAAATTTTTTTGTATTGTCCTAAAAGTATAAAAAAAATTTTTAATCTGTAATTATAAATTTCTATAGCAGAAAAAGGTTTAAAATATTTCGGCATATAGGGCTGCATCCAAAGAGAACATAAAAATGGGAAAAGGTTTTACATGTACAAAAATATTTATAGAAGCTCTTTTTGTGTTGGCCAAGAACTGGAAATCGAGGGAATGCCAATTAATTGGGGAATGGCTGAACAAGTTGTAGTATATGAATGTAATGGAATACTTAAATGTGCTGTAAGAAATGAAAAATAAGAAGACTTCAAAATAGGCTGGAAAGACTTATATGAACTGATGCTGAATGAAATGAGCAGAACCAGGAGAACATTATACACAGTAACAGTCACAGTGTGCAAGGACTATTTCTGATAGACTTAGTCCTTCACAGCAATGCAAGAACTTAAAACATTCCCAAAGGCCCCTTTAGGCAAAATGCCATCCATATCAGAGAAAGAACTATGAAATCAGAATGCAGAATGAAGCAAACTATTTTCTCTTGTGTTATGCTTTGGTTTGGTTTGGTTTCTCTGATTTCTCTCATGGTTTCTCTCATTCGTTTTAATTCTTCTATGCAACATGACTAATATAAAAGTACAGAACCCATACAACACTGCATGCTGGCTCAGGGAGGAAGGGTAGAGGAAGGGGGAGAAAATTTAAATCTTATGGAAGTGATTGTTGAAGGCTAAAAACAAATAAATTAATTAAATTGAAAATTACATTTAGGCATAAGGATCAGGTTGCGTCTTATAAAGAGGGGAAAGATTAAGTAAATAGGATATGTAAGTGCAAATTAAAAGGGGAATTTTTAGAATAACTATTAATAAAAAAATCAACTCAAAGGATAGTAAGAAATATTTCTATATTCTCTTTAAGAGATCACAGATTCTAAAAGAGCTTCCCTTGTCTAAGGTGAAGGGAGCTAAGAAAGTTGTTACAGTGCACAGGTATCAAGTAAAAACTGGGAACGGCGTGAGAAAAGTTTGTTGGAGATAAAAGGAAGAGATTTAGGAAATACTCAGTTAGAATTTCTAGGAAGTTAAAGAGGACAGAAAAAATGAAAGAACAACCAACTACTATATACAGTTGGAAATGACTGGTTAATAGCCTGAAATCACAGAAAATCTTTCCCAATTCATTTACATAATACCTATGGATAAACTGAGTCATAATCAACAGTTTCTCCCCCCTTAACTTCTGGGTTATCTTGACCTCCAGTCATTCAATTCTGGCTCCTCTTCCAGGACATTACTTCTGCTCTGAATTCATTTCTCTCCCTTCCCAATGCTAAATGTAGAACTCATCAATCAGTTCCACATTATACTAAGCTCAACTCTGATTCCTTTCACCTTGGTCCTAATGTTTCATTTCTTTTTAAGAGACTAGATTATTCACACCATCCACCTTTTCCATTTCAATTCATGTGGCATACAGATGATACAGTGAATAAAGTATATGACCTAGAGCCAGAAAGACTCATCCTCCTGAGTTCAAATCTGGTATCAGACACTTACTAGCTATCTGACCCTGGATAAGTCACTTAACCCTGTTTGCCTCAGTTTCCTCATCTGTAAAAATGAGCTGGAGAAGGAAATAGCAAACCACTGCAGAATCTCTGCCAAGAAAACCCCAAATGGGGTCACAAAGAGTTGGACAAGACCAAAATGAATGAAAAACAACTAAATGGTTCTAGAGGTCACACAACTAAGGAAATTTATGCAGCATTTAATCCCCTATTCTATACCTCAAAGCTAACTATGGACAGATTTAGAAACCAATGATCTAGGGTCAAATACTATTTGGTTACTTAGTACCTAGGTAACCTTGGGCAAGTCTGGGCTTCAGTTACCCATTTATAAACTAAAGTGTGCCTTAGACTACTTCTCTAAAGATCCCTTCCAACTCCAAATTTATAAGTCTACATCTCTCCTAAGCTCCAGGCTCACATTACCAACTACACATTTCCAACTGGATATCAAACTCAAACTCAAGATGGGGCAGCTAGGTGGTGCAATAGATAGAGCACCAGTGTAGGAGTCAGGAGGATCTGACTTCAAATCTCACCTCAGACACTTGACACTCACTAGTTGTGTGACCTTGAGCACACTACCCAATTGCCTCATCCTGGATCATTTCCAGTCATCCTGATGAATATCTGGTCACTGGATTCAGATAGCTGTGGAGGAGAAGTGAGGCTGGTGACCTGCACAGCCCTCCCTCACTCAAAACAAAGTCAAGTGCAAGTCATGTCATCATTTCTCTGATGGCATGGTCTTCTTCAGCAACAAAGTACAAACACATACAAACTCAAGATGTATAAAATGGAAGCCTTTATTTTTCCCTCCAAGTCTTGCTTCCTTCTTTCTAGACAGCCCTATTTTTGTTGAGCACTCTACAACTTTAACACTCAGATTCGCAATTTTTGAGTCGTTCTCAAAACTTTACTTTCCATTATGGGTGCACTACCTGCCTCACCCAAACCCCAAACAGTCAATCAGTTGCTACATTTTTTTTTAAATTCTATCTCTTAAGATTTTAAGATGATAGCTTTAGAGCAAGAATGAAAAGCAAGAACCATCAAGCCCACCTACTTCATTTTAAAGATAAAAGAATTGAGATCCCAAGAAGTTGATGACTTGCCCACAGTCATACTAGTAGTTTACAAAGGAGAAATTTAAACCTCAGGTCCTCTGAATCTGCAACTAGCCCTCTTTCCACTCTACCACAACACTTCCCATACACATTTCTTAAATCTGCCCCCATATCTTTTTTTCATATGACCACCTTCCTAGCTTAAGACTTCATCGCCTCTACCTAGACTATTGGAATAGGTCCCTAATTATTCTCTCTGCCTCCAGTCACTCTCTTCTCTATTGATATTCCCAAAGCACAAGTCTAAACATATCACTCCCCTCCTCAATAAGTTTCAGTAGCTCCCTAATAGCCCTAAGATAAATTTTGTTTGGCATTTAAAGCCCTTCAAAATCTGGCTCCAAGAAGTACTGAACTTGCTAAAAGATATCGGTTCAACTACTATCTGACGTATGGACTTCCTAAATGACCCTGGGCAGTAGCCTCTGAGCTTTAGTTTCCTAATATGGAAAATATTAATAAGAATTGAACCTACCTTACAATTTGTGAGGATCAAATGAGCTATGATATGATGAGAAAAAGATATAAATAACAAAATATAAATATACCCCTTTGAAAATTTAAATTGCTATACAAATGTGAGCTATTGTTACTAGACTAAGATTTCACACCATTCTCCCTCACACTCTCTATATTTCAGTCAAACTAGTCTACTTATTGTTTCTCATTCAGGGAAACTCCACTTTCTACATCCCTGCCTTTGCACTAGAATGCACTCTCTCGCTTCTTAGAAGGTGAACTTTCCCTTCAGACCAAATGTCGCCTCCTACAAAGGCCATTCCTCAAGTTATTAGCTACATAGACCATACACTTATTTTGTATTTACTTTGGATACAGTTTGTATTTACTTACAAATGTTTGTGCTGTTCTTCCAGAAAAAAGTAAAGTACTTCAAGTCAAGGACTAATTTGCTTTTCTGTATCTGGATTCTCAGTAGCTATCAAATTATCTTGCATACAGTAAATAGATTAATGAATTTTTTTAATACAATTATAGAGAAAATTTTTTCAAAGATAAAAAAAGCTATAACAATCAGGGTACCACTGCCTTGTCAAATAATTTTTTAGTATTCTGACTACTTGTGTTACAAATTAAAGATACTGTTGTTATAAGAATTACTGAAAGTAGGAAAGCAACATATTCTACACTTTTCAAAGGCAAAGATTAAGACATGCATACCTTTGTTACATTAACTCTTCTTACTTCAAACTGACATTCAGTGTGTGTGCCTGTGAAAAGATAAAATTCTAGTCAACATTTATGCAACTTATCCAAATTTATCCAAATCAGTTATTAAGTTTTGATAAACAATAACTACTAAAAATATTGGTATAATAGTTATGATATTGACATGGTTCAGTCATTACAGTCATGTCTGGTTCTTCACAACTTCATTTGAGGTTTTCTTGGCCAAGAAAATAGAGAATTGAGGGACACATGGTAAAGTGACTAACCCAGGCAGACAGTTACTAAGTATCTGAGGCCAGGTTTGAACTGAGGAAGACAAGTCTTCCTGACTCCAGGCCCACCATTCTATCTACTGCACCACCCAGCAGTTCCCAGTATTTATATTCCATTCTGATTATTCATTAACAGAAATAATACACAGGGGAAGGAGCCAAAAGGACAGTGTAGCAAGAAGTAAAGTCTTCTCACCCAAATTCCTCTAAACAGATATAGAAAATACATCAGACTGAATTTTGATGTGGAAATATAAGAAAAAGTCACAGTGAGTCATTTTTCCAGCCGAGGTAGACATAAGAAGACAGAAAGAGGATATTAGGGAGATAGCCTGGACAGAACAACACAGAATGGAGCATTCTAACACAGGCTGTGCTCCAGGGCAAGTAGAGGTGCCACACCTGTACTACGACTTCACGCAATATCCAGGAATAGATAGCAGTTTTAGTACCCAGTATCTAGTATAAGGTCACAAAACAGGGTGAAGTGAGAAGGGGATTTGCACCCTGAGATCAAGAGATAAGAAATGGTAGGACATGCTCTAGAAGGAATATAGAGAAGATTAAGTTCAAAAGCAAGCAGCAGTGGTGTGGTTCAGATACTAAGAGCAGGGTGGAGTCTTAGTTCCAGCTTCCTTCTTAGTCTGAAGTTTGCAAAGGAATAATCAGGGTGGGAATACTCAACCAAAGTTGGTAAGCCTTAAGTTCTTTCACTCTGAACCACAAAGCTTGTGGTTCATGGCGATGAGTAAAGAAACATATTATTGTTGCTCGGACCAAAACCCAGATCAGGAACTTGCAGAGCTCAGACAACTGGGCAGTTATCAGACTTTGCCCTAGATCGGATGACTTTTGAATCATTGAAAGCTTGATGATATCTAGGCCTGAGCTGACCTGGAGATTCTGAAATAACACAACACTCAGTAAACCAAGAAAATAACAGAATCGGTCCATACCTTCCCTCCAGAAGTGTACAGAACCTGGCCATAACATCAAGTCAGAAAGTCAAAAAGTAAGCTGGAAGAATGAGCAAACAAAAAAAGAATCCCACTTTAAAAGGGCATTATGTTGATATTAATGAATATGATATTAATATTAATGCATAAGAACAGAATGATTCTAAAACATCTACAACTGAAGTCTCAAAGGAAAACATAGGAGCTGCACAAATTCAACTAGAATTCCTAACAGACATGAAGCAAAAGTTAAAAACAAAAAGTTTCAAATGTTTACACATATGAGAAGATAAAGCAAGAGAATAGAACTGAAAAAGAAATGAGTGTTATAGAAGAAGGTATGGAAAGGAAATTAACAGCTTGGCACAAGAGTTACAAACCTTGCCTAAGCAACAAACTTCCTGAAAACCAGAATAGACCAAACAGAAGTCACTGACTCCATAAGATAATAAGAAATATTATAAAGTTAAAAACAAAATCAAAAGATTGAAAAAATATAAGAAAATGTAGAAGAAAAATGGAAGAAAATCTAACAGCAAAAACAACTAACCTGGGAAACAGATCAACAAGAAAAATTTAAGAATTATTATACTACTTAAAAGCCATGAAACTCCCCCCTCACCCCAAAAAAAAGATCTAGACACATTTCATGAGATCTTAAGCAGCAGCTATGTGGCACAATGGATAGAGAACCTGGCCTGAAGTCGGGAACACCTGAGTTCAAATCAGAACTCAAGACACTTACTAGCTCTATAACTCTGGGTAAATCTTTTAACCTCTCTCTGACTCCACTTCCTCATCTACCTTGCAGGGTTGTTGTGACGACTAAATGAGAACATGTACATAAACTTGTCTAGAACAGCACCTGGGCACATTGCAGGGACTTAATAAATATGTATTTCCTTGTTCCCTATCTTATTTCTTAGAAGGAAAACTACCCAGAACCAGAGGGAAAAGTAGAAACTGAAAGTATTTATTGGACACTTCCTAAAAGGAACCACCAAATGAACACAATCAGAATCCAAAACTTCCAGACCAAAGAAAAAATACTGAAAGGAGCTAGGAAGAAAGGATTTTCAAATACCAAGGAGTCAAAGTCAGGATCACACAGAACTAAGCAGCCACCACAATGAAGG
Source organism: Potorous gilbertii (assembly GCA_028658325.1). Taxonomy (NCBI): domain Eukaryota; kingdom Metazoa; phylum Chordata; class Mammalia; order Diprotodontia; family Potoroidae; genus Potorous; species Potorous gilbertii. The sequence goes on along the minus strand of CM053771.1, from coordinate 274,636,272 downwards.
AGCAGGGAGCTTGGATTACAGTGTTCTAGAAATCAAAGGATATAGGCTTATAGTCAAGAATAACTTACTCAGCAAACTGAGCATAATGTTACATACAGTGGGGGAAAATGAATCTTAAATAAAAGAGAGGGCTTCCAAACATTCCTGTTGAAAAGACTAGAACTGTTCAGAAATATAATCACAGAAACTGAAAAACAACGCACAATTTAAAAAGGTAAACACAAATGAACAATTATAAGGAATTAAAGGATAAACTGCTTAAATTCAAATACAGAGAAATGATTCATGTCCTCTCTGAAACCTACCATCAATAGGGTTCATAAAGGGAGCCTAATTACACAGAAAACCTAGAAGAAGAAAGAAAGAGGAAGAGGATAGACTATACTGTGTGAAAGTGGGAGAGATGAAAGAAAAGGAAGGTTAGGGAAAACTATCTCATATAATGAGGGTGTATAAGGAATTATCAATATAAACAAGTAGGTATGGGTGATTGATACTTGAAAAACTCACCGCTGTCTGAAAACTGGTCAAAGGAGGGAAAGACACACAACACACAAAGTATAGAACTACAGGTCACTCAACAGGGAAAATAAGAGGAAAAGGGAAGAAAGGGAAAAATTAGGAAGGTAGATTAAGAGAGGGATAAGTCTTAAGTAAAACAAACTCTAAGGATACACAAAAAAGAGCTCTTTTTGAGAAGGTAAAGAACTGAAATGGGGTGAATGACTGAACATATGGCATACAAAAATGATGGAATAAACTATGATCTAAGAAATGGTGACACAGAAACTTTAGAAGACCTGTATGAACTAATACAGAATAAAGTGAACAGAACTAGGAAAACAATTTAAATAATAACAACAATACTGCAAAGATGAACTATTTGGAATGACTCAGGAACTCTAGATCAATTATGACTCCAGAAGACTAATGATAAAACATGCTACCTATCTCATAATAGTATACAGTACAGAATGAGACACAATACAATATGCATGTGAATGAATAGGCATGAATGTGTATACACATATACATGTGTGTATGTGTGTACAAGCATGTACATATATACATACATGCGTGTGTCCTTTTAGACATGGCCAATGCAGAAATGTGTTTTGCTTGACTACACACATTTATAACACATTTTGTTTTCCTTTTTCTCTCAATGAGGGGAAGTGGACAGAATTCTGCTTATTGAAGAATAAAATTTAATTAAAAACAGCCCATATCTTATGAATTTAATATTATATTTATAAAACTAAAGAGGTCCCTTAGAGATCATCTAGTCCATTTGTCATTTTCTCATGATTGTCACAGATCAGAGGGTTTCATAAAAACAACAACAGAAAGCTTGGGAAAATCTATGTACACCTCTTACGTTGTGCAGATTATAGTCTAATCCCACCATAGCTAGGTTTCTTAACCTTTTTTGTGTCATGGATCTCTTTGACAGTCTGGTAAAGCCTATAAACCCCTACTCAGAACAATGCTTTTAAATGTATAAAATAAAATAGCCAAATAATTATTTTGAAATGAAGTTACCAAATATTTTTTAAAACAAGTTCAAACTTCAAGTTAAGAACTTCTGCACTCCAGAAACCCAATATGAAGAACTTCAGTCTTAAAGGAATTATTATTCAATGTTTCCAATACCAAATTCATGATCTGAAAATCTAAGATTTCTACTTTTATCATTTCTGTAAAATAAAACTTTATATCCTGCAGGGATATAAAACAATCTAAGAGCACTAACTAGTCAGTCAGTGATAAACCAGTACAACACAAATTTTGGGGACCCCAAACCCAAAAGGCCACAGAGTAAGTCTAGACTCCATAAACTTGGTATCTGTGGCCAAAAAACCTTTTGTCAAAGAAATCTCAAGGCCCCTCCTTTAGACCAGCAATGGGGCTAATTCTTTCTCCCTTTTCTCCAGTCACTCCTAGCACTTCAAATCTTGCCTTAGATTGACACTGGGGTTGAGTATAAAGTAAGTACTAGGGTTAGGGAATTCCCAGGCAGCAGTGGGACCTGTAGGAATGAAAGGAAACTAAGAGGAGAGGTAACTCCCAAGCAATAGTGTCAGGTATTATTAAAAATAGCACCTGTCATCTTTGTGGTGAGTCATTCGTAAGTCAGGGCTACTATCCATATGGATGACTGAATACAACATTTATTTTAAGTGCTTACTATATCCAAAGACAATCCCTAATCTCAACTCACATTCTAATGGGAGAGATAACACAGATGGATGGTTTTCAGCTGCAGGTCAGACGGGTTCAGGATCCTGGAATGTCTCCATCAAAATCTAAAGAGAAATGGTCCCAGTAGTGATGGTTGTTTGATTTCTCTGGTACATGCTGCCTCTTGATTGGCAGTTGGTGTGACAAGCTGGGCAAGAAGTGACAGATAAATGGTATAGAAGTTCAGAAGTAGGAGAGATCAATATAGAATGGAATATTCAGAGATTTCACAAAGGACATGGAATAAGTTGTTGGATTTGTTTTTTAACAAGACTTTACTATCACTCCTCTGTCCTCCCCCTGCTCAACCTGAACAACGAATTTTTTTTTAAATCTTCAGAACATGAATTATACAGCAAACAAATTCCCACCCAAGCCATGTTAAAAAAATGTATGTCTCATTCAGCACTTCAAGGCTATCACCTTTCTGGCAGAAGGTAAGTAATGAACTTCATATTCAAACCTCTGGAAATATGACTGATCATTGCATTAAACATTATTCTAAGGTCTCTCAAAGTTGTTTTTCTTTATAAGACTGTCAGTGTATAAATTGTTCTCTTAGTCATATCCACTTCACTACATCACTTCAAAAAGTCTTTCCCAGTTTCCATGAACTGAATGAACTAAGCGTTTTGTCACTTCTTGTGATATTGTAATATTTCATTACACTCATATACCATAATTTGTTTAATTATTCCCCAACATTCCCCAACTCTCTGCCAACTCAGTTTCCAATGTATAGTAGCTGTCACTACAAAAAAAGAGTAGTTATAAATATTTATATAAATAAGGGTCTTTTTTCTATTCTTTAATCTTCATATATTCTTTGATCTATATATTCCACAATAAATGAATGAATAAATGGAAGAAAATGTGAAATATTTCAGCAGAAAAACAAAAGACCTGGTAAACTAATCAAGAAAAGATAATTTAAAAATTACTGGACTGAAAGTCATGATTTTTTTAAAAGAGGCTAGACATCACATTTTAAGAAATTATAAAGGAAGACTGTCCCACTGTCCTACAACCAAAGGGCAAAGTAGAAAATGAAAGAATCTACCAACCATGTCCTGAGATGCTAGAATGAAAATCCCCAGAATATTATAGATTCCAAAGCTCCCAGATCAAGGAAAAAGTATTGCAAGCAGTCAGAAACAAATAATTCAAATACAATGTAGCTACAATCAGGATCACATAAGACTTAGCAGCTATCATTATAAAAAAGTGAAGGGCTTGGGGTATGATCTTATGAAAGGCAAGAAAGTTAGAATTATAACCAAAATAACCTACCCAGCAAAAATAAATATAATGCTATCAAGAAGTAGGAGGGGAAGAATAAAAAAGGATTTTCAAATACAACATTCAAACACAAATCAGAAAGGTAAACACGAATGAAAAATCGTAAGGGACAGTTAGGCTAAATTGTTTACATTCTTATATGGGAAGACAATACACGTAACTTCTAAGAACTTTATCATTATTAAGACAGGTAGAAGGAATGTACTAGGACACAGGGCATAGGTGAGAGTCTATTATATTGGGATGATCTCAAAAAAGAATGGAAAGATGAGACAGAGATGCAGTGGAAGAAAGGAGAAGGGAGGGAAAGAACGGGGAAATTTATCTGACATAAAAGAGGCACACAAGGAAGGGAAAATGGAAGGGGGAATGAGCAATATTTGAACCTCACTTTCATCTGCACTGGTTCAAAGCAGGAACTATATAGATAAGTGACAGATAGGAAAGACAAGATAAAAAGATAAAGAGAGATAAAAAGAAAGAGAGAGAAGGATAAATAAACAAAGCAACATAATGAAATTTGTAGGATGCAACTAAAGCAGTACTTGGGGGAAATTTTACATTTCTAAATGTTTACATCAATAAAAGAAAAAAATGTAGATCAATAAAACGGGCATGAAACTTAAAAAAAAAAACTAAAAATAGAACTAGTTAAAAATCCCTAAATAAACACCAAAGTAGAAAGCTTGGAAATAAAAGAGATTAGTAAAAGTGAAAGGGAAAATACCATCAAACCAATAAATAAAACCAGGAGCTGGTTTTATTTTTTTTAAATAACAATAAATTGTTGTCTACTTTAATTTTTTTAAAAAGAAATAAATCAAATTACCAGTTAAAAATGAAAAAGATGAATGCACAAACCATGAAGATAAAATTAAAATAACTATTAGGAGCTGTTTTGCCAGATTATATGTCAATAAAACATCTAAATGAAATGGATGAGAACTTACAAAAATATAAATTACTCAGATTAACAGTAAAAGAAATGGACTTAAATAACTTTGTCTAAGAAATAAAAGAAATTGAACAAATGAGCTAAGAAAAGAACCTCCAGTACCAAATAGATTTACAAATTAATTCTATCACAAACTGAAAGAACAATTAATTCCAGTATTAGATAAACTGCTTGAAAAAATAGGAGTCCTGGGACAGAGCCAAGATGGCAGAGTAAAAGGACAAAACTGTGGAAGCTCCCCATAAAATACCTGTAACAAATTACTCTAAATAAATTCTAAAGCAGCAAAAGCCAAAAAATGACAAGAATGAAAGATATTTCCAGCCCAAGGCAGCCTGGAATGCCGACAGGAAAGGTCTATTGCACCAGGTGCGGAGTAGAGAGCAACCTGACCTTAGCCACGTAGCAGGGACAGGACTGGAGCAGGCTTCAGGGCACACAGAATCCCTGGCAGCTGCCAATTCCCAGATCCTTCAACCCACAAACACCAAAGTGAATGAGAAAGAGCTTTCACTTGCATGAGAACAGAACCCAGTTTGGCCCCGGTAGCCCCAGAGTGGCAGCAGGTGCTGCGGCACAGCGTTCATTTTAGGAGCCCTCAGTCTAAAGCCCCTGGGGGAATCAGGCAGCTGATCAGGTTCTCAGCCCTGACTGGCAGCCCTGGGGGTGAGGAGGAGTGCTGGCTGGCCTGCTAGAGCTACTGGGGGCTCTGGAGAGGGAATTCAACTCATAGATCCTGGGCAGAAAAGCTTGTGGTTGCTCCCAGACCAGAGCACAGGCCAGGAGAGTAGTAAACTCCTCTCCCTTGATTGTACCACCTTGGAGGAACTGAGATCTTACAGGTTCCCAGAGTATACCCTTCTTTTGACAAAGGACTCAAAATTCAAGTAACTGGCTGGGAAAATGCCCCAAAAAGTGAAAAAAAAATAAGACTATAGAAGGTTACTTTCTTGGTGAACAAGTATTTTCCTCCATACTTTCAGATGAGAAAGAACAATGCTTACCATCAGAGGAAGACATAAAAGTCAAGGCTTCTGCATTCAAAACCTCCAAAATAAATATGCAATGGGCTCAGGCCATGGACGCGCTCAAGAAGGATTTTGAAAATCAAGTAAGAGAGGTGGAGGAAAAACTGGGAAGAGAAATGAGAGAGATGCAAGAAAATCATGACAAGTAAGTCTACAGCCTGCTAAAGGAGACCCCCAAAATGCTGAAGAAAATAACACCTTTAAAAATAGGCTAACTCAATTGGAAAAAGGGTCTAAAAAGTCAATGAGGAGAAGAATGCTCTAAAAAACAGAATTGCTCAAATGGAAAAGGAGGTTCAAAATCTCACTGAAGAAAATAGTTGTTTAAAAATTAGAATGGAACAGATGGAAGCTAATGACTTTATGAGAAATCAAGAAATCACAAAACAAAACCAAAAGAATGAAAAAAATTGAAGAAATGTGAAATACCTCACTAAAAAAAAAACAACTGACCTGGAAAATAGATCCAGGAGAGATAATTTAAAAATTATGGGACTACCTGAAAGCCATGATCAAAAAAAGAGCCTAGACATTATCTTTCATGAAATTATCAAGGAAAACTGCCCTGATACTCTAGAACCAGAGAGCAAAATAAATACTGAAAATAACTATCACCTCCTAAAAGAAATCCAAAAAGAGAAACTTCTAGGAATATTGTAGCCAAATTCCAGAGTTTCAAAATCCAGGAGAAAATGTTGCAAGCAGCTTGAAAGAAACAACTTGGGTATTGTGGAAATACAATCAGGATAATACAAGATCTAACAGCTTCTACACTAAGGGATCAAAGGGCTTAGAATATGATTTTCCAGAAGTCAAAGGAACTAGGATTAAAACCAAGAATCGCCTATCCAGCAAAACTGAGTGTAATATTTCAGGGGGAAAAAATAGTCATTCAATGAAATACAGAACTTTCAAGTATTCTTGATGAAAAGACCAGAGCTGAACAGAAAATCTGACTTTCAAACACAAGAATCAAGAGAAGGATGAAAAGGTAAACAGGAAAGAGAAATCATAAGGGACTTACTCAAGTTGAACTGTTTATATTCCTACATGGAAAGATAATATTTTTAACTCTCGAGATTTTTCTCAGTATTTGGGTAGTTGGAGGGATTATATACATATATATTGACAGAGAACACAAGGTGACTTGAATAGGAAAAGATATCTAAAAAAGTAAAATTAAGGAGAAAGGGATAAATGGAATGGGGCAAATTATCTCTCATAAAAAAGGCAAGAAAAAAGCTTTTTCAATGAAGGGAAAAAGGAGGGAGGTGAGAGGGAAAAAGTGAAGCTTACTATCACCACATTTGATTTAAGGAGGGAATAACATGCACACTCAATTTGGTATGAAAATCTATTTCACACTACAGGAAATTAGGGGAGAAGGGGCTAAGTGGTGTTGGGGAGATTACAGAAGGGACAGTAATTAGAAGTAAACACTTCTGGGGATGGACAAGGTCAAAAGAGAGAACAGAAGAAACGGGGGGCAGGATAGGATGGAGGAAAATATATTAGTCTTTCATAGTATGACTGTGTTTTGCAAAACTACACAAATACAGCCTATACTAAATTTCTTGCCTTCTTAGTGGGGATGGGTGGGAAGGGAGGAAAGGAGAGAAGTTAGAACTCAAAGTGTTAGGAACAAATGTTGAGAATTGTTTTTGAATGCAACTATGAAATAAGAAACACAAATAATGGGGCACAGAAATCTATCGTGCCCTACAAGAAAAGGGAAAAGATGGGGATAAAGGAGGGGAGGGGTGTGATAGAAGGGAGGGCAGATTGGTGGGAGGGGTTATCAGAATGCACAGTGTTTGGGGGTGGGGGAGGGGAGAGATGGGGAGAAAATTTGGAACTCAAAATTTTGTGGAAATGAATGTTGAAAACTAAAAATAAATAAATAAACATTTAAAAAAAAGAAAAAATAGAAGGCCTAACAAATTCCTTCTATGACACAAATATTGTTCTGATCAGTAAAACAGGGAGAGCAAAAACATAAAGAAAATTATAGGCCAATTTCCCTAATGAAAATTGATGCAAAAATTTTAAATAAAATGCTAATGAGATTTCACAAAAATTATACAGTATGCTCAGGTTGGATTTATAGCAAGAATGCAGAATTGGTTCAATCTTATGAAAACTATAAGAAAACTGACCATGTCAATAATTAAAAACAACATAAATCCATAAAAGTATATCAATCAATGAGGAAAAAGATTTTGACAAAATGTAACACTAATTCCTATTAAAAACACTAGAAAGCATAGGAATAAATGGAGCTTTACATGATACATAGTAGCTATCGAAAACCAGATTTGTTTGTGTGTAAAAATTTTCTACTTAATCTTATCTTCTTAGCACCTCCAGTCATGAATTGTTCTTCTTCCATATAGATCTGAAAGGTAATCTATTCCTCTCTAATTTGGTTATGAAGTGACTTTTTGTATCTAAATCATGTATCTGTTTAGAGTTTATCTCGGCATGTGCTATATGTTATTCTGAGCCTAATTTCTGCCAGACTGCTACAAAGTTTTCCTGGTAGTTTTTGTCACAGAGTGAGTCTTTTACTCAGCAAACAGGGTCTTTGAGCTTATCAAACATTAAGCTACTTCATTTGTTTCCTTCTGTATGTTGTCATCTAATTTGTTCCACTGGTTGACCTCTATTTTTTTTAATCAATACCAAGTCATTTTGATGATCATTGCCTTTGTCGTGTACTCTGAGAACAAGTAATGACTGATAATCTCCCTTTGCACTAGTTGCATGATTTGATACTATATAAAAATGGAGGTCACTTTCAATAACCAAGCTAGCAAATCATGATTATCTCAACAGATGCAGAAAAAGTTCTTGTCAAAATACAGCACCACTCCTATTAAAAACACTAGAGAACAGAAGAATGGAATTTTCCTTAAAATTATAAGCAGTATCTATATAAAACCATCATAAAACCATGAAACAAGGATGCCATTACCACCACTGTTATTAATACTGTACTAGAAATGTTAGTTTTAGCAATAAGAGTAAAAAAAGAAATCCAAGGAATTAGAGTAGTCAATAAGGAAACAAAACTATCACTCTTTGAAGATGTTATGACACTATACTTAAAGAATCCTAGAGAATCAACTAAAAAACTACTTGAAACAATTAACAATTTTAGCAAAGTTGTAGGATATAAAATAAACCCACATCAATCATCAGGATTTCCATATATTACCCACAAAGCCCAGCAACAATAAATAGAAAGAAAAATTCCATTTTGACTACAGACAACCTAAAATATTTGGGAGTCTACCTGCCAAGACAAACCCAGAAACTATATGAACACAATTACAAAACACTTTTCACACAAATAAAATCTAAACAACTAGAAAAATATTAATTGTTCAGAGGTAGGCCAAGTTGATATAATAAAAAGGAAAATTGCCATGCCAATAAAACTACCAAGAATTTTATAGAGTTAAAAAAATAATAAATTTCATCTGGAAAACCAAAAGGTCAAGAATATCAAGGGAATGAAAAAATGCAAAGGTAGGTGGCCTAGTTGTACCTGAACTAAAACCATATTATAAAGCAACAATCATCAAAACTATTTGGTACTGGCTAAGAAACAGAACAGTGGAACAGTGGAACAGGTTAGGTACACAAGACACAGTAGTAAGTGACTATAGTAATCTACTGTTTGCTAAATTCAAAGGTTTCAGCTTATGGGATAAGTAGTAAGTGACTATAGTAATCTACTGTTTGCTAAATTCAAAGGTTTCAGCTTATGGGATAAACCTCTGAAAACTAGAAAATAGTATGGCAGAAATATTATCGTGATAAAGTTGAAAGAGGTACATGATTTAGATATAAAGGGTGATGCCATAAGCAAATTAGGAGAGCAAGGAATAGTTTACCTGTCAGATTTAGGGAGAAAGGAAGAATTTATGACTGAACAAGAAATTAAGAACATTACGAAATGTAAAATGGATCATTTTGATCCTAATAAATTTGAAAATTTTCACACAAAGTCAATGCAACCAAGATTAGAAGGAAATCAGAAAGATGAGAAATAAAGTTTACATCCAATGTCTCTGATAAAGTCCTCATTTCTAAAATATAGAGAGAACTGAGTTGATTAATTGATAAATGGTCACAGCATATAAACAGGCAGTTTTCAGATGAAGAAATGAAAGCTATCCATAGTCATATGAAAAAAGTGCTCTAGATCACTAATAATTAGAGAAATGCAAATTAAAACAACTCTCAGGCACCATCTCATACCTACTAAATTGGTTAATATGACAGAAAAGGAAAATGATAAATACTGGAGAAGATATGAGAAAATTGGAAAAATAATGCACTGTTGGTGGAGTTGTGAACTAATCCAACCATTCTGGGGAACAATTTGAAAGTATGCCCAAAGGGTTATAAAATTATGTATACTCTGTGATACAGCAATACCACTACTAGGTCTGGATCCCAAAGAGATCATAAAAAAGGGAAAAGGACCCACATGTACAAAAATATTTATAGCAGTTCTTTTCATGGTGGCAAAGAACTGGAAACTGAGGGGATGCCTATCAAAGTGGGGAATGGCTGAACAAGCTGTGGTATATGAATGTAATGGAATGCTACTGTTACATAAGAAATGATGAACCAACACATGTATAACCTATATCAAATTGCTTGCCTTCTCAATGCAAGGGCAGGGAGGGAGGGAGGAAAGGAGAGAATCTGGAACTCAAAGTTTTAAAAATGTATGTCAAAAATTGTTTTTACATGTAACTAGGGAAAAATAAAAGGCTAAATTTTTAAAAAGCTAAGAAATTTTTTAAAAAAGAAAGAAATAATAAGCAGGCAGATTTCAGAAAAACCTAGACTTATACAAACTGATGCTGAGTGAAGTGAGCAAAACCAGAACATTGTACACAGTAACAGTAACATCACGGTGACATCACAGTGATGCTCAACTATGTCATAGACTTAACTCTTCTCAGCAATACAATGATCTAAGCTTCACCCTTCATCCTCTCCAATCAAGGGGAGGGAGAGTGACTCATGAGGAAGTGTGAGTTGGAGTGGAGTCAAGTTGACCATTTCATTTATTTGAATTCTGATGTCTTTTAGTCTTGTTTCTTTGAGGTCATTGCGTATCCTCTTGGTTCTGCTTTTGTAGCTTGTCTCAGGTGATCATACAAAGTCTGGCTGGAGCTCAATTTATTCACCCCTGAAAAAACAGATCTTAAAAGCTATATTCTTATTTTACAGTCACATCTCTTCCCTTCCTCACCCAGTATTGCCCATCATCCCCATTAGTTTCCCTTTCCAGTTTGTAAACAAAGAGATCAAGAAATCTTCACTTAAAGTGAGAATGTGATAAGACCTTACCACAAAAGGGCCAAGGTCTCCCACTGCATCCTGGGTCATCTCCAGGCGTCCTGATGACCCTCTGGCCACTGGACCCGGATGGCTCAGGAGAAGAAAGTGAAGCTGGTAACCTTGCACATCCTTCCCTCACTTAAATCAAAGTCAACTGCAAGTTATGTCACCATCTTCGAGAATGAAGGACAAACACAACAACAACAATGATCTAAGACAATTACAAAGGATGGAAAATGGATGGAAAATGTTAACCATACTCAGAGAAAGAATTATGGAGCGTGAATGCAGAGCAATGTACATTATTTTACTTTTTTTGCTGTTTGTTGTTTTTTCTTTCTCATCATTTTTCCCTTTTGTTCTGATTTGTCTTTCACAACATGATGATTGTAGAAATATGTTTAACATGACTGTATACGTTTAACCTATATAAGACTGCTTACTATCTTGGGGAGAGGGGAGGGAGAAAAATTCGGAACTTAAAATCTTACAAAAATGAATGCTGAAAACTATCTTTATATGGAATTGGCGGGGAAATGTTATTAAAAGAAAAGAAGAGGTCAGTGAAATTAATTATATAACATACAGAATCAAACACAGTAGGGTAGCATTTGATAAACTGAAGACCCTAATTACTGGGGAAAAGACACTATTTCTGATGACCACCCCACTATGTGTATTGTGCCCCAATATATAATGTATACTCCTTGAGTATACTTGTGCTTGCTTTTTTTTTGACATCCCCAGTGCTTTAGCACAGTGACTGGCCAACAGTAAGCATTTAATACAGGTTGAAAGAATTACTGATTCTTAAAAAGAAGAGTGACAAGAATGAGTAAAAGAAGGATGAAAGAACAAAAGGAGAAAGAATTTATTAAGCACTTAGTATATATCAGACTCTAGGCTAAGCAATGAAGATGCAAAGAAAAATAATATCTGGGATCAAGTAGCTATATTCTATGGGATGCATATGCATATATATGATGATATATCAACAAATATTATTTTATTAAGTCCTTACTAGAGTAAAGCACTGAGCTAGGTTCTAGGGACACAAAGTAAAAGCCTCTCACATTCTGAGAGCTTAGTACATGAGCTTTAGTTGCTAAACAACAGATTTTATATTTGATTCTAGAAGTAATACAGAGTCCCTGGAGATCAGGAAAAAATCTCATGAAGAAAATCAGTTTAGTAGTTGTATAGAAGGATTGGCGTAAAGAGAGATTTGAGGCAGGGAAACAAATTAAAAGGCTAGGGCAATAATTAAGGAAAGATAATAAAAGTCAAAACTAAGGTGATGGCTGTGTAAATGGAGTGGAGGGCACTGTACAAGAGAGAACTGTAAAGACAGAAACTACAAAATGTGGCAGTATCTTGCATAACTGCAAAATAGGGCAATATAGGGTGAATGTGACTGAGGGTCAAAATTTGAGGGTGACCATGAGGTTGTGAATTCAAGCGCCTGAAAGGACTGTGATGCTGATGACAATGGTAAGGAAATGAAGAAAAGAGTAGATGAGTTTGGGAAGAAAGATCAATGAATCCTTTTAGGAATGTGTTAGATGTGTCATGCTGTGTTAGTAAAAATATATAAAGGTTACCGTAAGCAACAAAACAAGCCCCATGAATTCATGAAGTCCTTTCCCACACTATGATAACCACCATAACTGTGTGTGGGAAAGAAATAAGTAAGTGGGTATATGAGTATTCCAGCCACTTCCACCTAACCAACCAAGGACACTTCTCCTTTCAGTGGTCTAACCCTAAAACCTCTGAGGGAAACAGGTTGCCCCAATGGACCACTGGAGGTTGCCTGGAATTATGGTAAATTGGCTGCCAGTATACAAAAGTTCCTTATATTTCTAGCACACTTCTCCTTTTTCAGGTCACTGTGAGTTAACTCTATATGGTCTCCAGTTCCCACTACTCTACTATAGTTGACATGGCCCACACCTCAGGAAAATTTTGGCCTTTGGCCTAGGGGAAATTATCCTGCCTATTCTTCAAGTCTGGATATGGGGACTTGATACAGGTGAATTGAAACTATCAAGTGGGAAAGGGGATTTAGGGAAGGCTTTAGATTTGGGAGGACAAAAGGGCCTAGGTGAGTATTGTGGAGACTAGAGAGAATAAGACTGGGCAATCAAAAGCTCTCATCCTTTGAGGTCAAGACCAATGTAGGAATTCTGTCAATGCCTCCCTCATGTATATGTCTGTGGTGTATATGAGTGCCCATAAGA